>JBBBVT010000005.1:19750248-19763868 GCA_037177035.1 Craterocephalus eyresii | reverse complement strand
AACGGCATCATTTAGTATATTTTTAGAGCCCAAACCATGGCCCAAACCGTTAGCCTGTTTACTTCCTGGATGCGCGTACCTGCTGACCATAGCCTTCTCAGCATGGTCAGCTCTGCTTGTTTTCTCTGATATTTCCTAATCATAACAAATTCCTAACAAATTCAGAAAATGTTTAAAGTCCAATTTTTAACCAGAAGCAGTATATAATCTTCAAGAACAGAACAGATGTTGAAAACATGATGAAATATTTTGTAGCCTACCCATGCTTGTGTATTTGAGTTTAAAAAAGGGGGGATTTCATTGTCGCCTCTGGGCCAAAGATTTAAAAACAGTAGTCTCATTCATGGTTATAGATTGGATGACCCGCTTATCATGAGTTACCAACCAAAAGCAAAGTCACAACTCTTTTTTTTTTTGATGATGAATAAAGCCCAGTTTGAAAGGCTGAGGGTCATGCGATGCACAATATTTTTGGAGAAATTTCAGTGAATCATTTAAAAACAAGAACTGAAGACGAGAAGGAGGCAAAGTTATTTACGGTCAGAGATACTCTGTCATCCTCTTGATGTATACTTATGTGTTTTAGTTTCATGCAAATTACACAGAACACACCAAGAGTTAACACACGTGAGGTATATGAAACCATAAAAAAGTCAATAGGCATTGCTTTCAGTAAAGTTTGTCCCTCAGGAAAAGTTGTGATTGTTGCCTATAAAAATGCAGCCTCTTTGGTATCCAAGACGTGAACATCTGGCCTTAAGTCATCCTTCATAGGGCATTAACAGATGTTTTGCTATACTATATATGAATGTTTGATGACTTAGACAACTATAGACTTCTAAGAGGAAAAAACTGTTGAAAGTAATTTTCGTGGTGTAATGCTGGGATGTATGATGTGACAAAAACAAAACAAAAAAAAAAAATACAGCATGGGATTTAGATTTAGTATCAAACTGAAATGCAAATTGAACTCCACATTTCACTCAAAATCCATTCTATCTTATCCGAATTCATAAGTCAAATAGTGCTCATTATTTCCAACATCTATTCTTATTCATCCTTAAAGGTGCTTTGCACAAGTTGAAATAGCTAAATGCTATCTTTTTAGCATGTAACACCAACTCTATTATTAGCATACAGGCTAATAAATGCTTGTAGCTTTTTTTAGCATTTGGCTACCTGTATGCTAGCTCTACTATGCTTTATTTATTTATTGTGCATATAACTCCAGGCTCTGACTGAGTGCACAGTCAGAGCCTGGTAAACAAAGACCAATGTGGTCGGAATCAAAGCGGCCCAACCACATACACAACTTACACTTGTGGCCAGAGGGGGCAGACTTCTGGAATGAATCTGGAACTTGTGCTATGTTTCTTTAAAGAGGCACTACAGAACTTTTGCAATTTCTCAGGGATGCAAATTGAGTATCCATCTTGCATCCTACCTGCACTGTGTGCTCTCTCTCTCTAGACACTAAAACAACAGTCTTATCTTGGCTCTTGTCGTTTCTCTCACTTTGACTCCGGTCTCTTTTGCGTCCTCTTTTCCTCCGATAATGTCCTCTGGCATTTCTTTGCTAAATCTCCCACAGTGCATGTTAAAAGCAGCCGGTGTGTTTTTATCTACTTATTAGCGTGTGATGCATATGCAAAGAGAAACTGCAGTTACAAGTCAGGCAGCATCCTGGGATAAAAAAGTTGCATAGTGCTGTTTCTCAGATGCATCTGGGCAGCTCCAGAAATGTACAAAATAGATGTTACAGTCCTAACAAACAAATTTCAAGGTAAAAAAAACCAATATGGGGTTGAATGTCTTGCCCAAGGACACTTCAGCACGTAGTTGGAGGAAGCCTGGAATAAATCCATCGACTTTCTGGTTGGCAGATGAACGCTGTTCCTCCTGCGCTACAGCTGCCTGTATATATATTTGTATATTTACATCAAGTTTTCAGTAACCCTGTTTGCAGGCAAGTCTTTTAAAGCAGTAGAAGCATTAGAGGCATTACAGTGGGGTGCAGCAGAAGTATTGACAAGTATTAAAACTAAACATTAGAATAAATGAAAATGGATGAATATTAGATCAAATAATTTACCGGTGCTTTAAATTTAATTAAATTTAATTAAATTTAATCTACGACGATAAAGGGGAAGAAATGTAAGTAATTTCTAAGGCTCTTCTCTAACTACAAGCTGGTTTTTGTTAATTCATATTCCTTTCACAAATGTGAATGAAAAGCTTAATCACTTTTTGGTAAACAAACATAATATTGTTTTCCCTAAAGTGATCATTTTTCATTGTGTTACATGGTGACCTTTCTTCCAGGAGGCCATAGGAGAGAAGCTAATGAATGATTTAACCACGTCTGAGTGATCAGAATCCGGCAGCACAGCTCCTGCTGGCTCGCTCTCACTTTTAAAAGAACAGTTGGTGTTTTAGATGGAGCGGTGATGGAGAGGGAGAAGCAGGAGGAGGGACTTGCAGGCTGGATGGTGTGGTGACATCAGCTTCGAAAAATTTGTGTGTGCAAGTGTTATGTGTGTGTATGTGGAATCAAGGGATTAACGGAAAGACCACTCACTCTGCTTGTTTTATTGGAGACCAAAATAAAAAGACCTATACCGGACACACACTCGTTTATGAAATCCTGTTAAAGTCACTGATGCCAAAACAACTTCCAGAGTTTGTCCTTATCCATCCAATACATACTGAAACAGAGATTCATCTTTCGGATGGTTTCGGTGTCATTAATATAGATTATCTATCAAAACATGTCTCCCATTTCAGGGATGAAACATAGATTAATTAAAATTTCAAATACACAATGCCTAAAAAACTATTTTGTTTAATTATAATTTCTCCATTATTTCAGACATCTCCGCAAATAAACAAAGCTGACAATCATCTGGACTGTCGTTCATTTCATGGTCAAATTTAAGAAAATGTGAATCACAACAATAACTGTAGCACACCAGCAACACCAATAACTTTGCATACTTAATGCATTGAGGATCTTTAATCTCGAGGTGTAAGGTTTGAAAGAAACCAACCTGCTCTGCTGTTACAGTCGGTTCTTCATGAGTGTTATACAGGGACTTGGCTAATTTAAGTGCAGCTAAAGTGTTTTCTTGTCATGTGACTACAGTTGGTAATCAAACTCCCACACAAATTATGCGCATGACTTCTTTACATTACCATGCTGCCACCTAACAACATATGGCTACAACATATTTAGTGTTGTTCATGCGTCAATAACGTGTCCATGCAAAATTGTCCTTATCAGGTGTCAAAAATCCTGTAGAGAACGAGGAAGAAAATAAAGGTGGAATGTCTGAGTATTTAATTAATCTGATGCCACAAATTCTTTGTGCTGCCATGACTTTCAGATGCTTTGTGAAGAAATGGTTATTTCCTTATGTTCAGAATGGCTCATACTGTTCACACTGTATTTTGAATATTTATAAATCATATAACTATAATATAAGTCTGCCCAGACTGACATACTCTTTAAATACTTTTAAAATACCTGTTTCATTTTCAAGTTATCATAATTTTTATAATAATAATAATTATTATTATTATTATTATCATCAATAAGATCAGATCTCAGAAAACTACATTTGTATTATCAAAATAAATAGATTATTAAGTTTAGCTCAAAAGTTTGTTACACCTGATGAAAATAGATCGTGTAATTGTGTGAATGAGTGAAGGTAAGTTGTTAGACACGTCGCAGGGCCCCTTGTTTGTTATTCCCGTTTTGTTTGTTTTATAGCCAATAATTATTGTTTAAATCATGATGTGACCGAATTTAAAATAATAAATTTTCCTTTTAGCTACGGGTGCACGGGGGAGTGTTAAAGTTAGCCCCAGAGTGAGACATTGTCTTGAACAGATGATCTGTGGACGAATCAGACAGCGTGTTTAACCGTGACCGAGAAAGAGAGAGAGGAAAAGGCGTTTCCACGTTTCATCAGCCCGGTTATAGAGCCGCGGAGAGCGAAGCAGACGGACGGAGGAGTCACGACCACCCTGAACGTTGAATTTCTGTATTCTCACCCCCAAACTCTAACTGACAGTTCATCTAACCCGTGTCCCCTTCACGGCCGCGTTTCCCACGCTGATAAAACCTGACTCAAATTTATCCCAGAACGACTTGAATCCGCCAAAAAGACGGACCGGCTGGACTTTTTTTCTTTTTCCTGCAACGCGTCCGTCTTCTCTCTGGCCCATATCAGATACCCCGCGGTGTCCACTGTGAGATACAGAGGAAATTATCATCCCGCAAACCCCCGCATCTCTCCCTGCCTGTAGCTGACTCATTTTGCGGCGCCCGGGGTGAGTACGTCTCTATTTTTCCTCTCCTTTTTATTCATCTTTTGAGCATTTCAGACAAGCAAACCCCTCTCCGTAGGGGGTTATTACATTTAGCCACAAATCCTCGGAGTGTAGTTGATTCATTTGACAGTGCTGGGAGTCAATTTGCCTCCCCCCATTCATGGAAACGGACCTTTTCTCCTCGTGCATACCGCTACACAGCCTCCGGAAGAGAGTTTTCGACAACCTTTCTGTAAAATATAGTTTTCCAATTTTTTGTACATGGCATAAAATGTGTCAGAAGAAGATGTGAAATGTCTAATTGAATTAATTGAACCGTGAAAACTACATTTAACTTGCAAAACAACACACTTGGTGGATCTGTTTTTTATTTTTTTATTTTAAAGTTCTAATCTACACTATTTCCAGCATCTAATAATAATAAAAGCTTTTGTGGGCACTTACAAACTTGACATACCTCGTTTACTCAACACAACTCGGCCATGAACTTGACTTCTAACAGGCAAATTGGTGAATTTACCATTCTCAGGAGGGCTTTCAACACACCATTGATTAAACTAATTGGATTGGGATGAGTGTGGCTGCCAGCCTGCATCCAACTAGCGTCCTTCCTCTGCCCAGTATCCCCATGGCAGTGCTACCATATCCTCCAAGTTACCCTGCTTTATAACAGTAGGGTACCATATTACATAACACCCTCACAAAATGGAAAGCTCTTTCAGACAAGAGAATCTGGAAAATTCTGCAGCTGGATGTTCGGTCTGAGCGGTGAGGTGTGGATAAAATGCTGGTTACCACCTGTGACTGCTCCGGATGGCTGTGTGTGAGCGGATGGGGGTGGGCTTTTTTTTAGGAATTGATGTGGCAAGATGGCCAGCAGTGTGTGTGTGTGTGTGTGTGTGTGTGTGTGTGTAAGAGGGGTGGTGGGGGAGACTAGAACGCACCCATTGATAATATAACAGAATGAATTAATACAATAGCTTCCTTTGCGAGACTGAATGGTGTGTGTGTGAGGCATACAGATGACTTATATGGCATATTTGTGTTTAAGTTGAGAAATATTGTTCAAGAATATCCAATTCAATGGAGTTTTTAGTAGTTTTAGGTAATTATGCTGCAAGAGGTGTCACTTTTAATGAAGAATCAATGATTTTGAAATAGACACCAAATTTTTGTAAGGGGATAGAACATAGAGAGTTTACTGTCATGCTTTTTAGCAACACAGACAGCGGTATGGCTTTCTCTCAGCTTCTAAGTATGAAAGTTTCCATGAGAGGCATGCAATGAACTGTCTCCTCAGCATGTGTGAGCATTTTATCGAACAAACAAACCCCCTTTTCAGACCATTTTGTTTCGTTTGCTTATTTATTTCACTGTCCACATAATTCAACTGAGAGGTCACTGTTGCTTTTAACGGTCAGATGCATCTGTCTTATCTACCCAGAAGCTCTTTCACGATGATGTTTTTAAAAATTGGGCAGGTCTCTGGTGTTCAAAGTTGGTGTTTGAAACGTTAATGGAAAAAGAATCTGACAGGCTCACATTGTGCACAAGTGCAATGTAAATTGGATTTCTACAATTTCTGGTAACTATACATCCAAATGAAGAGTCCAAAACCACACCACCAAGTCAGGGAAGCGTCTATGGCCCAAGACCCGATTTACTCAGAGTGAACCACTTTTCCTTCATGTTTGTTGTTGACTTCCTATCCATCCTTTGCATCTGGAATTCATGTGACGGCTGTGTGACATTTTTGCAGTGTGACAGCTGTCAGATCATTTCCTGTCCGGCTCCTATTATTTCCTCTGTTGCGTTCACTCAAGCGATAAAAAGCCCAGACGTTTTTCATTTGGGACATTTCCAGGGCTTCTTCTCGGCTCAAACAGATACAGGTAAGGTCCTCGCTAGTGTACAAACACAAACTGGCGTGTTAGAGGCTTGACTCAGCTTTTTGGTAGCTTGTCTCCTCTCTGCGAAGCGCATCGATCCGTCTTTGTGAACAGAGGGGAAAAAAACTGGGCAGCGCAGCAGAAATCCGCTTCCTCTCTCGGGTTCACTTCCTCTGTTTGCGTGTGTGTTTGTGTGTGTGTGTGTGTATGTCTCTGGTGTTGGTTGCCCCCCCCACCGCTGCCGCCACTGGGGGAATGTTTGTGGTTGAGTGTTTGCAGGCTCTGAGTCAAACACAGTTTTCGGGAAGATCAGTGTTAAACTGGTGGAACTTGAAGCAGTCAAAACAGAAGAGGAAACATATCAGTGATTTCTTTTTCTTTTTTTGTTCTTCTGGTTTTTGGACAGGTTCTTACCGCCGTCTTGTCTGCAGACTGTTTGCCATCGCACATACCAAACAAGCAGAATCAAACAATAGAACAGATTCTCAATCCAGGCAAATTGTTGCTTCTGTTCTCGGACTAACAAGCGAAATGTTAAAAGAAGGTGTTAGTTGTCAGTGTGAGAGGAAGGAAATTGCTCACCACAAGCTGAAGCCATGTAGTCACTCCATGCTATAAAAGATGAAAGCAAAGAGTTCATTATGCTCTTTTTTACAACCACGGGAAATGAGGAGTTGAAACTGAGACCCTCTGACATCTGATCTGACTCCTCTCTGTTCACCTTGTGTTTTAGTTCAAACTCCACAAAATGCAGCTCTTTTGTAACACCAGGCCTTCGTCTTGCAGAAGAAAAACAAAACTTTTATAAGAGAAGATCAAAATATAAGAATACCATTAACCTTTTAAAACCTGACGTCCTTCATCTGGGCCACGTTTGGAGCAGATGATGCCAGACTATGCCTCGCATAAACTGCCTGGACTACAAACTCTGTTTTTGTTCTGCTTCACTTTATCAGAGAAAATGCTCACATATTCTTCTATGACTGGTTTCAGGTTTGGAGCTATAGCAGTATCTCTCTAAAGTGATTTTCATGTTCATTAGAAAAGTTTTTACGTCTTTTTTTAAAGGCAAGACAGGATCTTTTTTCATCTGTGCTCTGTGCCATCTTCATTTATTCTTTTTTTTTACCACATATACTCGTTTTTACACTTCATACCAAATCTCAAGAGTTTCCATTTCGATGACTACAACTATTCAAAAACTTTAAATTATGGGTACATAATTTTCAAGCACCGAAATGGTTAAAGATCCTAATTTACTGATAACATTAGCCTAAGTTAAGTCCATCATCTCGTAATAACCTGCACCAGCAACACCAAGCCTCGTTCATTCTGATACAGTGTAAATGTGAAACGGCATACAAGACAAAGTGCTCCTCTGTGCCCAATCCAGCTGCCTGCAGTGTCAATAGGCTGTAACTCTTCTAAATAAATCCAGAATCCAGAAAAAAATCTGTGTTAAAGTATAGATAGTTGAAAGGGGGGTGGGGGGGGGTAAACTGGCTATGAGATTCGATGAACTGCCAGACACAGGGTGGCCGCGGTCCTTAAAAGGTCTTAAATTGTCTTAGATTTCGTTTTTGTCAAACATTTTGTCTTAAAATTCCAACTCAAAGGTCTTAAATTTGTAGATCCTAATTTTAGGGGTTGAATCATTCCCTCATCCCTGTGTTGAACTTTGAAAAAAAAAAAATCGGGGAAACATTGGCCCTCATGCAAGAAGCACTCGTACGAACAGATTCATTCTTAAATGGCTTGTACGAGCGATTTAGGAGAAAATGCAGCATTCACCAATTTTCTCGTATTTCGAATCTTTCCTCAGGTACGAACGGATTTTACGAGTGCTCCAGACTTGACGTAGTGATACAGAGTCTTGCGCAATTGCTCTGCTGTTATCCAAATCTATGTTTTTCACTACAGGATTGCATTTGTCGTAATATAGGAGCATTTACAAATTCAATATTAAATACATCATCATATATCTTGTAGCTCTGCAGTTCGAATTATAAATTATGTTATCCACCAATTTTCGGCCTGATTTCGTTTTTTCATTACAGGTACAGGTCAATTGATGCTTCTGAATAACATTTCAAGTACATTTGGGGTATAGCGTGAGCAATTTTGTCTCACTGCTTGGCTGTTTGGGTTTTGCCGTTCCTTTAATTCCACTTCTGACTGAAGTTAGTTTTAGGTAAAGTTAGTTTTACGTTTGATATTCAACAGATATTCGGACCTCCTGTCTCCTGACCCAGTGCTTTGTCGTGGGGTTGAGAGGCACGCTGCAACTGTCTTAACGTCATATCTTCATAACCTCACGACGGCACTTGGTCGAGAGACTGGATGTCCGAATATCTGTTGACTATCAAACCTAAAACTAGCTTTACCTCGGTCTGACTGAGCTGAAAATGACCGGTTTCACTTTGTTGAGATGTAAGGCAGCAGAACCTTGATTTCCGAACTGTTGAGATTCCACTTATTTGACGTTGATGCCATTTTTGTGAATGAACACGTTTTGACAAGCGTGGGAGGTCAGGCCTTATATGGAGTTATAGGAGTTATTCTCGTGAACGCGTACAGGTGGAACACATCAAGTTTACGAGGGACATTTACGCATTAATCTGACTATGGCACACTCGTAGGAGCTCATCGTAGGAAAAGAAGTAAGAGAAAGTTAGGACAAGAATACAAAAATGTTTTTTGCATGAGGGCCAATGTAAAGAACCATGGATTAGGCTTCACTAGCCCCATGGTTGTACTGTACTCGTGGCGGCTGTGTGGGTAAATGGGGTAATTCCATAAAAATGAATTAATCGGGCATGTGTACGAGTCCAGGCCATTTGAGTTAGCAAAAGCGGCTAGTTTTTAGCTTTGGTGTGACGCTCTTTTCTGCCAATGGGCGATCTCTCCCAGCGCGTGCACGACAGATTTGTAAACAGAACAGCGTGGCTACCGACGGAAAAGCTAGGATATCTAGACTGGAAGTGACAAAAAAGCCTAAAACATGCTTAACTGAGCAAGAAAAGAGAGATCTGAAATGCAAGTGGGAACAAATAAGGAATAAAACTTTCGCTAATCTGGAAGATGGTATTAAAAAGTCTTAAAAAGTCTTAATTTTCACTTGGTCAAATCTGTAGACACAGATAAATGTTGGATCTCTACAATTGGGGCCCAGAAATTATTTATGATTTGTAAATATCTAGTGAGTTATAGCCATGGCACAGTGGTTATCACCTTAACCCTGAAAAATAATTGATTTATAAATATAGAATAAGATGGGTAAAATTGCACTAACTGTTGTCTTGTGCCTAACTACAACTTCTACTTGTACTAATCCAAAGGGTCATTATACAATGTGTTGGGTCATTAGGTCTTTACTTGTTTAAACTATTATTTAGAACCCAATCTGCATGAATTGGCCCAAAATACCAGCCATGGTATTCAAAATTAAACATTTAAATCAAATAGCTGTGAACAGCTAAAATGGGGGACATTTTATAGCAGCCAATTTGCATGGAAATCGGTGGAAAATTAGATGATTTAAGAGTAATTAAAATTTTGTAGCACTGTTCTGCGATGGCCGCTATATTAGCACACCTCTCTCCTGATGAAATGGTAAAAAAATGCTGGCTTTGTGATGGTCTGTGCGGCCACTGAATACGTTATGTCTTCACCTTTCGTTTCTTTCACTGGTTGCACATGACTGCTGTGCAACACTGCCACTGCTGTTTCTGGTGATACTGCGCCTGAGCTCACATCCAAACACTCTGTGAAATACACACAAAAAGGAGACAGAAGACAGAAAGTTCTATCTGTATGCATATCCAATTGTACAGCATAATCGAGGATTTAGCAGCAACATCAAGAAAGCGTTCAGTGATTTGCAGGGTATTAATGGTTTTTCCATTCATTTCAGCCCCACAGGTAAAGCATGGTCTAATCCACTCTCCAAATTCCTACAACTTCTTTAAAACTGCAAATAGCTTTATTTTTATGTTCTGTTATGAACAAATCCAGTTCCTCAAGTTGCGACCAATACAAAGCCACCATACTGTAACCCCTACTGCTCCAGCTTTGGATGGCTCTGACAGCTCTGGCACTTAGTATTTCATAAAATCTGGTATTAGCTTGATCTGACAACAAAGCATGTCAGCACAGAATGCTAGGTAATTAAGATCACATCGTTGCTGTAAATCGACAAAAATCTGTGTGGTGTTAAAGTATAGACTTGTATATCACCGGGGAATTACTTGCATTGTTTCGTGACACAGCCTGTCCGTCACTTTGAAAGCATCACCTCCTGCAACCACAGATCCTATGACAGGCCTCGTGATACTCAGGAAACCATACTGTTAGACTATCCCTGCCTTTTGTTTCCTGTGCCTGCACACCCTCTCCCTTTACATCCTGCGATGTTTTGTGTTTTTTTCCTACCATTTTGCATACTGGGCTACCAGGACGCTATGAGTTACAGAAGGTCAGCATCACTGTGGCATGTTACATCACTGCCTGTAATCTGCAGTACAGCTGCTCGCTTACATCGCCCTGCAGCCCACTTTTCTCCACTGTGTTATAGGCAACCATTTACAGATTAAACTGTTGGAGCAGATGCCACTTTCTAAATCCACAGGAAATATTTCTTAAAGTAAACAAATAGCACATGCTGGGGATAGATAGGAAATTAACTTTGTCGCTGTATGGTTTTGCATCAGTGCTTTAAAACCAATCAAATTAGCTGTCAACCTTCTTCATTACCCAAAAAGTTCAGTGCAGAAATTTTTGCCACTGAGCCTGAATGGATTTAAAAAGGGAGCTGTTGAACATCCGTGATTTGAAGCATTCGTTGACGCCTCTGTAGCTGAAACTCAGTAGAATCATTACTTCTCTGTAACTTAGTCATTAGGGATGTCAGTCTCCAAGCAACTCTTGTTTCAATTTGATTCCAATTCTTGGGGTGAAGATTCGATTCTGTATCAATTCTTGATCCAAACCAATCTTTATTCATATTCAATCCTCAGTTGGTAACAAAACGGCTGCACGGTGGTGTAGTGGTTAGCACTACGGCCTCACAGTGAGAAGGCCGCAGGTTCGAGTCCCAAGTTGGTCAGGATTCCGGCCTTCCTGTGTGGAGTTTGCATGTTCTCCCCGTGTATGCGTGGGTTCTCACCGGGTACTCTGGCTCCCTCCCACTGTCCCAGTGGGACAGTGGGAGTAGACTTTTAAAGTGGCGGGACAGCCGCCACTTTAAAAGTCTACCTAGTGTGTGTGTGTGAGCCCTGTGACAGACTGGCGACAGACTGGCGACCTGTCCGCCTCTCGCCCGTTGACAGCTGGGATAGGCTCCAGCACACCCGCGACCCAATTGGATTAAGCCATCCAGAAAACTCCAATTCTCTATAAGTCAGGAAATGATTCATCAGTTGAATCCCTTGGACTGCTCTTGCGGCAGTATGTAGATGACTGTATAATGGGCTGAATTTAATTGAATTATAATGAATGAGACATATCTCAATATTGTAAATGATATACCTAATTCCAAAGCACCAAGTCCAAGGCTGTTACAATGACTAGATTTAAACCTTGAGGATTGGCCCATCAGTACTGTGGAACAAGCAAAGGCTACCACAAAAACATCAATGCATAGTCAAACCATATCAGCCCTACTGTGCAAGCCGCCCTTGGACGCATATCCCAAAAACCCCAGTCCCAGCTTTCCCTTCGGAACCCTATCCCTTTTCGTCTTGTCCATTGTGTCCAGGAGGAGGAGGAGTAGAAGCATAAGGACCAGTACCAGTCAGATCCTCCCAGTGTTCATTTTAAAAGCTGTTTGACTCAAATAATTACGAGAACCTCATCCACCATTAAGAGGTACATTAATATTGTATACCACAATAGAAATCAATTAAATTTGATGTTTTGTTCAAGTCCACCTTTATTAATGATTACAAGATGAATTTATTATAATATAGATTACAAAGAAACTGCTACAATCAACTTAAACATCTCATAATTGTGCTTAAATGACATTCATTTTCTTTTGTTTTTTGTACAATTCATAGTATGCTGTATATTTGCTGGATTCATGGTCATGGATGGCCATTATTGGTCATTAATTCTGCCCAACATTTCACCGTGGGTTTTGGTATACTCTGTGTTCACAACATAGGGCATATTTGGTATACTCTGTGTTCACAACAAAATGGCATATTTTTGCAAATTATGAGAAATGAGTGATTTCGGACAGAGTCATTTGGGTCACTGGAAGAAGGACTGAATATGTGTGGGCAATAGTGAAACCAGCACAGAGAGCCAAGCTTACCGCCCCCACTGAAATAAAAATGTCTACAACAAACACTGTTTATCGTGTTAAATTTACCCAGAACACTGGACACTGCTCTTGGGCAAACAGGAAATGATGCCTCTATGTTGCATCACTGTTTTCATTGCTTTTCCCAGGTGTTTCATGCCCTGGATGATCCTATTAAGTAGGTTTTGTAATCAGATTTTACCCACATTTTATATGCTGATTTATGTAGTCTGCTTTTTGTTATGCTCATGTTTACCTTGGAAAATAGCATTGAGATCCCCATCAAGTAAATCTATCACAAAGGATAGACCTCAGTGCAATGTGTATCTAAAGCATGTGCAATGATTTATTTTAAATTCACCAGTGCTACAGAGGTTAAGCCTTTCCCTCTCCGGCTGTGCACACAAACACATGTGCACGCACAGAGAAAAAGACCCTGCCACAAATTTAATCCCTCCAGCAACTGCTTGGTTTTACGCCTGGTTGGTTCCTGTCATACAAGTGACAGCAAAAAAACAACACACACAAACGGACAATTTGATTTAGGGCGTTCCCATTTATCTGTGGGCACAATCTACTCTGCCGCTTACTCTGAATGAAACGCCTCAGTGGGTCTGATTGGATTTGATAAGGCTTGATTCGATTGAAGCAGGATGGGAGAAAGGCGAGTACATTTCTGCATTGTGTACATGTGTGTTTCAGGTCTCACAGGATATTCTGTGGGAGATCACTTCAAAGAGTTGCCTCTGTTTCTTCCTGCTTACCTACCTCTCTCTCACACACAAGTCTTAATCACCAAATTGACTGTTAAAAAGTCCTGCATCCAAATGTGGTTCACCTTTTACTGTCGGCATGTGCAAAAATGTGTTGGATGAGCCTAAAACTGCACCAGATTACAACATGAGCTATAAATGTACTGAAACTCAAACTAACTGAAATTTTACAGCCATAATGAGCAGCATATGACAGAACAACATTCCCAACAGACTTCTTGCTGATATTTTCTATCCAGCTGTTTTCTATCCTCTGTCTGCTGATCTCCAGTTAATAAAACACATATCAACCACAGTATCCGCCATTGTGAGGACTACA
>JBBBVT010000005.1:19664812-19675484 GCA_037177035.1 Craterocephalus eyresii | reverse complement strand
GACGGTAGCCACTCACTGCTACCTGCCGCTGCAGACAGGCTGCTGCTGCTCTAAGAAGCTGCATCAAAATAAAAATGCTTGCTTTAAAATTTTTATGTTTTGGATCATAACGATGAATAATTAGAATAAACTTCGGTTCTTAGCTGAGCTCGTGTTGTGTTGCACAAGCACACCCCATCATGAACTAGTCATATTTGCATTAGTTTTAGAGAAATATATAATTATTCTGTTTTTTTAGGCCTACATAATTTTAAACATGCTCTCTGTGTAAAATTAATAAATAAAGTAAAACTATATGAGGCAAAGAGGAGTTTTTCCTTTTTTTTTAAAAACAAAAAAGAGGGGTGTGGTTTTTCGGTTGGGGGAGAGGTAGAGAGGCATTGATTGACGCAGGCTTTGTTTTAGTTTGAGACAGCTCCACAGTACGCCGCCTAACGGCGAAAAAAAAATCGCTTTTAGCTCCTTTAACCATTTGCTAATTTCAGCATCTGTAATGTCTTTGCTTTCTTTGTTGAATCAAACCACTGGAGACTTTTCAGTTTAAATTAGCTGGTCGAGACAATACGTACCTCCTTCACAGAGAGCTGAACTCCTTCCGGTTGGTTCTTTAGCAGAATATCCATGAAGACAGGACACAGCGCGGCGTTCAGACTGCTCAACTACATGACGGAAAAAATAAACCGCAAAAAAAAAAACCAGATGAAAAGTTGGGTGCAAAATATACGCCACGTACTTAAATCCTGCAGTAAATGGGGATTTAATAAAAACGTAATTCCGGCCGAGTTTTACCTGAACGACTCGTTCATGGGACTTCAGGACGGCATCAACGTAGGTCTTGGTGCTTTGTTCCTGCATCAGCATCACCTCTGTCCTTTTAGTTGGCAAAGCATAGCTGCACACGAAGATCAAGGACAAAACATAAACATTCATTTCTAGTAAAATTACATAATTATAATTATGTAAAATACATAAAACTTTGCTAAACTGAAAATGTGTTGCAGACTTTGTACATGTAACTTACATGTTCATTCAGTGAAGATTTCTTTTTTTTCTATTGATTAATTTATCTCTATAAGGGGGATGAAGTCACATGATTATGTCACAAACTGTTTAAAAGGGATTTTTGATTTCTTTCCTGCCAGTGGGGAAAAGATTAGGAAACAAACGCTTTAGATAGTTTTGCACTTATTCTGAGGTTCTTAATCCTGCTTTTCAAATGGTAGAAATTAGCTTGTGGCTAAAATCTGAGATATTTACATTGCATGTTTTATGCAACGTTATCTAACATTCACCGTCATTTCCTTATAAACAATATTAGATCTCAAACGGCCAGAAAACTGAATATTCTGTTCAGCACATGCTAAACTGTCCAAGTGGAAACCTAAAAGACCTGTGGTTTCATATAAGCTCTATGGCTACTCCTTTTATATTTCACCTTTTTTGAGTCTAAGCATGGTCAGTATGTTTTTCTTTCAGGTAAATTCAGCGATTTCCAAACGGAACAAAGCTGATTAAGTAATTTCTCTTGAAATAAATTAGTGAACGTCTTGTTATGCTGCAGCAAGGAAGCCAGACACCTGCCAACAAAGTGTGTTTCTGATCTTCTACTCCAAGCAAAGCCCTGAAACTAGAAAACTGTGATGCATGTAAAAGGGAAAGTAGAGAATTTAGTAAGTCTGGAAACACAATAAATGAAGAAAAAACTGAAAGTATCAACTGACACAGCAGAGGTGGTTTTGCGGAGAACAACCAACCTTGTTGCATTCCTCTTTTTTTATCCGATACATCAGTTTTCAAGTACATATACAGCAGTAAAAGAGTGTGTTCACTACATCAAAAATCATTTAATATAAGTTGATTACAGTTCCTAGAAGGGAAATGATGATCGCCAGAGGTCATCTTGCTCAATGCTTTTAACACAGGAGAGTCTTAATGAGGGAGGCTGATTAGATTTATGATAATCTGCTCATCTGCTGTGTGTGACGGCAGCAGGTCCTGGGGCACTCAGCCTCACCTTTCTGCCACTTTGATGCCGAGTCGGTTGCAGAGGTTGTGGATGTACTGGGAGTAATGCTCCACCACCGTCATGTCATAACCCGACACTTTCACGTTCAGAGTCCCGTACGCCGTCTTGGTCTCCGCGACGATCTGCTTCATCTGGTGCTTGTCCTTCTTTTTCTTGACCTGAACCAAAACAAAAACATTCACGGAGAAGGTGGCATGAATGAGAATGAGACATTTTTTTTAATAACAAAACAAATAAAGTCAACAAACTTTGAAGCTTATCTATCTACATCAGATATTACACTGGGATGATAAACAACGTAATCATCACAACCGTTTTTTGTTTTCAAATCATTTACCATGACAATCCAGATAAAGAGACTTACAACTTGTTTAGGTAAAAGATACTTCCACCTCCCGATCCCATGAGTCGGCATGCTTCTGTAAAGTCTTTCATTTCCAAAAGTTGTGCCTGGAAGGAAACAAATATTCATTTTAATACTGACAAGAAGCAGCGGTAAAAAAAACACAGTATAAATGCTCATCATTTGTAGATTTTGGATACTTACACCACACCGGATGCTGGATGGACGATGTAGCTCTGTAAAGGCAACAGGACAAATGTTAGTCTGCAGCAGCACTAAACATAGAGATAAAGATTAGATCTAAAACAGCTTCTATATCAACTCTGGTTAATAACAACTTTGTTTTATCCAAACTCTTATGCTGGAGCCAAGTTTAGAACAGATCTTTATTAAGCCTCCGGTTTATCAAACATTCAGATTTCACATTTTAAAATTTGAATTATTTAATCTTGATAAAGACAACCAAACTACTGTGTTTCTGTGACTTATTATTTATGTCCCTGAACTCAGCATTTGTAAATTTTACTTTTTATACAGGTGCCTCCAAACCAGCCGTCCTATCAGGGGAAAATTTAGGACAAATTCCAAAACTTACCTGCATAATGTAAGTGCTTGATTTAGCGCAAGCACCTGCTGTGTGACAGACACCTGCAACTGAACAGGATAGGAAAAACATCAGCTGTGACATCTGTTACGTTACGCAATGTTCTGAGTCTGATGATGGAAAAACGGCCCGCGGAGACACAAAGAAGAAAAAAAATACAGCAGCTCAGAAGATGAGACGCAGTAAGAAGCAGAGAGGCAGTGAAAACACCATCATTGCTCTCTTTAAAAGGGCTGTTACATGATTAAATCTACTCCTGACAAAAGTCTAAAGATACTTATGGCAACAAGATGCAACAAGCACTTGTGTGCCATTTTCATTTATTATTTTATGTTATTTCATTTAAACCTAGAGCAGCTAATAAAACTACCATTATTTTCTTCATATATGCCAAATCAACAAAAGGTCCGCCACAGAAAAAAGTATGACAGACATGAAGATAAGCTGGGAGAATGGCATGTTTATCATGTATCTGCAGTGAAAATGCGATTTATAACATCATCCTTAAATCATTTAACTATTTGCCCTCAAAGAGCCGTGAACCGCACACGATCTGAACTTCACAAGATACAGACCATTTGTCACAGAAAAAATAATCATGTTGTCATTTTAAATAATGTATAGCCTATATAAACGAATCAGCATGTTATTGTTCCTTTACATGATATCTATTTATCGATTTAATCGTCTTTAGCATGCTACGGGCTAAGTTTACTTTAAATCAACACGTAAATTTAACAAAAAGATAAAAAGCGCAACAAACTTTAGGCTTAAATGACTGCAGCAGTGAATTTAAATCAGCGGCTTCACATAATCACATCTACGTTTTGACCTCTATGAAGTAGCATGGAGCTAAGAGGTAAAAAGCTAAAGTTACCTTTCTGAGGACTGGGTTCATCGCTTCTCTCTATCAGAGCTTATCCGGAAACCTTTCACACTGTGCTTCAAACTGAGATTAAATAAATCTACTTCAACAAAAAATAACATTCAAACGCGCATGAAACACCAGTCTAGGAACCGGAAGTTAGTATTGAAGTCTGGAACGTCGTTAATTATGTCCGACGGAAAAGCTAACATAACCGTTCCGCTCCGTGTGAAAACGTTAAAGGAATAATAATAATCACAATAATAATGATAATAATAATAATCATCATTTGATTAAATAATGTTTATTCTCTTTTCCTTTGCTATAGCTTAATCTGTTCTCTTCAATTAGTTTAAAGCCACACTTCTGAACTTGGGCAAATATTTGCACCTGTGTTCCCTAAAGAAACAAAAAAAAGCATCCGTCCTCAATCCTGTCACTGCTGTCCAGCCAGTTAAAGTCTGTTTGATCAGATGCTATGTAGCTTTCTACATTATTCTCCAATAGTATTCTTTTGGAGCTCGTCCATTTTGTTAGCTCTCTTAGATCCATTTCGTTAGATCTCTTGTTCCCCATCACAACATTTGGAAGAAACGGTTTGAATCTCCAGTTTCCACTCAAATAAAATATCAAAGTCGCCTTGAGATGACTTTGTTATGAATTGGCGCTATACAAATAAAGTTGAATTGAATTGAATTGAATATTTTGATACTAGTTGCTGGTGTGTGGCATGTTGCCCTAGAGCAAAAAGCAGCTGTTAGGAAGCCGAGGGCTGAAAAATGTCATTTCTTGGGTTATGCCACTAAGGCAATAACATTTCCAGGAAATGAATGTCAGCCTACCATCTAAACATATGCAGTGTAATGTATTTAAGGACACAGTAAAGGACAACCTAATAATTGTTCACATTCAATAGCCTTTATTATTAATAAGCATTTATCTTTTTTGGCCCCTCATAAAGTCACTCGTATCAAAACGAAAATCACTTTTTAACATTCAAATATTCCAGGCCAAACAAAGCATGTTTGTAGTAAAGTGCAAATTTCTACAGAACCTGAAACTGATGTTTTAAAAACGACTGAACTCTGCATAGGAACATGTCACATTTTTTTTTTAAACAATGCATTTTCTGCTTTTAAAGCAAAACTATGAAAAGTTGCTCTGTAAACTGTTAACGCAATGCAAACGCAACATGCCAAGCAAACAAACCTGCCCAAGTACCCATCCACACACACTTCAAATCTCTTTGGCTTGCAATGTTGAACGCGAGCGTGAAACAACCAGACACTGACTCGCCGTCTTTGCTTCACCTCTCTTCAGATCGCTTTAAGTCAAACATGCAAACGAAAATCATAGCAGTGCCAAAGAAAAGGCTTTCTGTGATCATGAAAAACTGAAGCAATTTAAAGTTTTCTTTTTAACGCTTAGCGAATTCCAGAAACTATTTCCGGTCATCTATGATGGACCCCTCTCTGCAACATTTTAACAGCAAAACTATGTTTCAGCAGGTGAACTCTTCACTAAAGAAATAATCTGAATGCTTAAATACTGGCAAATTTCTCATGTAGTTTGTAAAATATTTATCAAAGCAGTAGAAAACTCAGCATTGCAGACATGCAAAGTTATTTCCATATTTAATCTGACTCCTGTAAACACATTCAAAACGTGCGTGAGCACATCGTACAGCAAATATGTCCCCTATCTGGTTAAAGCACCTGTGTAATGTTCAGCAGTGGCATCGCAGCGTTAGCATGACGGGCTCAGTGCGGTCCAGTTCACGTCCAGCTGAATCGAAGCTCAGATGGATCCAGTGAGACGCTCTGAGGCGAGATGTGGCTGCTTCTCCCGTCTCACACCAGACATTAAAGATGGAGACTGCAGCCGACGTCTGCTGCACCAGTTAAGAACCAAGTGCTCCGTTAGGTGTAAAAATATATTCGTATACAAGAAGTTCCTATTTAAACTCCTCTCTCTTCCTCCTCCTCCTCTTCTTCTCCGTCTTGGTTGTCCTCATCTTCTTCGTCTTCCTCCTCTTCTTCCTCCTCCCCTGGACTGTAGGGTTCATCGGCCAGCTCGCTCTGATCATGTCCGTCCTCATCTTCGTCCTCGTCTTCCTCCTCCTCCCCCTCGCTCCTCATTTCCTCCTCGCTGCTGTCGGGGTCGTCGTCGTCATCGTCGTCGTCGTCTTCCTCCTCGGCCTCTTCTTCGTTCTCCTCCTGCTCCTCCTCCTCTTCCTCAGGATCTGAGAGATTACCTGGTGGGGCAACAAACTCGAGTTTTACAGAAATATCTTAACATTTGAAGAGATTTTTATCATTTTAAAACATTTCTTTGTGGGAAACAGGTTCCCGGCAAACCCCAGCTTGTTTTGCTGGAAGATAAAAACATGCATTAAGGATAAAGTATAATAAAGTCATACACAGGGAATTAATGGCAGCAACAATGTGACATGGCAGCTCCTCATCAAGAAATTTCCTCATCTCCTCCTCCATCATGACCCCGAGGACCTCCGTCTCCATGTCCACGTACTCTGGGTAGAACATATTTTTCCTCAGCTGTCTACGGCACCTGTGCAAAAAAAGCAGAGCCGCATAATACCAGACTTTTTAACACTTGGAAATGTTTAAATGTTACTTTTATCAATGAGCTAATTTTATACTTTTACTTTTCACTTCCGGAAAGAAAAAGCAACATAAACATTGTGGTTATGGAGCATTAGTAACACGACAGGTGATAAAACCCCTGGGAAATCTAGTTTACAGCTTCAGAATAACACATGATAGAGATTCAGATTGTTAATAAGCACAACTAAGCCACAACTTGGTGAAGCTGACTGATTTAGTGCTAAAGATTTAAGCTCAGTCAGCAGCAGAGTTGGTCCCAGTGTCAAACTGGTCCAACTGCAACTTTCTTTTCCATTTTCTGCTAATATCGAAAAAGATTTTGTCCATTTTCTGACAGACAAATGTCAACAACAATTTACTTAAAACATCTGGACAATAATAAAAGCAACACTCACTGTTTTCCTGTTGTCTTGTAAGCCTGAAATAAAGAAGAATATGTATTAGAATTCATAAAGAAAACATGCAAGCTCATATAGATCGATTCAAATGGTCAACAACAAGCAGTGTTTCTTCTCATTTCTTTTTAACTTCTCATTAAATATGGAAAACATAAATTTTTCAGATGATTCACATAAAACAAATTATTTTAGCCTTATAACCTCCAATCAGGGCTAAACTGACCTAGATTCTAACGCTTCGGTAAATGCTAGACGGCAGGACGTATTGGGTGTTATTTCTAAGCTGGTGCTGAGTGAGGCGTCTCACCTCGATGAAGCGAAAAGGGTCGGTTTCCTGCATGAGGCTCTCGATGCCACAGCGAACCTCTTGGAGGCGAGCCTGGTCCTGGCAGATCCGGGAGATGTTCTTCTGGATGGCGGGCCCGTTGGTGTCGCACTGAGTGCGTGTGCATTCTCTCAGTCTGAGGATGAAGCGGAGCACTTTGGCCTTCATGTCCTCGCCCAGCCGGGTCAGGCACTGCTCTGTGTCATCCATGAACTTCTAGACGAGCAGAGGAGGGAAAGAGCAGCGCGTCAACGGGCCGGCAGCGTGTTTGCTTCCAAGGAAAGCCGACGAATTACTGAACATTTACGTTATCATTCTTTATATAAAAAGCTTCCTTGACCATTTTTATGACTTCTGTTCATGATCCTGAAAAAGTTATTAAAAATTAGAATTTTATGTGTAAAAGGAACACAAAGTATTAAATCAAACAAATATAAATGGAGTGGTGTAAGTGGTTTTTTCACAGCTTTTAATCAACATTTTAAAACTACAGCACATCAATGTCATTTTAAATAGATTTTATATCATTTAGTTTTACAGACTGAAGATGAAATAAAGACAAAGGCTGGGTTTTGTTTCGTTATTCGTTTTAGGGAAACAGTGCACAAAAATGACCCATTAAAAGGCTGCTATGTTATTGGTGAGCACATTTTCCTTTCATATTATATTCCTACATTTTTTACATTGCAAGAAAAAGAGACAGCAGGCAGACCAGCAGGTGGCAGAGTTCTGATTATTCAGTGGGACTAAACATTTATCAGAAGTCTGACTTGCACAAAGAAAGTTTAAACAAACTTAGCAGCCACATTGACACATTAGTTCAGATTTCTGTGACTGGGTTGCAGGTTGTACAGCTCAGGTTAATTCCCACAGCTAACATTTAATCTCATCAATTTAACACATATGTTTTATTCATCACATCGTGCTATACAAGCAGGATGGAAAAGTAAACAAACCCTTTTTAGCACCACAGAAGAAGTGATCCTGTGCAACAGGAGCCAGAACGAACCCCTGCCTTTTACCATATCGAATAAAATGTTAAAAAAATAATTTTTGGGCAAGGTTTAAAAATATGACGTGTTGAGGAGTGTCACAGAACACAAACACATCACCGCATGAGTGATGACAAAATAATTGAAGCATCTGAATAAACAAGGGACGTCTTCAGCTTCAGGACGTTATCAGAAGTTCAGTCAGCAACATTATAGACTGAAGATTATTCCCTTGTTTATATTCTCTGTTCTCCCATGTTTTGAATGTTTCCCAGAGAAAAATGAGCAGATGAAGAAACATGATAGTTAATGACAACAAGCCTGAGCAGCAGAAAGTAACCCAACGGACATGTCCTCCATATCACAATTTCATACCTCTATGTGAAAAATGGGATAAATGAGACAAAATGACAAACTATCAAGTATTTTACGTTTACCTTGTTCTGTCTCTCCTTCTCCCTCTGCTCCTGCAGTTTCTTCTCTGCCAGGCTGTACTTCCTCTCCACCCGGTACAGCTGCTTGTCCAGCGTGCCCTGGTGGACAGGAAGGAATGTTTGACAGAGACGCGTCCAAGGGGTTTCAGACTTTAAATGCAGATATTTGAAGTGTGGTTGATGATTACTAGAAGTACTATTATATTAACTGGCATGCAACCGTAGCCAGCTGCTCACTGAATGATTCTGTCTGAGCGTTAGATCTCACATGTGACTTCTGTTCAAACTGCTGCCTATAAACACTTTTTTCTACAAAACAAGTCTTTATAAATCTTAAAAATAATAAATATAAAGGATCTTTTCCCTTAAGAATTCTTTTTTCACACAACTTAATAACTTTCTTAACATCTAAATGTTTTGTTTACTTTCATAGCAAAAACGCAAAGAATTGGCAAAAACTGTGGTAATGTTTCTAATCGATGTATGCAGACTAGAGATTTGTGAAATACTACTATTTTCTCATGTCTGCATTTGTTGTGTAAATAGTTGGAGGGTCTGTTTTATAAAAAAAGAACATCTAAAAAGAGACATGAGGTCTGTGGTTAAATAGTCTGACCAACAAAGTGACATCCCTCCCCAGAGCATCGAATACCAACAAATTTAGCTTATTTAACTTTATCAATTCAGTGCTATAAATAAACAGAACAGTGCTTCAACAAAGAGTGGATGAAAAGGATTGTTGGCTAATTAATGCCAAAACAAAAAATATTACTAAATCACGAAGAAGTCGCGTAAAAGAGAACACTGGCTGCAGGTGAGTTTTGTCTGATTCCCCTCATGAGTGAACAACAATGAACTGGAAGCATCTCAATGTCACACTCTGTTTAAGGGAATGAAAGAACAGGAAGTGGATTTCATACTCCCCACAGAGGCTCCAAGTCATGTGACTCCCTTCATTCATTCACACACAGCACCTGTCAATGTCCACGTGTCAGGGTTTCCAGATTTTACTGAGTCATTGATATAAAAAGCTACATGACACACTGGATGTAAAGATTTCTAGCTCTGAATCGGGATACTTTGATGATATACAGCTCACTTCTCCAGAAAAATGCAGCAAGTTTTCCAAATAGCTATTTGGGGAAAAAGTTGTTCCAAAAGTAGCAGAAAGCAAAATCCGAAATTTGCTTTAAAACATCCTGCGTTCTAGTGGTGGGAGGAAATCTGAGGGTGCCGTCGTTTCCATTTCACCCACACTAATCTCCATTGAGCTCCTTAAACCAGGAAAATGTAAACCATAAAAAAAGCCTCAGCTGTACCTTGAGATCCTTCATTGTGTTTTTCAGGGTCTTGATTGTGTGTCCTGAGTGGCCTCCCTCGATGGTACAGGCGTTGCACACACACATCTTGTCATCCATGCAGTAATATCTGGTGAGGGACATCAGATGAAAAGAGGCTCAGACAGAGCACACAAGCTTAAAAAAAACTTCCAGAAAAAGTAAAAGACCAAACCAATCTTGACACCTTTATTTATTTATTATTATTATTATTATTATTATTATTATTATTATTATGTGGAGGATATGTATTTGGAGGGGTTGTTTCTTCTGTCACATAACTAAGAAAGTTATGACAAATGCATTAAGTTTTCAGTACAAGTCAGAAATTGAATAAAAGGAACAAGTGATTACATTTTGGGGTTGATGCAGATCACCGTCTGGATCTCATCAGCTGACTGAGCAGTGAATCAATATTAACAGTAATAAGGAAAAACAGGACTAAGGAAATTGTTAAGGAAAAAAACTACCTTCCAATAAAACTAATAAATCTATATATCGTTGACAGAAAAATTCTGTTTACTCTGTTGTGTAATCTATTTAGTCACCAAAACTAGGGCTGTCCCGATACCACTTTTTCACTTCCGATACTGATACAGAGGGTTGAGTATCGGCCGATACCCAATACCGATACTTACATTTGGTTTTGAGCAAAATATTGTGTCAAACCTCACCTCAAAACCTTAAGGTGTAACTGATAAAATCCACAACAGAAGGTGTGAGA
>JBBBVT010000005.1:19551270-19566616 GCA_037177035.1 Craterocephalus eyresii | reverse complement strand
GAAAAAAATAATCATGGATTAATTTTGCACTATTTGGACAGAACTCGAACACCAACTAAATTTAATACCTCATGATACCACAATGAAGACTTTTTAATACTTTTTAAGGGCCTTAATTTTCCCACTATCAATTTATCAACTTTTAATACTTTTTAAGACTCCGCGGACACCCTGAATAAAGAGCCAAGAATAAGTGGATGTCAAACCACTGATAGAAAGAAAAAGGAAACAGAAGGAAAGAATAAACAGAAATGGAGGAGACAAAGAAGCAAACGCAGACTTGATAAAGAGGTGTGAGAGAAAAGAGCCATTTCCTGAGAACTCCCATCTATTCGGGCTGAAATTAGCAGCAGCCACCACACAATAGCTGGTTATTTTTGGCTGGTGTTTAGTGGAAAACTGATCCATAAACAGGCAGGATGTGAAGCTTCATTATTCATGCATTTCATCTCTACTCTGTATTAATGATAAATGCATGTGCAGAAAACAAGCTACATGACTAAAATGTGCTCGGAAAATGTGTTTCGCACCTCAAATAAGGCCAAGTTTCTGTCATAGAAGTCATCATCATCCATCCCATGGGTGTTGTTGATGTATACGTTGGAGATCTTTGAATTTCCATCACCTGGATGATTTCATCAAGACAGAAGGACATAATGAGAATGAGGAGAGCAGGAAACTATGATTGTTACTGCACAAAGAGAAGGACATCATCATTGCTGTCAGCAGAAGGAATGAGCTGCACTCAGTGTAATGAACCCGACCGCCACCATGTCCCTGCTTCAGCACCGGCTCAGTCCGCACAGAGCACTGCATCAGCAACACCTGACTCAGCAACATCGCTTCCCTCCAGGCTTCAACACGCAAACTGCAGCACAACTCTGTGTCTCGCTTCACACCAGGACATGATGAAGCCGAAAATACACCAAGAAAGAAAAATATAGGCGTTCTGGTGGTTCAACGTCAAAATCCTGTATCCTATCGCTCTTTTATTGCAGTGCTTTACATTTTAATTGTATTTTAAATATATTCATGCAGCAGACATAACGCTTTATTGAAAAGAGACATTCAATCTTAATTAAATCCTATAATATTTGTGAAGACAGGATTCTGAAATAAATGCAAAATGTCCCCCACAATTTAAAAAAAAGTCAAAAAACACAAAGTTTACTTTTTCCTCAATTTTCTTTCACTGTTGGAATAATCGATACACAATGAATTTGTCAACAATATCAGCAATATACCATAAGGAAGGCTAACAGGTCATACAGGTATATACTTTAAAGCTAGGGAAAAACGCATTTGGCTACTGGTTGTTCATTTCCCATCCCGACCACAGATCTGACTCATTCCACCTATTCATAAACAACTTGCTGGTTAATAATCAGCAGCTGAAGCACAGCAGCTTGGTGAGAAAAACTAAGCTGATGTGGAGATTTCTGTTCTTCGAAAATGATACATGGATAATTATTCACTGTTTATGAATTTATTTCCCCTCAAAAAGTATGTGTGTTAATCATATTACAGCATATTCTCCTCAGACAAATGTTTTGGATGAACATAGATTGAGGTCGTTGTATGTCAACATCATGTAACAACACACACACACACACCAGTCTGGGACCGCCCACGGCAACCTAACCTGCTTGGCAGGACAGTCGAGACTCACATATTTCATGTGTTCAGACAACCTGTGTGCTGTCTGGCCAGACTGTGGGCTGATAACGTGACTTCTCCACACTGTCGTCACATTCGCGCTTTACTTGTCAGTTCCTGCAGTGCCGGTCAAGGGTCACATGAATTTTGATGACTATGTGGAAAAACATTTGTAGGCTTCTGTCTGTCAGAGCTTGAATAAGTGATTGAAAGGCTCTAAGTGTAATTTACCCTTTAACGTTCGAACTTAGAAAAAAGCAAGAAAATAATGTTTCTTGGCTTTTTTTTCCCCCTATTCCTTTGTACAATAATAATAAAAAAACCATTTTAAAAAAATGGTTAAGATGACAGTTAATTAAACAGCAACAACAGTGAAATGGTCAAAATATAGAACAGTTATTTTGCTCAGCTCAGCTATGTAACTCAGCTTACCATCCAAATCTAACACAATTAAGACCCTTTAAGTGATAATATGGGAATATAATAACAATTCAATTAAATTCTAATTTATTCATATAACACATTAAAAACATCAGCTTTCAACAAATACAACACCAAAATAAACAGATGGAATAAAAATCATAAAAACAAGCCAAGGTAAAAACCAAAAACATGAGTGGCGCTGCCCACATTAGAGCATCTGCTAATGTCTCTACTCAAACCAAACTGCACAAACAAGGTTTCATATGAAAGTAGAGACTGTCTCATCACTGTTTGACAAACTGCAAACTAGTTGCAAGAGCACCTAAAAAATAAAATAAAATAAATCATTTCAAAAATCATATGGCATGCCTAACTTTTGTTTTTTTCCAAGCAAAAAGTTTGTGGTCAGTGGTTACTGCATTAATGAGTTCTCCTATTAGTCTACCTTTGTTTGAAATGAATCATAAAGGTTCTGGTAGTTTCCATGAAGATGCAGGGAGTTTTATAATGAAGTATTCACTCTTGCCATGATATACTATTTTGGTGTTCCATTTTCCTTTCTCATATGATAGACAGAGCAGTAAAACACCAGTTCACATATCAGAGGCTGTATTTAGTCAACTTTTCCTCACAATAATAAAATAAATTATACTAATAAACAAGTATAATAGTAATTTACAGCATCACAGTTAATGATTGAAGTGCTTCTCTCAGAATCATGTTTAACTAAAGCAAGTTCGAATGAATAATTAGATTTAATTTGCGTTTGTCAGTAATTGCTTATTTGTGACTCCGTTGTGTGATACATTTCAGCCAGCGCTGTCAGGCTGTAGCTTCTTATAGGAGCTGAGTTTTCTGTTTCTTTACCCTGGCTGACGTTGAGAAAAGAGGTGGGGGAAAAGGGGAAGTGATGTGTTGCTGGGTGGCAATAATAATAATAATGTTTCATAATAAATAATGACAGAGTTTGCATCATCCTGTCTTCTGAAATGATGGGAAAAACTCTACAGGAACTCAAAGCTGAACAGTTCTGTAGATAAAAATATTGGGATTAAAAATCCACTTAGTGTGGCAACAACTCATCTGTGAGATTTTATTGTCCTCCTGATGCTTCAGTGCAACATTAAGACCCAGATTTCACCCAAGGAAACACAGCTGTGTGTTTGGGTGTGAAGCCCCCTGAGTATAATGTTTGTGTGAGAGCAATCAGCGAAGCAGAAAGCTGCTGGACCCAGATGTATCCATCACTGGAGTTGTGCACATCAAGCTTCAGTAACCAACTTTACTGGTGTCAGAAATAATGGATCACAGAGCATCAGCTCTCCTCTCCTCTGATCATTCCAGGACGATGACTCACTCACGTCAACAACAAGACGCTTTCTCCATTTCCGCTGATAATCACGCTCATTTCAGCCTTTTTTTCCTTTTTCCCGGAATGACACAGAACAAACAAACAACCACTGCATCACAACAGCCTGATCGAAGCTCAATCTGATTAGCTGTCTCCATTTCTATTTATGGAAGCTTATTAAAGAACATAGGGCATCCCTACTACTATGTAACTGCTTAAGTGGATCAGTGCAGCTAATACAGTTACAGTTCTCCATACTTACAGCTCCTTGATGAGCCAGTGATTCTGCATGGCTATTTTTTACAATCTTTCTGTAGTAATTGGATTATTACATTCTACACTATGCCACAGTCAATTTAGTCAAAAGAAACATGTTATTTTCCTCCACATTATCAAAGTCATCCTCATAAAAAAATTGTGGAAATTCATCTGAATCTGTTGAAACTGGTTTCTGCTGTGAGCTACCATTGAGTAAAGCAGGGAATTAGATCTTTTCTGTAGATGGGAATAAAACAGCGGTGAGCGAGCTGCCTTAATGTCCTCAACATCTGTCCCCTGCAGTAATGCTGAAGCTGAAATCTTGAAATTCTTTTCTGGATAACAACCACACCATTTAAATGGTTATATGCATAATGGTGACTCAAAAACATGGCACTTCTCTTTTTATGTGACGAAGAGAGCTCTGAAACTGTGAGTATAAATGTCAGTCTTGCCAAAGGGGAACTGACCTGATTTACTCCATGAAATTACTTTACAATTAAAGTAAAACACCCAGAAGCATGAGACATGATAACTCCTTTAATTAATTAGTAAACCTTGAGTCAGCACAGCTACTAAACTACAATGAAGTGCTCAAAAGAAGAACTACTGTGTTTGTGTGAGTGACCTATTTTACTTTCCAAGGATTATCTTAAACAACTTGAAAAGTATTTGACTATTTTCAAAGCTTTTCTTTAGTTTCAAACATGTCAAAGTTTGCCAGGTAAGCAAAAATAAATGTCACCTTTAGTCAAACCTGGAGAACTGCTCCTTAAAAAGATAAGAAAACTTGTCTAACAGGGATCAGACTGAGGTCAAGAATATATGCAGTGCAGGCAAACCAAACTGACGTTAAGCTAATTACAGTTGTTCAAACTATTTTTCCGTAGTCATGGAAGTATGTAACGAACCATGGGGTCCCTTACACATCAGTGGGAATTGGTCGTGTTTACTTTCTAGGAGTGGAAACAGCTATTCACAGTGTAATAAATCATGTGACAAAACGGCAGCACTGATTCACAAAACTGATTCACCGACTCTCAAATCTCTGTTTCTATCAAACCTTCACAGACTCACAACTTATTTTAAAACAAAAAGCACAACTAAGCACTTCAAAAGGCAACAGGAAGCTGGAGAAAATCAGTAAAATGTGAAATAAAATCAGGAAACATCTAAATGACAAAAGACTTAATCTCTCAGTGAAGTCTCCTCAACAAATCCTACGCCTAGAAAGAAAAGCCGTAAAGACATTAGTATGGTGTGGTGGTATTCTGTGTGTTTTCCTCGCTCTGCTTGCTGTGATAGAAAGCAGGCAGTCTGCCATGTCTCAGGCATATGGATTAAGCAGAGGATTCGCTGTGTGTTGGAATCCAAGCAGCAGGATTAGATGCAACTGAACAGCAGAGCAGGTGTATGATCTGCTGGCATGAAGCATTTCAGTCACTGTGTCGTCATGCTGAGGCGTTTATATGCAACCTGAAAAAACATTAACAACGCAACATGCCTGTGTGCAAGTGTGTGTGTGTGTGTGTTTTCCTCACCTTGGTCTATGCTGCAGTGCTCCGGTGTTTCAGCCCCTCCTCCTCCCGTGCCGGTAGTCGTCACACCGGCAGACGCCTCGCTGAGCGTGTCGTTTCGATTGACGCTCTCTCTGGACCCGAAGCGCACGCGGGTGTCCGAGCGGGAGCTGATGTCAGGCGACGTATCGGACAGCCCCGGGAGGTCCTCCGCCTTGGTGGGCGTCACAGTGAAGCGTACCGATGTCATGACAGCTCGCTTGGGAAAGTTAGTGAAGGAAAGGTACTGAGTGGGAGAGGAGGGAGTGGGTAGGAGGCGTCACAGACGAGCGGCCGGGGCTGTGCTGACCTGAGCTGAGCTAGTGTATGTCCCAATTGATGCTGAGGTAACAGCGGTCTCTACAATGTTTTCTATTGTTGCTGAAATTCTCCATTAATCCAAACTGATTCTTATCCACCAGGCATGTAAACAGTAGTCACACGGTACTCGTTTTGTGCCCAAAAGCACCAAAAATCTGACCGATTCAGATCAAAATTGAGTTGTTATTAAAGTGATTTACTGGAGGAGTTATATAAATATAAACGTGTAGAAAACCAGTTTCAAGCAGCTACAAGAGAAAATAGGACATGTCTTCTCTTGTCATTACTTGTGAAATCTCCAAAAACGCATAGAGCAGTCTTTCTATCTGACCCTGTCACCTGTGAGTGGTCACATCCAGGGGAGAGGGCGTAACGGTGGGAAGGAAAGGCATTGGTACAGTTAATGTTAATGGTGAAGGGAAACCATTCGGAGAGAGAAAGAGGGATAAAGAGAGAAAGAGAAGACAAGGAAAAAAGTCAAACTAAATAGTTGGCAACCATTGTTTGCAAAAAGAAACACACTGCGTACTACATGTGGGAGCAGCAGATGCACCATGCCTAAAAACAGGAAAAGTTGCACAGAGCAATATCAGTATGTCAAATATATAGCCGGAAATATCAATTGTTTTCCTTTTACAAGATCTAATGATTGGTTGTAGTTAGCACCAAGAAACACTGTCATGTGAATTTGTGAAAAATGATTGCTTTAATTGTTCCACAATACAGCCTCTGTCATCCGTAAAACTAATACATGCACTGTTAAAGGAACGCTTCGACACAAGCTGATGGGTAAAAGCCTTTGTTTGTCCGTTTAAGTCTACTTCTCTTCAACAACATCAACACACCTTTCCTCATTACAAACACCAACAACTAATTTCCACCTACCTTTCTTTTTATATACATAACAAAACATCAATGTTTTGTTGTGAGAGGTTTATGAGCCATCATTCTCACATAACAGCTGTTATCACCCAAAAAAATAAAGGATGTATAAAACAATAAGCAGCATTAACTTCATAAGTGTCCTTCAGTTGCAAAGTAAAAGACCAGTTTACCTTCCAGTCTTGAGAGAAAACTGAGGAAATAGGTGTACAGTATATAGCTGAACTGCATGTTTTTAAACTTGGCTTATAATTTAATTATTAAAGGAGAGCGGTTCTAACCGGTTGTGCCAGTGACTACTGGCTCTCCCTCTGCATGCAGAGGCATGGCACAGTCTTTTTTTAAAATGCTGCCTCACAGTCTAGTCGTTCAACATTCAGGGGTGGATGAGGGGGAGACAGCAAAGCTGGGTTGGACAGAAATAAGAGAGACTAAAGGAAGACAATGAGGAGTTAGTTACACACACTCATAGCAACATTTGGCACACTCAGTGGGAGAGGAATGGCTCACTTCATCCATGTTTCTAGTTCATTTTGGTGGATGAATGATCAATTATAATACATTTATCCAGTGCTTTTCTGATTTTTACAGTATAAGCTACATTTATCCATTCATGCCAGTGTAACATCCATTTAATATAAATATTAGGGATGGGCATAATCAATCATTTATTCAATCAATGGAATGCATCTTTAGATGGGTGCTGCAGTTGTATGTAAGCACATATTTCCCAGTGTAACCACTGAATGACTCCCATTTAAGTGCCATTTTCGTTCATCTTGTAATAAAAATCTAAAGGAAACACACTAAGTCTTTTCTATTTTCACTTATTTAAATATAGACAATAAATATTGAATTTTAATATAAAAATTGTAATTATTAATCAATAATTAATTGTTAATTATCCTGATAATCAATTAAGAAAATGTAATAAAATGCCCATCCCTAATAAATACAGTCACAAACTAATAAGGGTTTAAGTGTCTCGAACAAGGACTAATATTTTGGGGACTGCAGAGGCTGAAAACTAAACTGTCAACCACAGGATTTAGTGGGTTTCTGATCCACCCCCTGAGCCAAAGCAACACCAATCAATTAGAAGGGGGGATTTTGGGGATCTTCAATTGAATTGCAGCAGTGAAAGGCACGACCAAATCAAAATGCGGCACAAACTGAACAGTAAGCATAAAATCTTAAGTCCACATTTGGACTAACCAATAACATGACAGCATGGCAGGATGAAACAGCACACTTTGTTCTCCTTTGTGAAACCCAAGCTCTGATTTTTGCTTTCTTGCAGGAATTTTGCAACTTCAGCAACTAATATTCATTGTAGTTGCACAGATGATGTCCTACTAACAATTTCCATGCTCTTTGTTATGGCACAGATAAGTCATGATGGGATTATCCCAGTTCACTAGTCAGGCACCTGTAGCAAATACACCAAATTACTGTAAGATTAAGTTTTCCCACAGATTTTAACAAGTGTCTTCCTTTTGTGTAATGTATATCTTTTCTAGGTGTTAAGACATCATAACGTATCCAGTAAAACTATCGGATGTTATCTGACAGCTTTGACATTACGCATTTGATTGTTAAATACTCCCTGTGTATTCACTACAGAGTCTGTAGTGCTATCAAAAACCCTCTAATCTAAAACTACACATTAAAACATCAGCATGCATTCCCAAAATATAAGTTACTATTGATTTATTTAATTCACATTTGAGTCATATTAAGGAGACCAAACTGTCCCAATCTCTGGTTCTAGATAATATAAATAAATTATATATGCTGCATATGCTTCATATGATAACCACTAATCACCAAATCAGTCCCGACAATCAACTCCAGAAAAGCCCAGCTGATGATGATGCTCACATTCACACCGCCACTCAGTTGACATCCTAAGCCAATTATGCTAGTTATAATAATTCTGGCTTGAACCGGCCAGTGAGAAAGTCTTGATGTTATTACACACTGAGAGAGGCTTATAATATAACCATGAGCAGAGGTTTCCAATCTGACCTTTACTCGTATTTTTCAAACAAAAGGACTGCGGTATCTGTACGAAGCTGCGATTTCAGCATTGAATTAAACGCGCACATGCCGGCCAAAATCTGAAAGGTGCGCGCTTAATTCGGGATAAACTGTGGGAGTAATTAGCCTTATTTATAGGTAGAGTTGTGTCTTTTGTTTTGGTCATAATACGTGGAATAGCGTGTAAATAACTGTGTTACAGTTCAGGTACAAGCTGGCCCACGGGGGTAGTATCGGGTGAGGAGGTCTCAGGCGGTCACTCCAGACGGTGCAGCTAGCGGAGGCTAGCGTTAGCTGGGAGCTAGCCACGCCGCTGTCAAATCCGCGGACCTCCAGCTAGCTGCCTCGGCGACAATCTTTACTCACAGAAAATATAAAAATGCAAAATGCAGTCACGTGAAACTCATACCTGACCCAGGTTTCCTTAACAGAATCCTCCCAGCATGTGGCTGTTTTTAAGTTACATAAAGGAGCATTTTTCTTCCCTCCCGGGTTTTTATCGGCACTTTTTTGTCCAACGGACCCAACAAAACATTTGCGAGCGCGAGCGTCCAGTCCTAGTTGTCTTGCCGTTGCTCAAACTGCTCGCGCATGCGCAAAGGCGCACAGGCTGCTACAAGTGTATGGGAATTGTAGTCCTTGAGGACAGACTGGCGCATTTTCTGGAAGTATGTTCTCTTTACTTTCTTATTTAATCCGATTCACCTTTTAAGCATAGCATACTTTATTCGAGATAAATAATTTCCAACTAAGAGTTAAAAAATTGTAAGATTTGTGAAATATTTATTTCCACAATAAGAAAAAAGACAATCCACTTCTCATAGCAGTTCAGTTTGACAAGTTATCACTTGACCCAATTTCAAACATAGGAATGACTGAATATAAAGAATCGACTACACATTTATTTCACATGGGGAAATTAAAGTGACAACCTCGAAAATTAATGGAAACCAAGCAGTTAATAATCATAGTTGCATATTATACAAGACACCAAGAGTCTCTTTAAATTAGGCCAGTTCTCTTCCTCTGTACTTTGCAGCTTCATCTTGACCCCCCACCCTGACACTTCTTGATCCGATCCCCATCGGTCCATCTTCCTCTTCTCTCTGCTCCGTCACATAACAGGCTTGGGCTGCTGGGTGAGCAAAAGGCCGAAGCGTTTCTTCAGCTGCACTCGATGTCGAGAGAATTTGTCATCAGGGGAGAATCGAGCTGGATGGGCCGAGCTGGTGGGCTGTCCGTCCGGATTGACCTTCTGTTAGTGGTAAAAACAGAGAGATTAATCAACGTACTGGTGAAGAACTATATACAAGAAAAAATTGAAGCGGGAGTTATAAATTTTGCAATATTTTAGTGATCTTAAAAATCCAATCAGACCGTATGTTTAGAAATAACTACAAAGAAAAAACTAAGTATTTAGATGCCCCACATTCATCCTACAGCTTAAACCCTCTAGGAAAGTTTCATAATACATTTCTTAATTACAGTTTTAGGAATAGTTCTCCAGTATTCATGGAGAAGTTCCTAAAACTTTTCTTTGGCTGTCTTTTTGTTCTCTTTTCAGTCAAGATGATCCCAACCTTCTTCAGAGATTTTGAGGTCCAGCCTGGGGAGGATCCATCGCCTCATAAGACCGACCAACGATTTCCAGTCCAGATTTTGTCATTTAGAAGAGCTGAGCCCTTTTCTCCCCGTTTTTTTCCTTAAGGATGGCTTCTTTACAGCCCTCTTTTTATGAAGACCATTTCTGATTAGGCTTAAGGACCAGATGCATCTCTTGGGTCTTGCTAGAATATTTTTCTATTCCTTAATAACTTTACATTCAGATCAGATGCTGTTCATCTGCTGTGCTGCTTATATATATATATTTATGTATAAAATGTATTTTGTTTTAGTTATATCATTTTTTCTTTTGCTCTCCCTGGATACAGTTTGCATACAGAAGACAAAGAACCTCTTTCCATTTACTTCCACCCTCACACCTGAAGCTTTGTTTCCCCCAAACTCTGTAGATATATGGTTGACATCCTGGGAGGCTTTCCATTAATTTCTCCTCCTGTCTGGACCATTTTTATGTCTCCAAGTATGCAAAAGACCTCTGTAACTAATACACACCTCCTGTATGTTACAAAGGGGTGAGACAATCTCCTGTTGGCAGACTCATTTGGGAACTTTTTGGAATTTGGTGATAGCTCTCCTTATGCACAAGTCTTAATAAACTTTAGAGTAACTTTCTCATTGGGAATCATGTTTTTCCCACATAGCAATGCCTTTTCAAAAGGTTAAATGTATAAAGTCAGCATTCAGCCGTTTCATAAACAAAGAATATCCATCGGACAAAGGTCAGGTACAAAGACTTGATGGAAAATTAGTAAAGGAAGCAGCACAAGCCCTGAAAAAACAATGAAAACATTATAGGAGACCCGGAGATATCACCTCAAAAACACATCTTGAGTCTGGCTACTTGAAAGCAAAACACAAAGAAATGAAGGGTGGCCAGAGATATCAACACACACCTGTCCACAGTACATGCTTACTCTTTCATTCAGTTATTTATATACATGTTTAATATCCAGCTCAAGTATTGAAGCAAAACCATCTGATTCACCCTTATGAGCATAAATCCAAAGCTAGTTTGTGTGAGTATATTGTATATTGCAGACATAGTGGTTTTAATAATGTTATTAACACTGTTAGAGATTAACTCATTTTTCCCTTATCAATATTTTTCTCAATAACAACTTAACAACATAAGGTATGAAAATATAGTTATATTTTTGTTGCTGCCAGGAACTCCACATTTTTCATTACTCAGGGTATTTGATTATCAATATTAAAAGCCTATTAGTGACAATTATTAATCGTTAAAACTGTGATTTCCTGTGATAAGCCACTGTATGTTGTTAATTGGCCAATACAAAGTGCCTTGTGCTTACTTTTAGTAAGGTTCCTGTACAGATAAAGTTCAAATAAACCAAGTGGTTGGGTCACTTTATAACTGTATAACATAAGTTGACAGTTCAATTTCCAAACAGTTGAAGATTTGATATTAATTCCTGAGGTGAAACTGTGATGAGCCCCAACACATTGATCATGTAAACACAACGTCGACATTACCTTTAGGGTGTAGACTCTGTCCCCGCTCTCATTCAAGTAATACTGCAGAAACATCGCGACAAAATGTTGGTTTAGAAGTCTGTAGAGGGAAAAATAACAATAAACCAAACTTTAGAGATGATAAAAAGTACTAAAGTTGGCAGTGAACACGTTATTTTTCCGTATCAATCCCACGTGCAGCGAATTTTCTCCAAGCTAGAGAGACCAGCGGATATCCGGTTCAGAAAGCGTGCCGCTTGGCATTTTGGGAAATTGAGTTTAGATGTCAGCTATTTCATAAGTAATTTAAAAGTCTCTCAGATTGTTTTACTTCCAACTTTGATCATATTTTTTATTAGTTTGGCGAGTTTTGTTTTTGTTGTTGTTATTGTTTTCAGCATGTAATTAGTTCAGCTGCCGAGTATTTTTTCCGCTGCTTTAATAAAATAAAGGAAAAATTATCAAAAAAGATTAAACAAGAAAAAATATACTGAGAGTATACATAACAACAAATAGATTATAATGGTTTTGGATACAGAGTTTTCAAGTGACAAAATTTTTTAAATAAATAATGATAGATTGATGATAGATTTTAGTTCATGAGAATTTTGGAATGTTTTGTTGCAAATTTTCAAGTCAAAAACAAACCTAAATCATGTTTAGTTGGACTTGAACCAAGATTTAAGCTGAGATGTTAGAGCATAGATAGAAGATCATTCATCAAAAAGTAGAGGTAAGCTAATTAGAACTACTTTATCAAGCTATAATTTTTTTTATTTATCACTGAAGTAAAACGTATAAAACTGTTATTTGATATTTCAGTGCACAAGAAATATAAGTACCTACTAGCAAAAAATAATCAGGTTTATTTATCCTGTATTCAACATTTTTCAGGTTAGCAGTAGAGCATGCACAAAAGTATAACTAAAGTGTGCAATTTAACCCTCATAAAAATGCAAAGTATTTCAACCAGTATTCTGTGATACTGATTTTGTGCATGTTTGATCAAGTTTTGCACCCCTGATTGATTGCCTCAAGGATCCGCAGTGTAAGCATTTTAGAGCCATCTCTGTAGTGTTACATTTTAAATAGACTTTACACTCAAACGCACAGTTTCTGTAGTGTTTTCAGTGATGTCACTGAAAATAATTTTCAGTACTGAAAAGAAATATAAACATGTCAAAAGTTAAAAAATATTCACTCATTCAGAGTTCTTAAACACAGACATTTAAACTAGGTGTGCATCGATACTGATACCAATATCAGTACCGATACCAATGCTGGTATTTTAGGTACCTGTACTCGTTAAAGATTGATACCAGGTAGGAACCAGTCCCCATTCATTACGCGCAATGTTTATTTTCCCTTGAAATTTTAGTTATGTCATTTTTATTTATATTTTATATTTTATTTATTTCACAATTTTTTGTTGTAAAATGCAGAGAAGAAAATAAAACCTGTCTTAACTCATTGCATTTTTTTGATGTGGTAGAAGTATTGGTATCGGTACTCTGTATCGGCAAGTACTCAGATTTAAGTATCAGTATCGTATCGGTTTGGAAAAAAGTGGTTTTGTTGCTTTGCTGTTTTAAACATATCGGTGCAGAATCAACTTTAAGATCTTACTAATAGTCCATTTATCATGTTGCATATTAGCCCCTAAGTACTTTTCTGTCTCACCAGCACTACAACCAAAGCAGGCCTTTTAGTTGTTCCCAGTAGTTCTAAAGTCTCATTCATCTTTTCACTGTTTTGCAACAGATAAAAGCAACTCGGAGCTAAACGATGGATCCAGTCCCTACTTCTCCCCCTGAAATGCTCCTGGATGATGCAGCTGTTTACGTTCAGCCAGGAGCCCTGCCTTCCCCACAGAAAGAGATATATTACTATGAACCCTTCCAACATGACCTCCATCTGAGCTATGAAATCTTCAGGACAGATGTGGTTTCTGCTCCGGTGCCTCATCAGTCACAGATCACATTAACTCCGGTTACAGAGCTGCTCCATAGTGGCGCTGACTTGGATCAAATGAATCAGCAGCCAGTGCAGCATTACCCTCCCAGTCCGGTTGATCTGCTTCACGCCTACCAGAGCAACTTCACTGTAAACTTAATCGGTCCTCCTCCTCACCCGTCTCCTTCAGGTGACAGAGTCCAGCAAGGACCGACCCCTCTAAGTCCTCCTCTTAACTCCCACTGGATGATGAATACCAGTCTGCTCCCTCCTTTGACTCATCCAAGCTTTTGTTTGAGTCCCATGCTCATCATCAACCCTACAGAGTTCTGGTCTGGCCCCTACCTGCCTCCTCAGCTCTCACCTGTCATCTTCACACCCGAGTTTACCCCCAGCTGGTGTTTATGCCCGCCGGCCACGTTTTTCCCGCTGACCTCTAGTCCGGCTACGTAAGGGATGAAATGCATCGTGATTGGCTCTGTTTATGCTGCTATATGTCTAACCCAAACAATCTGAACCGCAGGGCTCTGAGGTCAGGAGACAGCAAGCAACTGAACACGAACGTAACACCTGGACACGCCAAGACACCCGGTCAGAAATCGGATAACTCAGTGGAGTCGCCCTCTTCTCTTTATTTCTCTTTTTTGTAATCTTTTACAGTGGTTTTAAAAATATTCTCCAAGTCTTCTAAAGATCCTTTAATATTTTTAACATCAGCTGATGTTCAGACCTGACCATGCTGATTTAAAGCCATATAACCCTATGAATCATGCATGTGCCCATGGCAAGGAATTTAATTAAGAACAAGCTTTAAATTATAAATTTAAATTCATCCCATTTCTTAAGCTGCAGAAATACCAAACAGCTTGATAAAGATGAAGTTTTTATTCAGTTATGCTCAACATAACCGGTTAACATCAGTTCAACCAGGATGATGTTTTTTCTGTCTTTTCTCATAGAGGAGCTGTTAAAATGGACAATCAGCAAGGAAACCATACAAATGATTAAATAACTTATTTTTTCAGGACCTCTTCCATGTCCGGAGGAGGAACTCCTGACATATGAGACCTTCAGGAACCGTTTGATGAACACAGACTTCTGCTGTCCCACGGTTCGAACCTCTTTAACATCACCTGACTCCCATAAAGAAAAATAGATCCACAATCTCACTGTACCAGTTTTTAACCAAGAGGAATCGTTTTAGCTATAATTTTCTTGTAATCTTCTAAGTTAATGATCAAGAACCCACAGATTTACATTTAGATAATGAATAAAAAATCCAAAGTGAAGCTAATCATGAGGTTTCCCACTTTCACTTAGAAGCAAGACTATGTGGAGAAATGGGAATGTGAGGACAAGCAGAATCTGGTCATAGGAAACCGTTTTTTTAAGGATTACCTGGAGGAGTTGTGCAGTGATGAAGACTTTGTCCGAAATGTAAGTTTGCTCTGACATTAACACATAAACATTGACATTTCTGTGATTTTATTGTTACATCTGTGGCCATTTTCTGCACTGACTCTTTCCGATGAATCAGAGTGATGCTGACAGCCACCAAACCTTTGAAACAGCATCTCAATTTCTTACCATTTACAGTCGAACAGGCCTAAATCAGACTCCAAACTTTATCTCTATAAACATAGTGCAGGCCTGAAATGAAAACCTGAATACACACGCTTCATTAAGTCCACTTTTCTACTTTAATTCTTGGTGTCAAAGATTCAACAAGAGTCAGGAGCCATTCCTCAGAGTTTTTTTTCTCCATACTGACATGACTTAAAGGTTCAGGACATGATGTGGTTCAGAGATG
>JBBBVT010000005.1:19521868-19537828 GCA_037177035.1 Craterocephalus eyresii | reverse complement strand
TGGACCCAAACAAGATTTGCTCTAATATGGAACAAGCAATATGAATACTATACAATATAATTTCTATTAAAACACATCAGTAGTATTTATTTCATTAATAAATTTGAAACAAAAATGGTATACCTCTCTTTTTTAACAACAGCCTTCTGATTTAAATTTGAACAGTAACCTTTTTCCATTGGTGGCTATTAATAAATTTAAATTTAAGAAACTTCCTTAGCCAGGCTATTTGTTATCCTTTTACTTATGAATGCTGACTGATGACAGCAGATTAGCGCAAGCTGATGGTCTGTGAAGTGTTGAGATGACATTTTTGTGAAATGGCGCTATAATGAATAGAGTATCAACAATACATGTGCCATGATGCTGGTGCCAAATTTGGCATGTGCATGAGAGCTTGAAACCCATATACAATTAATATAGGAATTAGTTTATTTCGCAATAAAATAAAAAGAAAGTATTCAGCCCCCCGACAAAAATTACAAAAACCAAAAACAAACTATGAATAAAGCACTTGTTTGAGTGTAGGCCCTGAAGATTGGGCTGAGTATGCGACATGATTGGATTTGATTTCCTTACGAAATTTTAATATTGTTCTGTAAGCATGGCATGATGCAAATGCAGTTGTCTTCCAGGGAAGCAACTTGTTAAAGAGCCCTGATCAAGTCTGACTTTCAGATGAAACCGGTTACACCCAACATAGGGCTTGAACCCACAACCCTGAGAATTTCAATCTCTATTGAGGAAGCCAGAACTGGCTAAACAATTAAAACGTGAAGGTTTCAAGTCTGTCAGGAGTGGGATTTGTGCCCACATCTCCGCTGGGAGACAGAAATCAATGTTTTCAGGAAGGAAAGAACCCTTGAGAAATGGAAACCTAGTAATAAAATGCTGCAAAAAACTGATTTATAGATGGTTTGGAGTGTTTGAGTAACTCCTGACAACTGGGCTGAGTATGTAGTCGATTTGTTTCCCTATGACATAGGTTCCCAAACTGGGGGGTGGGACCCCAAGGGGGGCAGACTTATGTCGGGTGGTGCGCAGCAAGGTAGAATAAAAGTCCGCTTTTGCACTGCTAGCAAAACATGCACAAATTTTTGAAAAATAACCCATTGATACCACGTCATGATACGTAATGATCAGTGGTGTGTAGCTAATGAAGGGAGAACATAGTGGATTTTATGTCTCAAAATATCAGACAGGATGGAGCCACTTTAGGATAGTAGATTTAGGAGGTTTATTGCTTTAGATATAAACTAATCACGTGTCATTTCAGACATTTTACTTAAGTTCAACTAAGTTGAATTTTCCAGAATTTTCTGTTTTAAAACACTACATATACTTCCTTTTGTCTCAAACATGTTACAGTTAACGAAACGCCAATAACCTAAAAACTAGTTTTGTTATGTTTCGGGGGGTGATTTGGTCTGGCGTTGGTGATATTGTCAATGGAAGTAGGCCTACAGTTGTGCAAGGAAAGTTCAGCAAGCACAAATGCATTGTGATTTTCCCGGTTTAGTCTGTGAGAATGAACTGCAGTCGTTTTCTAACCAGGTAGCAACTCTTCAAGATTGAGTCCGACCGACTCAAAACTTTGCGCCCAACGTGGGGCTCGAACCCACGACCCTGAGATTAAGAGTCTCATGCTCTACCGACTGAGCTAGCCGGGCTACAACCTCCGACCACACTCACAAACATCAGACCAACAAAACAGCATATACTACAGGTGTTGCATATGAAACAGGTGTTTAATCTTTTGTATATGTATAGATGTACAGTAAATGTAGGTCTATGTATAAATATTGTGTATGTGCATGCATCCGACTGGACTCGTGTGAAATGGAGGACCGCAAACATGCGGTCACATCTCTATGTGACTTCTTAAAGTTGTTTTTTTTTGGTTTTTTTTTTTTTAGAAGAAAACTTGATTCAGCTCAATTCCATTCATTTGTGGCATATTTCACTAAATATCAGTGCGAAGAGAAACTACTTCAATCATTATGAATGAATAAAATGAAGCTCTTTTTGACCGAGTAATCACTGAGAGATGAAATCAGAAATGGATAAAATTAGAGGACTTCTGTCCAAACCTTTTTGATCCTGGCAGCATGAAAATAAAATGACTAATTTTCAAAGGATTTAACTTGAAGAGTAACAGAAAAATGTTGTGCCTAATTCTATGCATCTCACCTAAGGACGTCACGTAAAAATAAATCAGAGGATAGTTCACATTTGATCCTGAGTCAATGTTTGACGAATTCACAAACTCTGCTACACAATGTTTAAAAGCCGGTAACTGATGCTTAAAATAGATGCTCATTTAATACATTCACATCAAATCACAAACAGGCGTATTTTGAAAACGTGATGCAGAAATTGCATCTTCCAGAACCTTATATCGAGATAAACATATTTTACTTTTATGTACGGACCTGTATTTATTTAAGGTAAGCCATTAACTGTCTATGCAACTTTACTTTTACATGTTTTACTGTATTTATCCATCTCAGCTTGACATTACACATCCTCCATCAAGAGCTAATCAGAAAACAGAATCCCCAAAGCAAGAAAAAAATTCAGTTCAGTCATAAGGATTTATTTTTTTATAGAATATTTTCACAGGGGCAAAAAAAGTCTGTATAAATTAAACAAACCTATAAATCAGGTTACTATATGATGCTGGTTAGCATGCTAAAATCATGTTCGACAGAATGAAGCATTTTATTACAAACTTGGAAACAATAAAACAGGAAGGAAGCATTGTTTTATAACAGATGAGTAAAAACAGGACAGTTGGTCTTCATTTTTCTGATTTATTTAGATAAAACTCTATTATTTATTGGTTTAATTCAAAAAAAGACAAAAACAAAAAATTATCTCCCACTGTGAACCTATACATGTGAATTTAATGTAATACGGACAGAATTACAGTAGCTTAACAGCAATCAACATGATGATTGCTTAATCTGAAGAGAGGATAATTATGGTCATGGCAAACAGAGAAGCAAGCCGGAGTCATGTAACGTTTCTGTAAATAAAAAAAAGACAACAAATGTGTGTGTTGGTATGTATGGTGGGTAAACCCCTGGCTTTAAGCTGGGCCACACAACCTGCTGCAGAGTTAGCAAACATGAAGCTTGGTTTAACCGCTGTGGTCGGGTCTGGATCTGGTGTCGTCAGGAAACAGTCAAAAGTCACATAACTGCATCGGTTCAGTTGCGACGGGCTGGAGGGGACGTACAGGATGTAACGGGGGCATCCAAAGCCAGTCCTGCAGGTTTTACATGTTTCCCTGCTCCTACATGCCTAATTCAAATTAAATGGCTCTACCCAACAGGTTGTTGTCAGGTTCTCCACAATCGTGTTGACCCAGTAATCTGATTCAGGAAACACCCAAAACCTGCAGGACAGCAGTTTCTGCAGAAACGATGGGCTCTGCAGAAATCTGAACGCTGTGTGTGTGTTTGCTGGCTCCTCTTCACAACACCATCCCTCCTCCCATGATCTCCATCCTCTGTGGAAAACAAAGAAACACAAACACTTTCACTATAAAAAGGTAAACACATGTTAAAATTACAGTAAATATTCCATCAACTACTGACCTATACAACTGAACTTTTCCTGATCTTAGATTTTTCTGAATTCATTCATACATCAGCCCAGCTTTAAGACCACTAACAGAGTAAAATATACTGATCGCCTACATGTAGGGGAATGATGGGAAACCCTGGGTGTGGCATAAATCTGACTCATAGAGATGATAACTTTACATGAAATTTTGTTTTCAGTTTTAATACTGTATCACCGAGGAGCTGCTACTTCCTGGCTGGTACGCAAAAATCCATTCCCACTTCATGGAAATGCACGTTCTCTGCAGCAGGTTTACGATCCCTGAAACAATGGGTGAAAAGTTTCTCCCATTAAGCTCCTGTGCTCTTGTCATCTTTATTACTCTGCAACAGAAAAACAGGTTCAACTGTCTGTAGAAAAAGTTTACAACTCCTTCCTACAGGCTGTTTTTACTCGGCCTCTCAGCCAATCCCTGCAGGTTTTCACTATAAACCAAGCCTCTTTTTAAGACTGATTCTGCCCCCAGAATCAGGCTATAGCCTAAAATAACTTTCACGTGGAGTCAGACTGCATTCTGCAGTCTCTCCAAACAGAGGATATGAGCGCTATCTGCCCGGCACGTTTCTTAGGTAACATTTACCCTCAGCATTGCTTTATAACTTCACATTAATATGAGGATAAATGTACATGAAAAAATCCATGGGAGAGCAAAGCTTCTTCACCAAATTGCAAAGAAACTGCTGAAGAGCAGCTAGAGAAGCATGACAGTCTGCAAGAGGTTGAATTGGTCTCTAAATGACTGAGATCAGAGCTGACTGGCAAGGCAAGAGCAAACTGACCACATGTTGGCTACCGTGCTGGGACTGATAAAGATACAAGAGTACTGGTGAGATTCAAACCAGTCTAATGGGATGTAAAGATAGAAAATCAATTGTATATAATTAAAGGTTGAACAAAAACCTGGACCACTTATATTGTGTTTGCAGGTCCTTATACAGGAACCAGACTGAGTCCAAAACTCGAGTACCTGGTATTTTATAAACTCGGATTTAAACACGTCATTTTAATCTGGGTTCATCCTGCCCTCTACTGACAAAGGCGTGCAGTGCAGCTGATTAAGGGACAACATCTTAAGCTGGGTTTATACTTGTGCAACGTCTCCGAGTGGCGGGACCCGCAGAGGCTACTGTACGCAGACCTCTGTGTGTTTATACTCCTGCGTAGGGAAACGCGACGGGTCGCAGTTTCTTTTCCGGCTCTACAGGCAGGGATAGGCTGGTACCGGCCCATGAACTCAACAAGGCTGAGTTTTTTTCAATCAGACACCATACAAATTTACTATTTACTGATTCCATGTAGTGATCAGTCTTTACTGGCTAGATGAACTGAACAGTCCAATAACTTTTCACGTGAGTCATTACTGGCGTCTCCGTGGATTTTATGCCACGAATCACCAACGCTGCTGCAGAATCAGTGAAGTAAACTGTCATCAGATCAGGAAATATTCTGTTTCATTTCACTTTTACCCGCAGTTTAAAGGTAGTCAGATATCCGGAAACTATTATCACAAAAAGGGAGAACTTCCGCGTCCGTGTAGCCGACTGCAGTCAGGTCTGGAAGAAGTATGCAGACTTACGCAGAGGCTACGGCGGTTAATTACTAATTATTGGACTGCATGTTATGCCGTAACCTCTCGTAGGCGGATGGCGCACGAGTATAAGCCCAGCTTTAGAGACAACCTAAATGTGAAAATCCTGACAAGAAAAGCTTGATTCATTACGCTTCAAACACTTTAAATGACACTTAATACTTTTTGTTGTTCATACATCCAGGTGAAACAAAATGCTGAACATCGGGCGAAATATTAGCAGACTGAAACATGCATCACACTGTTAAAAGTTAGTTTTCTTTTTTTTGAGGAAAACTCAGTGCCATAATATCTGTCATAATAAATCTCCTAATACGCTGCATGTTTATGACCTCACCTGAGGCGGCTCTATGAAAGCCAGCCAATCGGATGAGTGCGTTGGAAGCAGTCCCATTGACTGACACTTGTAGATGGCCAGCGCTGAGCCCAGAAGGTTACCGATCAAGTAGACGAGTCCCTGCAGCCACTGCTGGCTGGAGCTCTCCAGCAGCTTGAAGGCTGAGACACAGGAGGACAAAAACACGAATCAGACTGACATAAACACAATAACAGCTGATTCTAAATGGTTTAACAGAGTATTTATTAAATAAAGATAGAAACTAGTGAAAATGGAAATGACTGATACTCACTGGCAGACATGGACATGAGAGCTTGAATGGGCCTCCAGGCCATCATGCAGACCATCATGATGGGGAAGATGGAGATGGTGTTGCCCGACATGTACATGATAAACAGATTCATGGGAATCTGTTTCAGGGGCCCTAGGGCCACATCCCAGCAGCGCTTTAACAAACAGAGACAGAAGTTGTTACTGAACAGCAGATATGACCGATTATTTTCCCTCCTATGTGACACTCCGTATGGAGCTGCGTGTTAAAAACTGCTTCCTTATGGAGGCTAATTCAGAATGCACACATGCTTTTCACAGCTTTGGCTGAAATTCATCCTGTGTTTGAGCAGATTTTTAAAGATATTGTGTTAAACTGAGGAGTGTTTTCACAACTTATTCCCTAAGATTTCTGCAGTTTTGTACTTTGGTGTCAGCTTATTCAGCTACAGCTCCATCAGTGATCCCTTTTCTTGCTTTCTTTGGTGTGGCTGTTAGCACTCAATGTTTCTATTACAGTATTTATTCATTCTTAATGCTTTTAATGTGGAGGATGCTTAAAAGTCAAGCATGTCATCGTCCTTCTTCAGGGTTCTTAGATAGTTAAAAAAAAAAAAAAAAGCAAAAAACAACAACAAAAACTCAACTCTGGCACCATTTTTCTGGACAGCTGGTCAAAACTAAGTAAGGAAACGGTTTCTAAAAAGCGTATGTGAATATTTCCTCACTTTCTCCACCAGGTTCTTGTCCGTCTCCTGGATGCTGGTGTCTGGAACGGGTTTCTCAGAGTAGCCGATGGGGTAAACAACATCTCCTTGACCGCTCTGCCGATCACGACTCCTGCAACGTAGAAAGCAGCACAAATATGTTTTCATTCAAGTCTTTCAATGTAACTCAGCATTAAAGATGAAAATTAGCACAAACATTGATCAATGAAGGAAATGCAGACAGTTCTGTGTGATCTGTAGCTACGTTAAGTAACGCCTGCATTAAGTGGCTCGAAGTGAGAGATGTACTAAATTACAACCCATGAAAGCTGGTGTAGAGAACAGATGAGCCTCTAAGATAAATCTAGTTAATCAGGCTTGTGCTTCCTTTAGGAGGTTTCTATACCGACACAATATGGATGGAGCTGGTAGTATTTTTTTACTTTGTTTCTGTGGACCCCCAGGTCGCTAACATAAGTGTTATTGTGTGTTTCTGCCTGCCTTGTGGTGCCCAAGCTCAGCTCCAGAGCCCATTTCATCCTCCGGGCCCCGCTTCCTCCCCTTGTGGACAAAGCTCCTCCTCCTTGTCCCCCTGGAGACGCCATGGTAACAAACTTCACTGCTGGACCTCAGAGACAGAAAGCGGCTGTAGAGATAAAAACACAGGATGACAAAAATCTGATGATGCATCTAATCCACTAATAAAAGAGATCTCAGAGAGTATTAGAGAATAATAAAATTACTTTTTAAAGTAATCAAGCTTGCATACAACCAACCCAGGTCTCTGCCAACAACACTTCACTTAAATAAATCACAAAATCTTGGCTTTAATTTAATATGCCTGACGTTTTTGTAACTTTTTTTGTTAAAGCATTTATTTAATATGTAGTTCTGTCAGACATGACAGGTAACTAACACTACTTTAAATAGGAAATGCATTATTTTAACATTGGGATGTCTCTGAAATACTTCTCATGTTCTCCATTGGCATCCAGATCAATTAATGTAGAAAATATCGGCTTCAATTATCACATCGATATCGACATTAAAATGTTGCAATTAACGTGTCGCAACAAAAACATACTTTTTCTTGGCAAAAATGCTTTCTAACACACAAGACACACGAAGCAGTGGGGGGTTAAAACACGATTTCAATGAAGAAATGTTCAAGTGATCCTTCACCGACAGTTTTTAATAAATATATTAAAACAACGCTGCACGGTGCTTAGCAGGACGTTGCTGTCATTTAATGTCGATGCTCGGCACCTTGAACATGACGTATAACGCATTTAAAACAACACACCGCTAGTTAAAGATCAACTTACCTTAAAGAAACATTCAGACTTCCGATATTATTATATTTTAATATTTAATAGCGAGAATATTCGCCAACACGTAGAGCTAAAGAAGCCAGTCAAAACCTGCTAATGCTGGGGCCCGTAATGATGACGCAGTTACGTTGCTGTTGCGGATATTGCGTCATCGAGCGTGCCTCGTTAAATGTACAAAATAAAATAAAATAAAACTTAAATAATGTAAATACAAAAATATAGTGAAATAAGCTCAAATAAATAAAAAGTCTTGACACAATATTCAAAATAAAATATCACAATAATAATTTCAAACCATTTTATGTCAACCATTCAAGACTGTCTGATCCCTTAACTATCCCTCAACGGCAAGCTATGATGGTGCCTCTTTTATGCTCCACATTCAGCAACTTGTACAAAACCTAAATGGATCGTCCATCTCCTTCACATGGATACTCAAACTCAGTCATGTTACTATTTACAAATATGATTTTTCTGTTACATGGAATTAGTTTAACAACTGTTTGAAATGAATAAGTTATCAAACAGAATGAGCGCTAAACAACTTAATATCCTGTTTAATATCCCATTTCTGGTCACTGAATGCATTTCACTTTTTAAAAAGGAAAAACAACATTAACAGTTTCAAAACTTTAATTGTTTGAAACATTTTAGCTGCAATATATTAAACAACCTGGGAGCAATACAAGAGTTTAAACATCTGTGTGCAATCTTTGCCTTCAATTTAAGGCAGCTCTACAAATATATACAGTTACTGTCAAGTAAACAAAGCAGTGCAAATTGAGTTGGAACGTACTAATGAGTCACACGTTTCAGGTGCAGTGGTTCTGTACAGTATGTGCACATTTAAGCAGTTTATACAGACACAAAGTCTGAGTCATTTTCCAGCATGTTCATGCTTTTACACAGTTCAGTTTTGTTCATAAGGCACATTTACCAGTGTTTAAATATGGTTATTTTATTAAATGAAGCTTATTGCCATGTGTTCGTTCTACCAGCAGGGACTGTGGGTTATTCTCAGGTCCTCAAACATTTTAGGCTAACTGTTAACCCAGGTTTAGTGCAAGTTGAAGTTGCAGTATTCCTGGGTTGACGAATACCTTAAAATGCATGTAAACTAACAACATGAAGTCAGACATGTGTCGAAAAAATCCATCTTAAAAGTTTTACAGGATTAAAAACATGAAGACAAAACAAATATGTTGGTTTCTGGTTTCTGTCTGAAGCATCTGTGTCCCCATGTGCTGCATCTTCGTATCACTTGTACAGGCTGAGCTCTGGGCTGTGGTACAGACACATGTAGGAGTCACAGAGCAGGCGACGGACAGACTCCCGTAAGGAGGCAGCGTTGACTCTGCTCAACTCCTCCTCCGACAGGCTGAGGTAGCGTCCCACCTCGGGACACGCCTTCACCAGCGGGATGTTGAAGCCGTTCTCACCACCTGGTGCAGCGCACACAGAGAAGCAAAAACTCTTTTAACAGCTCTTTGTTTTTCACTCATGTTTAAATTCCTGATAAAAAGGAGACTCTTGTCTCACCCTCCCGGTCGGCCATGCTGTCAAAAAACAGCCAGTCGGCGTCTTCGGGTCCGTGCTTGACAAAACTCACGTAGTGGCTGGTCTCGATGCACGTAACAGCGAAGAGAGACATTTTCCTGCGAGTGCAGTGCAGAGGGCCCGACCACGGCCCCCCGGGAGCAGCTATCTTTACAGGGCTGTGAGACACGCGGTTCCTGTGACTGTGGACCTAATGATCCACACACAAGCACACTCATGAGGACGTTGACATTAAACCAGAGCTTCATTAACAAATTCACTTCAGGGACTCCCATACACACCCTGCATCATTCTGGTTTTATACCAACTCGGCATTAGGTTAGTAATTAATGTTTAACAAAGGAAGCAAATGGTTTCCCTTCTGGCCATTGCTCTGGGAATACCGTTTGTACATATCCACACTAGTGAAGCCTTACCTGTGTGTTGCAGGTCTGACAGTATTGTTTAAGATGTCCGGGAGTGATGTCCACATCATCGTAGCACTGCAGGCATTCCCACTCAGCCACCGCCTGGCAGATGCTGCACTGTCTCACAGCTACGAAGAGACAGCGGTGAGGTGAGTGGGGAACAAAACATCTGAGGAACATAACTCAGAGTTGTTCTTACTGTCGTCCAGCAGGTCTGTTATGTCCAGCTTGAGGCTGGGCAAAATGGCGTCAAACATTTTGAAGTCCTTCCCGAACCTGGGCATGAGCAGGAGGAGGCAGGATGGAGCCTGGTGGGGGGGGGGATTAAAGGGAAGAATGACTTAACAATGCTGGGATTTAGCCTCACACACGGACGGTTTGCTGCACAACCGAGTGGAAAGTTTCTGTAAACTTAAAAAGGAGGAGTAAAAATACTTTGCATGTGACTGGATGAGACATGCGTTTGTATCACAGTATGTGAGCTCGGTGCTGCATACTATTCATTACCTCCACAAACTTGAGACGGGCATGGAGGAACGAGGACTCCAGCAGGGCCTGGACACTGGCGACCCTCATGGAGGACGTCGACGTGAGGGGGATGGGGGACCCCAGCGGGGAAACGGGGGAAGAAGAAGAGTCGGAAGCAGGGAGTGTTGGTGGGAAGAGCTGGTAGAGGTGGCACTCCTGAGGCTGCTGGGTCATCGATCTGAAAAAGAGAGAGGAAAGTCTGAATTTTAGACACGACAGGTGATGAGAGACTTTTCTCTGAAAGCATCTTTAAATATTTAAATATTCATCGTGGTGATTTGTAGAATTTAGGAGCCTGAACAGGGAAAAGCAAACATTTAAAGCTAAGAGAAGAAAAAACTACAATTTGTTCCACATCGGGGACCTATAAGCTCTGGTAGAGATCTTGGGAAATAAACAACATGTGATCTCTACTTCTTTCTTTTTTTCCTACTAATTCAATGCAAACTGGAAAACAGAACCAACACGTGAAATGTTTCCATGTGAACTGAAGTAAACCGTGCAGGTCAGAGTCCTGTTGCCTCCTCATGAAGGAATGCAGGAGAGCAGCCGTGCTGACATGGTGTTTAGTAACGTCAGCATCAGCCAATCAGATCAGAGATGAGGAGCCGGTGTGTGTGACAGCGTGTGCATGACAAGCCGTGGACAACGAGCCATCACCTGATCTTAAGGAGTGGTTCCACTTTCAGGAGCTGGAAAAGCTTGTTGAGGAACTCCTCAGGATCTGACAGACAGGAGGAGAGCAGATTGACCACATTCCTCATTCAGCGTCGTGGATCCAACCATGTCATGAACAAACCTTTCTCCTGGTTGGTGAAGCCAGTGTTGCTGTTCTCGGCTTCCAGCAGTCGTCTCAGAGCCATGGTCTTACTGGCGCACACGTACCCGTACCTTAGAAACGTAGAGCAGCGCATGCAGACTTCACTAATGTCTTCTATACGATTTATTTACAGTGATAGCAGCAGTCATGCAGCTGGCAGACAGGCGCACCTTCTCAGTGGGTTGACTACGTCGCAGCGCAGGAGATCCTGAGCCTGGCTGGCGCTTCTGTGGGTTTCAGCATCGGACGGCCAGAACAGCACCCAGTCTGCTGAGCTGCAGCAGGAGAACAGACTGCAGAGAGAGAAGCCGACGTTTTACACCCAAACAGACACGATCAACAAATGGTGGGTCAGATTTATCCTCTGAAGGAAAAGACTCAGGCCCAATCACAATTCTCCACCTTAGCCTCTATGTCTTCGCCTTTAACAGAGAGTGAAGGCAAAGGTTCATATTCTCAGCCCTATGAACTGAGCAACCCCTTTGTCTGTCTGACCTGCACCGTATCAGGAGGCCGATCTGCCTGTGGCTTGTTGTTTACAACACACACGCATCACACAGTGCTCACAGTAAAAACAGAAAAAAAGAGACTTCCAGCCTTATAACCACAGAAAAAAAATTACGCATATCGTTATGATGTATAAAATTTCCCCCAAAGAAAACCTTTATGCAAATTACGACATCACTACTTTTGTTTCCGAAACATGCATAGGGCGGTCGGATGGCACATTTTGCAGTCATGGGTAAACATCTACCTTATTGTAAAGCTTTTAACAACAGTTAAATGTTTTTTATGTTGTTATTTATGAAAAGGCAACTTTTTTGTACAAGTGTTTCGTGTATGAAAGCATAAAACTCCTCCTATCCCTTTGTCATGAACTCTGCATCAGAAAACCCTCCACTGAAAGGGATATTCAGCCCTTCCCCTTAGACCAAAAGAGAATTCCCTTCATCTCTCATTAACGTGTCAAACGGAGGGGAAGGGCTAAGGGGGAGAATTGAGATTGGGTCAAAGACTACATGTTTCCATTCAGAGTATTTCTGATTCATTATGCATGACGTGTTTATGTGACTTTTAGCTTTAACCTGAACAGTGTGGCGTCCAGATAGCAGGAGTTGAGGTGTCCCTGGATTCCTCTCTTCCAGCCCTGGTACAGCTCTTTAGCCTCGTCTCCGACTGCAGGAGGAGTGTGCTCCTCCACGCGCTCGCTGCCCCACTCTGCAAAAGCTGCCCGCCGCACACACCCACCACTTGTTTGTTTACATAAAAATACGCAACCTGACCTTCAAATATCTGCTACATTCTTCTACGTAAGATTGTAATAAACAGAACTGGGTTATGTTGGTACAGATAGTGTCTGCGGCTCAGGAAGTAAACAGTCATCCATTAAACGTAAAATCAGTGGACTGACCCACAGCTCCTCCAGGTAGTGTGCTGTAAATGCTGTAAATATTCTACGAACTACACTCAGCAGCAGCTGCTGCTACAAAAAGAAAATGGTAAAAACAAAACATTAATTATTGTCTATTATATGGTGATTAAAAAAGGGCCAGACTAAACTGTTAGATGCAACTTTCACATTAAATGTGCAGCTGAAGTAAGTAAAATAGACTAACAAAGTATCTGAATCATTAATTCATTTAGTCGTGTGAGGCTCCGTTCCCATCCAACACACAATCTCACACTTACAGATGTCAAAGCTACAGTCGGGTTTTTCTACCTATGGAGTTGCACCGCTCCACTTGATTGACCGGCTTCTCGGGCGCAGGGAATCTGGAGTCCCGTCTGCAGTTGCGAAGCTTGACGAAAAGTCCCTTGTTGGGTGGGCAACGGAAGTGGCGCTCGCCGAGGTAACTCCCATCTGTTCCAGCGGACAGCTCCTGGTCCTGACGGACAAGAATTTATGTGACACATTATCCATGATTTCTGTGTTTTACTACACTCAGGACCTCAATTATTTACAAATTTTTTACAGAAGAAAAGTAGATTTGTGACAATTTAAGTGTTCTGTAAGAAACAAATCTGCATCTTCTCAAGAGAGACAAGTTGAAGCATGAAGTTATGGTTGATTACTACTTTTCTTAATACAATACAAATTTTTTTAAGCTACTTAAAACCCAGTTTACCCCTTCCCTTCACAATAAAAGAATCATTCTATTGTAATCACAACTCTATGATGCAGCAGAAAGAAAAAAATTACATGCTTTTAAGGGTTGAAATAGAAAACGGAGAATCTGCTATGCAGTTCCTGTGTGCAACATTTAGAGTGATACAGAACCATGCAACTATGCAGAAAGACTCATTACTGGTGCAAAAGCACAGATATGCGCTTGCTTCCCTCACTGGCTTCCTGTCAAATCTGAGGCCATGTTTATATGACAACACTGTGAGAGCACGTTTGTGTTTGTCTAGATTGATCTACAAATATCACTGCTTACCCTCAGAGCCTTAAATTGCCCTGACACACACACCTCTGACTTACTGAGCTGACATAATACCACTGAGACCACAGATGACAGTTTATAACAGCTCCCACATTATGGAAATCTTTCTCTGCTGCTCTCAGACTCAGAATATTTGAATCCCTCTTTGAAACTTTCTTCTTTCAGAAGCCCTCAGCTCTGACCGATAAATACATTGCATATTCTAATGGTGCTCATCTCCTTCTTTCTGGGTTAACTAAGTCTAACTTTGTTGGGAGGGATGCTTCGAACAGAATACGTTGTTATTCCTGTTGTTATAGTTGTTATTATAGTTTACTAACAGCCTTTTTATTTCATGATTATTTGTTGATGTGAATTCTGCCCAAGACTTTCTCTCTCTTTCGTTGTTCTTTGTGACAATGACAATAAATATTCTCAATCTGAATCTGAATCTTGATACTTTTTATTGCTGTTGTTGCTAACACTGTTATAGTTGTTTTAGATTCTGTGCCACAAAGTTAACATTTTGTAACATTATTCAGAAAACTGCCATATAAAGCTCTACTGTTATTTATCATTATTGTGCTTTTTTTTTTAAGTGCAGAATCCCTTGAAGATAAGAATCCTTGTGTTTTCATAATATTAAAAAAAAAAGTCATTTACATCTAAAGTAGCAGCAGGTCCCTGTCCTCATCCTCTGCGATATACAAAAGCAGAAAAAAAAATACTGCTTCGTGGCAGGAATTATGTTGTGTGACAAGGAAACTAAGGTTGGGGCATTATATTGATTGCAATTTCATATTTATGGCACTAGATGTCACTGTAGGCCATACACTGGGCCTTTAAATTGAGTCTATGCTAAGCTGTAAGATCATCTCTTATAAAAGGACAACATGAAAACCAGATGTCATGCTCATACAATGCACCATTGCAGAACTGTAAAACTGTTTTTGACAATATATTTCCATAAACCTTTTCTGATCTAGTTTTGTGCATAAAAAACTACAACTAAAGAAAACTCAGCACTGTGGGTATATGACAAATCAAAGACTGTCCTTACCAGCTCGATGCCAGCCACTGGCTCTGAAATGCCATTTATATGTCCGATCCAGCAGATGACCCCATAAAGCGGCGGGTCGTTCACTTCAACCATCGACCCCACCTCTAGCTTGCTGCCCGGTCCTGCCTCCCTATCCTCCCCTGAACTTTCTCCATTATCTGGAGTCCTGAGCGGCGATGGAGGGCTGTGAACGCCGTTGGTGTGGTACGGCTGATCTGCGCTGGTTGGTGACGCTGGGCTCTGGGGTTTGGGAGGTGGTAAAGGGGGAGAGGACTGCACTTTCTGGAGAGGTTTAGGTGGAGGCAGAGGAGGAGGTTTAAGTCCTTGTTTGGGAGGGGGGAGCAGAGCAATCTTGGGGGCGGTAGCAGGTGGCGATGTTGGGGCTGGTTTAGTTACAGGGGGCAGGACGGGCTTCAGGATGGATTTGGTCGTTGGAGGGACGTGGCGGTACATTTTTTGTTCTGAGGATATAGAAATGAAACATATACTTTAGGGTCTAGTTTTTCTAAAATAAAATTAATAAATGCAAACAAAATAATGTTTTGTTTAAAAAAATGATGGTCAACAGGCCACTTTATTTGACATATGTTCAATAACTGTTAACACAAATGGCCCATCAGCCAATCACATGACAGAAACTCAACACATTCAGACATGAAGACATGGTGAGAATGAGAAGAAAGGAGATTTAAGTGACTTTGAATGAGGCATGGTTGTTGGTCTGAGTGTTTAATGGATTTTTCATACAAAAGCATCTCTAAGGTTTACAGAGATGGTCTGAAGAAGAGAAAATATCCAGGAAGCAGCAGTTTGCTGGACCAGAACATCTTGCTGATCCCAGAGGAGAATGGGCAAGAGGGACTAATAACCACTGGTTACAGTCCAGGTATTTAGAATAGCATCTCTGAATGCAGAACAGATCCAACCTTGAAGCAGCAGAAACAGCATCAGGTACCAATCCTGTCAGCTAAGAGCTGGAAACTGATGCTGTAATTCATACAGAATCACCAGAACTGGCCTGATGAGTCTCATTTCAGCTCCACATTTGGTGGTAGGGTCAGAATATGGTGGAAACAACATGAAAGCATGATTCCAATCTGCCTTGTATCGATTGTTCAGTCAGCTGGGAGTGGAAAAGCTCAGAGGATATTTTCTTGCCCTTCAGTACCAGCATTGCCGGGTTTAACCAGCTGACCATGTCCATCGCTTTCTGAGCACAGTGGAACATCTTCTGATGCTGCTTCCAGCAGGATGATGCTCCATGTCACACAGCTCAGATCAATGAGTAAACCGGACCCCAAC
>JBBBVT010000005.1:19502946-19514311 GCA_037177035.1 Craterocephalus eyresii | reverse complement strand
ATTCCACCTTTGGGATGTGGTGGAACGGGAGATTCTCATCATGGATGCAGCAACTGTGTGATGCTGTCATGTCAATATGGAGCAAAACCTCTGAGGAAGGTTTTCATCAACTTGTTGGGTCTCTGCCATGAAAATTTAAGGCAGTCTTGAAGGAAAACGGGGGTCCAACCCAGTAGTAGCAAGGTTTAACTAATAAAGTGGCCAGTGAGAGCGTGTCAGAGGATAAACTGTTACCATACCTGGAGAAACCCTGTTGACTGGCAGCAGGAGTCCATATATTTCAGAGGGAATGTGGCAGAGCTTCTCACCCCTGTAATGTCCATCCCAGTTACCGATAGGACTATCCTGCACGCCAAACACAAAGTCAAACACAGAACAGTTCATAAAGAATAGGATGACAAATAAAAGAAATCAATAAAATGGCCGAAAATGTTTCAAATATTTCAAAATAAACAAATTCTATTAGTTTTGCCTCTATTTAGCCAGTTTAGTGTAGTTAGTGGTTCTTCTTATCGGATGATTGATCTAACTCTATCTCTGGTGGGTCATACTGACCAGAAGGATGCCGACATACACTCCTGATGAAGACCGGCCCGGCAGGACACCACAGAAGCGGACTTCTCCTGCGGACGTGGCTTCATCCGCAGAGAAACACACCCTCTGGCTGATGCGGAACGGCGGCGGCGACAAAGGGACTCGGACTTGGCTGTGAGCTGCAGCGGGAGCCGACTCGGCGGTCCGAGCGAGGACAGCTTGCAGCGGCTGAGTAGAGCTGCTCACGCGATGCTGGTGGAAGCTGACGTGACGACTGTGCTGCTGGGGGTTTTCGCTGCGGTGCCCGTTGCTGGGGTGACTGTTGCCGCTGCGGTGATGGTCCCTCTCACGCCCCCTCTCGTGTGCGTCGGAGTTGCCGTTGCGAGACCAGCTGCGGAGCTGGACGTGGCTGACCGGGACGAAGAGAGCGCAGGCTTCGGGGCACATGAAGTAGCGGTGACCCTTATAGGTGCCGTTGCTCATTCCTCTTCCCGCCGCTGAACCCTGAAGGAGGAAAAGACAGGAAGTCCAGCCATCGAATCAGTGATCGCATTTTGATCATGATTTCCATTGTGCCTTCTCACGATCACAAAAACATTGTATTTAAAGAAAAACGATTCGTGTATTTGAAGTACTTTCAAGAGTACTTTGTTTTGGGCCGTTATTAGTCACTTTTTGCATGTTGTAAGTTTTGCAGGACTGCATGTAGATTGTGGTTATTCATCTTTATTTATTGTTTTTACATATAGCTATTTTTCGTTCATCACTGAAGCCAGAAGAATCCTGAAGTGAGCAGACTGGTGGAGTTATAGGAAGCAAGATGCAGGGAGTATAGAACAGGAATGCATGCAGACTGGCTATTTATTATTTTATAGCTGTTATTATTTTAATATATTATTATTTGACTCCTTTATTTGTTTCTAATTTTTTTCGGGGTGATTATTAAAAAAGTTATATATGCAGTTAAGTTTCATGGTTCAACGAACCGTTTTTTTTTTTTATGAATGAATAATCATGTATATTAATTGTGATTTCAGTATCAATCAAAATAATCGTGATTATGATTTTTTTCCATAATCGTCCAGCCCTAAGAGGACCTGCCACAAGCCCAGACCTCAACCCCAGTGAACATTTGTGTGGTGAGCTTGGTGACCAACACAGCCACACTGGTTAACCTTCAAAAACTCCTGCATGGGGACTGCGATGCCGTCCCACAGCATGATGTAACCATGCCGGTAACCAGCAGGAAGATTGTTGTGACTGTGTTTGGCTCTTCTACTCGCTACCAAGGACCTGACAGTAAAGTAAATTAAGTTTTAAAATTGCCTTTATGTTTTGTCCTTCCTGTCGGGGGAGGGTGAAAACCTCTGATCAACAACACAACTTAATACCAATTGAAGAATATTGCAGGAGATTTTGGCACATTTTTGGCACCACCCACACGTTCAGCTGTGTCTCTCATCCTGTATGAGCAGAACTGAGAGTGACTTTAATAAGTACGGTTATGTTCATGACTGCATTCATCTATGGAGTCCTGAAGTGTTTCAAATTTGATGACGTTTGAAACCAGGAATGTCCGCAATATTTGCTTCAGTTTCCTGTGGATGTGCAGAGAGTTTCTGCACTGCTGCAGCTGCAAACATCTGGCCCAACTTGTGCAGACTGGACATCTCCAGTGTTTATAGGTGGGGACAGCTTTACGGGTTTTGTGGACTTGCAAACACGGTAGAAAAGCAAGGAACAGATGTGGGTAGATGTTTGGACATTGTTGTTTTGCCAGGATATATTGATGTGCTTTTGTTTTGTTTTGTTTTTAGAGCAGTGAGGGCTGGAATGTGACTGAATGAATATCTGAACTTTCTTTCTATCCATTTTATTGATAGTTTAAATTAACTTGAGATTAAACAGACTTGTGTTAAGTAGAGACACAGTGATCCTCGGACACACCATTCCCATAAGCATAAAAAGCAGACCCTCTAGGAAGTTGGCTGCAATGTTGCAACTATCACTCCAAATACAAAGAGGTTTAAAATGCAATAAAGATTTAGCCATCCTAAATTTATTATATTACCAGGAAAACACAATTTATTCCTTTAAATTATTTTTCTGTGGGTGAATTTTGTTGATAGTTGTAATTGCAATTGCAACACTGCAGCATCCTGGAGGGACTGAAAAATGACCACATGATAAGTGCCTGATAAGAAATCAAACACTTGATGGGAAAATGGGAGCACAACCAAGTCAGCTAAATGTCTCCTGCAGTGTCACAGATCTAAAAGATGCCTCTACTAGTTTCCTGATGACATTTACCTTCAGTTGCACCCCAAAATACACAGCGGTGCTCCCTCTGGTCAGCGGCCCCGTGTACTTCAGCTCTGCCTCTGCCAGCTCGTCCTGCTGGCCTATTTGTACCCACAGTGGGGAATGAAGAGGAAGGTGTGCCAGCTGCTGCAGCTTGGCAGGATTGGCTGAAAAACAGAAAACAAACAAACATGTAGGAACTGGACAGAAACAGGAGATTAAGTCAATACTTTTTTAGGTTATAAATCTAGCTTTAATTAAAAGAAGCCAACACAAACAGTAGGAAACAATCCCAGGACGCGCATGCTGTTCATGATTTGTTAGTTTTGGCTTGTGTTACAGTCTGAGTTAAGTTTCTCTTTTCAGCTCACAAGAAGTAAATCTCCTGCTACCTCGTGCACTTTGGACATAAATTCTCCGTTACCTAGAAGGTTTTCTCGAGCTTCCAGATCCAAGACCGGCTCCAGCAGGCCAGTGAGGTCATTTGGGACTTCATGCAGGAACTTCCTTTCTATTTTAACCATAACTCCATTGTCTAACACCTGCAAGAAAACAGTACGTTCAGAGGAAATCTTTTTAAAAAGTAATTCATCCAAATACAATCACAAATGAGAACATTTATTAGATTAGATTTATGCTGACTCATCCAAGTATGAACCAAAGATAAACATATTTCTCATTAACATAATTCAATCTGCATATTATACATTTTAATTTCTGTGTTTCAGGTAAGTAAAAAATTCTCTGAAGATCCATAGGGCAAAAAATAAGGTGGTTTCTGAGCAATGATATTAGGAACAATGTTAATTTCAGATAATGTCAGCAGATGATTATAATCATATTTTTGTACAAATCCATTATCCTTAAAAGATTCCATTATATGGGCAGACGGGGCGAGCATCTGCAGCAATTAATGAGACAACACTGCTTTCACCATTAGTCGAAAGTCATACTAAAACAAAGTTACATTCACAAGTGCTGCTAAAAGCTTTACTGTGCAAAAAGAAGTCTGAAGTTCATCTAATCCAGAGGTGGTGTTGAGGCTTCTGGGAGGGACTATCACAGAGTGAAAAAATGTTTCAACATCTGACCCATAAATATTCCAGATTTATTCCAAAAAAGAAAACATAACCAACAGACAACAAAAAAAACAAAAACAAAATGGCACCATGTCTTCTGAAACAAAGACAAAAATGTCCATCTAGCCATTTTTTTCTTAGCAAAAAGTCCATAAGAATAAATTTGTGATGGCAGTGCTTAAAAATTCTCTGAGATTTTAGTGCAACAACGTTCATTCACTTTTCATAAAGACTATGTAATCCCACATTCTGCACACATTACAAAAGCATAGCTGAGGATGGAGAAGGCTCAGGTACTGGCCTGCCTGCAATCTTGCTAAGTCCCCAACTGAAAACCTGCTGTTAATTTAGAAAAAATAAAAAATAAAAGGGGGACAGGGACTACCTCATCCTGTTGCAAACCGGAGCGGGTGTCTGCAGAATGCAACCAAATAAAACCAGTAACATTTGATCACTCATTGTTATTTTCATTGTCAGTGTCTTTTCACTGTTATGAAAAAAACAGCAGAATTGCAAAGTGGTCAGGGTTTAAAATCTCAAGTTTTACCGTACCAACCTTTTCACAAAAAAAACAAACCGTTTTCAGGTTTGAGAAGCAACAAAAAAAGATGTATAATCAAGAAATAGCATGAATTTGAGAAGACGGTATGTACTCATACTGTTCAAAGCTCAAAAGTTAAAATAATTTGAATAATTGCTACTTTTTTAAAATTTAAACCTGCTTTCCATCACAATTCTTTTTGGTTTGGGCCGCCATAAAAAAAGTTTACTCTACCATCTCTTTGGGACCATCTGAATAGCCACATGATACAATGACAAGCATGTTAGGATGAGTAGGCTAAAGGATTGGACCCCACAAGCTTGTGTAAAAGGGCAGATCAAACAGTATCACACACATCCAAAAATGAAACATTCACTTATTTCTCATGACATAAAGCTTTCAAATTCCCATTATTACCCATTTAATGTTTTTTTTTTAATTAAAATTGACCAATATCTATAAGCATTGCTTACAATCATTATAATGATTTGAGCTTAATGAGTGCACTTAACTGTGTGAAATTGAAAAATAGCAACGTTAATAAATGATCAATTAATGAAATTATTTTTTCCCAATTATGATAACAGGTGTGAGGAATGTGTTTTAGTAATACAAGAGATGTGAATACTTTAACCCAGAGGAAGTCCCTGCTCTTTTCCACGTCTTGCTCCTGGCAGAGGAACCCCCGCTGCAGCCGGATGGTACCTTCCAGGTGATCCTGAACCCTCAGGTCGGTCGAAATCATGAACATTTTAGGGGGACGCCGCTTCCTGTTCTGCTCATGAGCCCCTGACATCTTGGACTTGTATTTTGATGTAGCCGTTTTGCAGTGGAAATAAACCCGTCTTTCACTACAAAAGAAAGAAAATCTATTGAATTGACTGGGAAGAAAAGGGGCAAATATGTCCGTCAACCTCAAGCGACGGTAACGTCAGGTGTAGACAGACAAGTAGCTTAACGTTCACGTTAAACTTTCTTCTTTCGTGTTTTACCTGTTCTCTAAAAAACGGATAAAGTGGCGTTTATAAAATGTTTCCAACTAGAAAACCAGCCGTTTAACTTGGATAATAATTGTATGTATTTATAAAAACTCACCTACTTTATCCACTTCGACCGTCAACATTTCCCTTCACATTTAAATAGACTCGGCTAAATAACAAACCCCAACAGCATCATAAAGCAGGAAGCAGAATGATTGACAGCTGCTGAGCCAATAGCGTGCAAGAAAAGTTTCTCCTCGGATTCTGGACCAATCAGCAAAAGGTGGGCGTTCCCGACATGGGAAATTCCACTGGCCATAAGTTACTACATTTGTGAAATACACAACATTCACACATAGAAGTGGTTGAGCTTTTTTATTAGTTTATAAATAGAATAGAAAAATATTTCCCTATAGTTTACACACGTTTTCCTTTCACAGTTCTCATCATCCTTCATAGAAATACATTTCAGAGAATGAGAAATACTCTTCACAACCAGAATTGTACATTGTGCAGATATCAGTTCAAAAACTAGTAAATTAGAAAGTGGAATGCTTTTCGTCCATGTTTTCATAGGCTTATTACACATTTATTAAAGTATAATTAAGGTCAATGTGATCTATACATCAACAAAAGACTGTGCAGGTTTATTTTATATCAACATGGTCACTCTCCGGCATCAAAGTGGGCACAAAAGTATCAAAACTTTAAGGCTTCAAGCCCTCTGAATGCATATTTATAAGATGTTTTATGTGAATAAGTTAAAGCTAAACATTAGCTTCGCATTGACAGATTTTGGACGTTCTGTACCAGTAGTGGACATTTCAAGAAAACCTACACTAAACCTGAAAAATATGATTAACCTAAAATAAAACCTATTGATTGCTTTTCATTCTGATATCTACCTTAAATCAACATCCTCTCAAGGTCATGTTCATTTCTAAGATGTGAACTACTTTCCAAAGCATCCTTCCATAACAACAATCATCTTCAGTTTCTAGTGAATAAACAGTATTGTTGTTTTGTAATTAAATGTGTTTCAACTATAAGCTTATCAAAAAAGCATATTTAGATTTTTATGCTTCCAGAATATAACAGTGCAAATAAATGAAACAAATGGTTGGCAACCAAACGGAGAAGAAAGTTTCGTTCTTTTAGTTGTCAGCTGTAGTCTCACAGTCAGGATTTTATTTAGTGTCTCACCCAAAAGACAAAAGCAATCACTCTGAAGATGAAAGAGAAACAAGCATCGATCTGTGTTGCTGCAATTCGATCTTTAGTGTGTAGTCATAGTAGGTGTCCGTGATGACTTGCAACTTGGTTGAACACAAAATGGATTTTCTGGTTTTAGTCCTCGCCAATGAGCGTCTCTCTGTGTGGGAAAACCGAAGTGCGTCACGTTGCGTGGGTTCAGTTTAGAGACCGACTGGTGCATGTTTGATATCAGTCAGTGAGAGTCTGATCAAAACTGAGGAGATGATTGATCTGTGTTAACAAAGTATGTGGTCAGCTCCCCTTTGCCCTTCACGTTGACGACCCCTCTGAGCGTGATGCCATAACCAATGCTCTGGATCATCTTGCCTGTCTCATCCGTCACCTGAGAATACATCAAACAATGAGAGAGAGCAAGTGGTATCAGTGCTTGCAACTTCTTTTATTTGCAGCTTTTTTTATTATTTTGAGTGATGTCTACAAAAATACATAGATAGTTTAATATTTTATTTAACGTAGTTGTATGTTTCCAGCAGGTGTTTCACATTTGTTTTCATCTTTATGTGTCTTCTTGTTGACTTTCTTACCTGTATCTTGTCCAGCACCCCTGTGCTGTCCATCCTACTGGCCACATTAACAGAGTTCCCCCAGATGTCATATTGAGGCTTATGGGCTCCAATAACTCCAGCAATCACTGGGCCATGATTTATTCCTGTAGACAGACAATACAAAAGAAGTATTAAATACTTATTTACACCATAAATTGCAGTAACTGATTAGATTGTGTCCACTTTATTAGTGTAAACTAAGTCATTTATCACTTATCAAGGATTGGGATATTGTTTTTTTTTTAAAAAGCTCAGATAAGTTGACAAAATCTTGGTGATTAAATTTTTAAAACATATATAAAATACATTTGTCATTCTTAATATACTTTCTCACTAGTATAAACTCAAAGAAACTTACCGATCCTCAGCTTGAAGGTGTTAAAGGAATGTGTGTTGATGAGCTCCAGCTTGCCCATCAGAGCGATGGCAAACTCCACCATGGCGCGCACATGGCTGTAGGACAGGTCACATTTCTGCAGGGGGAGCCAGAGGTTATAATTGTTGGGCAGAAGACTTTGCTGGTGGTGTCAAAAACAAGCTGAAATGCACAAACCTTCCTATCGTCTCCCGGAGGCGAGTTTCTCAGCCCTGCAGCGGCCATGTACGTGCTGCCGATCGTCTTAATCTTCTCCACTGAGGAGAATTTGGGCTTAGACAGGAGCTGTATAAAAGACACATGAGAGTATGAGGGAGACTGCATTTGGGGATTCTGATGAGCAAACCTATTGGCTCTAAAGGTCAAATAATATCTGGCTGAATCCTCTTCCTCTTACCTCATCGAAGTCAGATATGATTTCATTGAGGAAGCGCAAACACTCCAGGCCGTCCCTGTTGGCGCTGCTCTCACTGTAAAACTCTTTGAACTGAGGCACGGATGCAAACATCACACAGACGCACTCATACGACTGACTGTACAAGTCCTGGAAAAGAGATTTGTAAATTAAATATGTTAACTCAGCTGTTCCAACTCAAATTAAGCTGTCATAAAAGTGTATAATATGCATGTGGATGGTTTTGCAAGTCAAATTTTTTCTGATTAAACTGATAGGCCAGTTTTTTCAGGTAGTTTAGGAGGAAACTTCATTTAAAATCTATTGCTCTTCAATACAACTTTGAAATCAGCAGACATGTAAAAACAACTGTAGCTGCAATAAATGCTCAGGTCACAAAACTGGCATGCAAATGTACTCGGTCTAGATTTTTTTATCTGAGGGTTTCTTTCTTTCTTAAATTTTCTTATTTTGTGACTTTACTTTTGTTTTTAATTCCTTTTATTGCTTTATGCACCTTGCTGTAATGTTTCAAATATTTGCATGTAAAGCACCTTAGACTGTCATGTACATGAAATGTGCTATACAAATAAACTTGCCTTGCCTTGATTAAGTATATTATGTTACAAGTTAAAAAGCCTTGGCGGGTTACAAAATGAACAACAGAGGAAGATATTTTCTCTCCCAATTTGCCTGAAACATGTTATTCAGGGTTTTATTATTAAACACATTTGCTTAAAGCCTGTCTTGTAGCAGGTTTTGCAATCCTAAAGACAGACAAATAAATAAATAAATAAATAAATCGATAAATAGATTAATAGATAAATGAATATATAAGAAATTTGTAATTTGTTCTGGTGCATTTTCTTGTGTTATTTACTTGGTTGCGAATAGTTTTGCCCATGAAGAAAGAGGCCACATGAAGCGGCAGGACGTTCTGCAGAAGGAGTTTGTTCACGTTCTCCATGGTTTCCATCTCCTCCCTTTCTGTTTGGAAGCATTGCTGTAAAAGGAAATCTACGCGACAGCTAAGTTCGTCCTGAGATGAAGACAGAAAAAAGGGAATTTAAATATGTGGCAACAAAAATGGTATATCATCCAGATAAAATAACATTTAATGTATCATTTGTAATGACATAAAGTAAGACACACCTGTCTGGCCAGTATGAGGCCAACAATGTAAAAGATGACCAGCCAAATCCCAGACATAATTTGAGGGTCCTTCAGCACACCCAGCCTGTAGAAACACACATGCACATTCTCATGTTAGGAAGTTTTTCTAGTCCTGAGCAAATACTAAACCTTTAAGTGACTTCTAATACAAATTTCTTTAAAAAAATGATGTTTTGTATCTAAGTAGGGCCTGTACCCCCTCAGATGGGCCTTGGTACAGAAAGTGGCTGAATAAAAGATGGTAATTGGAAACTCCAGACAAGTATTCACGATCTGGGCTGCAAGTGGCAGACAAAAGGAAGGAAACTTATCACCTCACATGTGTAAAACAGACTGGAGAGAGCAGCCCATGTGGGCAAGTGGAAAGTGTGTGGGCAGGTACAGTAAAGTAAAATATCTGATCATTTCTCAACACAGTTATTTATCCATCAAACAGAGAGTATGAGCATTGACAACAAAATACATTTTATTTGTATTTGTGTTACATTGAATGTAATTATATGCTGCTAAGTGTAGAAACTCAGTTAGAGTTAAAAGACTAGAAAATTGGCCAACATTTCTAACAGAACATACATATTTTCAGTGTAATGTAAGCTAAACAACATACATCTGGTTAACTACAAACTTGTGACGACCGTTTTGCAAGACAAACAATCAGGGATCTACCAGTTTGATATCTACTACTAGACCAGGATCTCAATTTTGGTGCATTTTGATTCATAATTTTTGAGGTCATTGAACACATCTCAAGTCCTTGGGCCTCATTTATGAACCTGTAGAAACTGGAGTATGGCAATTATAGTCAACTTTTGGGATTTATAAAAGACAAACTTGGCAGGAGAATCTCCCTACCACGCAAAATCTGGAGAAACGAAAAACGGCGACACCAACAGCAGAAGAATAAAAGCAAAGAAATTATGTGAAATGTGAGACATCAGATTTCACATCGTATATTATACAGAAGAACCTCGACCACAAACACACGTTCTGTTTTTCTTCTTTTTTTACAGCCACAGCAAAAATACCCAACAAAACCTGAAAAAAAAATTTAAAATTCTTCCATCTGAAAATATTTCTAATTGTGTACATTTCTAAGGGTGTTAATATAAAAATTAGTGTTAATATAAAAAAAAGACAAAAATATTATCTGGGATAACAGACAGATAAAAAATGAAGATAACTGCAATGTAACCTAGAAAATAACTTTTTATAATAAGGAATAAAAAGAAAAACCTCTCTCCAGAACTACAGTAGTTTTCTAAAATGTAATAAGGTATCTGAAAGATAAAATTGTAGAATTTAGAGTAGTCCAAAGACACAAGAAGCTAAAAACCTATGTTTTCCCATTTTTATCTGAGCCTGATAAAAGCCTTTTGTTCAGAATGAAGAAACTGGGAACCCCTGATGTTTGAAAATACAGATAAATAAAGTGTTACTCACGTTGTGTTTTTGTTTACCAGCTGGTCTACAAGGCACTGAGACTTGGGAGCGTAAACATGGAGGAAGAGGGCCAAGTAAACCACCACAGCCAGGGTGAGGAGCAGCATCTTCACAGACATGCATATCCTGATGAAAACGATCACTCCCAGCATGGCCAGCAGGCAGCAGTACAGGTAATACTGGATATTTTCACAGACAGGTATGTGGGAGGAGAAATATGTGTGAACAGGTTAGGTGTGAAGTTCAAAGCCAGTAATCAAGCTCTCGATGTTAAACTCTGGGATAAACAATCTTTTTGATGTGAAGATGTATTATTAGTCAAATGTGCATGAAAGGATTTTTATTATTATTATTATTTTCAAACTGCTGTTACATCTAGATAGCATTGAATTTACAAAGTGAAAAATTACTGCATAACCAATATGAAGTAACATATGGTTACTGAAGAAAAATAAAGAATGAGGTTATTAAAAACAAACAGATAAAAATAAAACATCACGGGTGAACTATCTTTGTGGAGGTACTTACAGGGATTGCGTAGCAAGTAAGAAGCTCCCCCCGTGTGTTGTTAAGGGTAGAGGTGCAGTTTTCTTTTGGACACTGAAGGAATATCTGAAGTAACAGGGAGAGAATCAGTTAATGCATTCATAAAAACTATCTATCTATCTATCTATCTATCTATCTATCTATCTATCTATCTATCTATCTATCTATCTATCTATCTATC
>JBBBVT010000005.1:19456019-19470563 GCA_037177035.1 Craterocephalus eyresii | reverse complement strand
AAGAAATGTTAGCATATATTATATTATTCTTATTGCTTTTTTCTGGAGTTTGATTATAGGTTCTATATGTGTTTTGTATGCATTTCCCCATACCTCAACACAGTATGATATATACAGTATGGCTGTATTAGTGAATAATATAATATATGCTAACATTTCTTGTTTAAGTAATCACTGATTCTGTGAATTACTAATCCATCTTTATGAGTCACCTTAGACTGGCAACATTGTTCTAACATACAGCAGAATTATCAGCTACTAAACACAAATAGATAATTAATTTCGCTTTCATAGATGGGCTAAATAAACTCAGGACTTCCCTGTCATTTTTTGACATTTAGAACTGTTGCTTTAGTGCTTAATGTTAACATATGTACCAAACATCAGCTGGAATGAAAAGACAAGAGGCTGAATAACTTTGTAAAGTAATGCAGATTTTCCTTCTTAATCTGAACAGCCTACTAAATGACACATAGATCAGGTAGGCCCAAAATAATAATGCAAAAGTTGTATATTTCTTAGGTTTTGGGTTTGTTGGGACTCAGTAATTATATGTTTTCAACCTCAAAAAACGTTTTTTTCCTGTAGTAAGACCTCAAGATGAGAAGAAACGAGTACATAGCCTACCTTATTAAGGTGTTATTTTTCATATGATAACTGCTTTTTCTGAAACCACCCTGGTAAAATACTCATCACTTCTGCTTTGAAAAGTGATTTGAACTACTTGTCTTGGTCATAAAACGATCAGGGTTAGGACTCGAACAATCTCTGTTTACAAGAACAACCTTAACCTTCATGGACACAATTTACCTGGATGCCTTGCTTACATGTAAACACAATACAAGTCCCAGCATTTGGTCACATCCTGGTCCACTGTACAAAAAGTCATTTGGTTAGGTTCAGACATTTAATGAGGGATCAATGTAAATTTAATCAGGAATTAATTCTGATAAAACTGCATCCCCACTTCACAGGCATTTCTGCAACATACATGCAGTCTTTTTAACACAGAGGTCACATATTCTTTATACATACTTGGAGCATAGACTGGTTCAGTCTGCATAAACACCATATGGGGTCTTATTTGGTAACTGGACCATCTGAGGTAGAAGTCATCTGAAGGTGGACAACATTTAAGCCAGTAGTCAACATGCTGCATGTAACATGTTGTTTCTAATTAGTCATTATTTTCTATGTGATTGAGACAGTAGACCATAGGGAGGTATTTTACTGGGTAGAAAAGGGAAGAGAAAGCCTCCATGTGATTAGTGCTATGACTTAAGAGCCATGATCCACTTTTACCTTTTCATGTCTCAGGAAATGGCTGGTGGGTGGACGCCTCATCAAAGACAAAAAGCCAAAGGTAAGGAGGATGCTGGAGCTGAAGTAGGAAGGAAAATATTTAGATCCTGATTCAAAAAATGAAATGATTTGCTTCATGTTCTCAGGAATATATTTTCTTTTTCAGATTCAACTCCGGCGAGGCACAGAAATGTGTGTCATGTAGACCAGGTCCTCTCATCAGGAGACAAGTTAAAACCATCTTCTGTTCATCCCATTTATGCATCATCACCAACTACTTCAATGAGGAAATCACCTCAAGACAAAAAACCTCATAACTGCCAGCCAGCTTTTACCCAACCTCTGAATCCACCATTCCAGGTGAGTTTTATCCATAAAAATCCTCTGGAGCAAAACGAAAAAACAAAATAAAACATTAAAACAGTAAAATTGAATGATCACAAAATCATGAACTGAATCCAGGTGTATGAGGCTTTGCTGCTTTGTGGTGGTTTAATGATGAAACCCAAAACAGGAAGCCATGGACCAACTGACAGAAAAAGTTCATGAAACAGCTCAAAAATCAACACAGGACAAAATCATAATGTGTATCTTAATGTGCATAGAAAAGGTGATGTGCAAAAGCAGGGCTCTGAAATGCTTGTACACGTACCGGAAACTGAGATGGAGGGCGTAAGTAGGTAAGCTGACTTGGGTTTGCAGAATGGTGAGTGTGGTAAGAGGGAGCATGGGCTGAAATGAGGGCAGCAGGTGCACGAGGCAATGCATGAAATGTAAAAAAAAAAAACAGGCTAAACTTGAGAAAGTTGAACTGAAGAAAGTATGGAGCCCCTCTGGTGCCATCAATGGAAAAAATTGTGTCTGTAAGTTCTGTAAGTAATGTGTCCACAAATGACATATTTTTCTGTGGTTTTATCTTAACCCTTTCATGCACAGTGTCCAATACAGTGGGCACCTATCTCACAGCTGTTTTCCAGTACATTGATGGGTGGGGATGAGCATGTTTTAATTTTGCCTCTTCAGGAGAAGTTGTGCAATGCCGTGTCACTTACTGCAGAATAAATATCTATTTAATCCTCAACATCAGCAGTCATGGTACAACAGCACATTTACTGTATACATTGCAGTAACCAAACTTTTATTTTGTGATGGTCCTCCTTAGGCCATGAATACTGGTTGAGAGACAGCTCCTACTTATGGGAGCAAAAAAAAACAAAAATTACCAGCACGTAACACAGTACAAGAAAATGATAGACACATTTTTATAAAATATTCATATTATTGAAATATGAAAATTATATTTAATTGATTTTGAATAAAATATAAAAATACATTGAATAAAAAATAATTAAACAAATTTAAAATTGGATGAAGAAATAAAAAAGCATCAGTGTTTATGTCTATGGAAGTAAATTACCTCAGGTAAATAACATGCCGATATTCTTAATAATTTAAGCATGAAAGGGCTAAAAATGATTTATAAATTCCCACTCATCAGGTTTTCCTCAGGCCTTAAGGTAAGGGTTGAGCTTTCCACCAATAACATTAATCAAACCTTCTTTTCTCCTTTTTCTGCAGCGTCAGCATTCCAGCCCCATACGCAGAGTAAACATGCACTTCTCTGATGTGAATGGATTGCAATTGGGCAACAACAACGTCATGTACATCGCAGACCCTCTGGAGAGGAAGCGACACCCAACAGCTCCATCAGCAGTACCAGTGACTCCCCATCACACTAAGTAGACCAGACATGGGGGGGCTGACTCTTTTTATTTTTTTTGTCGTTTGTCTTTCAAGGTTCTCAGAATATTTTCCTCCACAACATTAAAACTAATATTTCCTGTTTACCTTCCAATTAAGGCAGGATTCAGATCGTGTTTTAATGCACAAAGGCCTTAAAGATGGGATTTTATGAACGTTTCTTACTCCTTATTTATTCTGCTTTTTCCGTTTAAAAAATCTACAGCAGTGAGGAGAAACTTCACACCTCTCTTCTGCAGTGTCAGCAGTGTGAGCACGAGCCAGCTCCGCTCAGATGGTTTTTGCTTTTTAACCAACTGTGGTAGAAAAATATCCACAGTTGTAGTGCCAACTCTCCCTCAGGTGCCAAAAAAACTCCTTTCTGACAGAATGACTATTAATCAGTAAAAGTGGTTTGAAAACTCCTCTTTTATATATTTTATAAAACTACATGCCAAATATGAAAAGTGACAGGAGCCTCTCAGGTTTTTTTTTTCTCTTCCTTATGCTGGAATCTCCATTTCTGTCTTGGTTAAAATGAAAACGAGGAGCAAAAAGTGTTATTCTGATCCATCTAAATATTATGAATGTACTATGTATGTAGCTTTTTTTTCAACAGTGTAGCCTATTTTCTGTGACATGCAGCACAGATTTGCATGGTTTTATACTTTTTATGTGGCAAAGAAAATGTTTAGCCTCCCTGTAGGTTCAATGAAACCTATTTAAGTAGAAAATATGTACATATTTTACCATCTGGATTATACAGGCTTTCATTTGAACTTGTGCGCATGAAATTATATGTTGGATTTGAATATTTCCCTTAGCAGAAGCCTGATGTAGCTTCAATGAAGTGTTGGAACAACTCTATGTGAAATATTTGTTTGCAGTGTGCATAAAGTGCTTTCCCACATGAGTCTGGGGACTATTTTCAGCAGCAGATGAAGATGCATATGGTGTTTGTGAGTGTAAAAGCAGCAAAGGGATGCACTGTGAAATAATTTAGTATCTGCAGATCTCCTTTCTTTCTGAATGCAATAAACTAAATCAGGATCATCAAGAACATAAAGATTGTAGAAAATCACAGATTGTGAAAAGTAGATAATTTAATGAAAACTGTTTTTTTTAAATAATTTTCTTTTTTACTGAGTTGTATTCATTGTGTTTTTAAAGTTTTTTTGTCTTTGAAAAGAAATGTCCATGTCGGAAAAATTTGGAGTTAATAATATTTATAGGTTATTATGCTACTGTTTCACTGATGAGATTGACCCTTTAATTCAAATCAAATCAAATCAAACTTTATTTATAAAGAGATTTTCATGCATTAGCAACACAAAGTGCTTTACACAGTAAAAAACAATTTTATACCTAAAGTCCTTCACTCATTATTTATAATTATTGTGAAATAAAAGTTTCTGTCTCCTAACTGAATGTAATAAATGGGAATCTGGCTTGTTGCTGCTGTGAGGCAACAATATCTGGGGGATCCATCCCCTCCAGGGGCCAGACCACCCATGACCACTGTAGCCACCACAGCCACAAAGTGCTCAAACATGGGCTATCGTCACGGCAACAATCCCACCAGAAGAGCAGGCACAGCCCCTGGAATTTTTGACCCCTCCCCCCAAAAGGAGAACACTGGAGGGGAAAAAAACGTAAAAAGTTATGTTTTAAGTGCCTCAACCCTTTGCACGATAGTGGATTGTTGGTAGAAAAATCAATTTGCATGTAGTTCCAAAAGCAAAACCGGGACAGAAAAAGATCGACACTCACCTGAATCTGGGCTGGGATGTTTTCTTAGTTACGTGAAGTCAAACATATTGTAAGTGAACCTTACACATCAGGCACACATAATAACCAGTGGTGACGAGTTTGAAATGCCCTCTTAAGATCTGAACTTCATATTCTGATGCTTCCATATGGAGGCAGGACATTATGTTATTATCTAAATAAGCAGACATGCCTCATGAAGAACTTACCCTTTAAATTATCTAAACAATTTAACTTGTATCCCATCCAAAAGGTTAAAACTCCACAATCCAGCTACAAGGCCCATTCATTCAGATACTTCCTAGTAAATTCACAGTGAGTGATCGATGATAATACAATTATCTATCACATTTTTCGTAAATTAAATTTTACCTATCACTGCTGTGTTAGAAAGGAACCTGTACTTAAATAGAAATTATGATGAAGCTACACAGTGTCAAACTTTCAAATAGATGTTAATGTCCAATCAGGTGCAGCTAAAGATCAACAGGTTGGATTGAAGCCAAGAAGATGTCAAACATAAATTGATTTAGAGTTGATTTTATAAGGGTAGGAGGTAAATGGTGGCATAACTATCTGAAAGTGAGGAAAAGTGTTAATGTATAAACAGCTTCTACTGTGCAGTTTTTTGTTAATGTTTTAGTTTTTTAATATTTTTTGTGAAGTAAAATTTTGTGCGAGGGGCTGCTGGGCCACAGTGATTTACAAAGGTTGCTCACGCAAACGTTGGCAGGTACAAACGTGTTAGAAACGCCATATTTAAATTAGGGTAATGTCTGTTTTCTGGTTTGCAGTGAGGCGAGTTTGGAAAGAAGAAAGGAAAATATTATATGGAGTAACAACGGTCATTAATGTCCCGGTGTGAGGGATCAAAGGGATTCAGGTTGTGCTCAAGTCGGCTCTCAATATCAGCAGGTCTCGAATGCAAGGTGATGGGAAAGACGAACAGGTAACATACTGGAGCTCTCCTTCAGCCTCCAGGTTAGGAGTGCACGTAAAAATGTAAAAATAAAAGGACACAATTAAAGTCAGATTTATTAACCATTAAATCTGAGCAAAGTGGTGAATATTCTGTTTCATTCAGTTAAACTCGTATTTGTCCCTTTGATGTGTTGATTTCTAATAAATAAAAGAATGAAAACTAAATGTGCTGACTCCATCAATCATCAGAACATAGTATAAATCATACTAATGTGCGTCTGTTTACTTTTTGTAAATCTCATTGAGTGTGCAAATCTGATTTATTTGCATCAACTCCTCCCAGTATTTACATATTTGGCTGAAACAACCAGAATACAGATTCATTCAAGGCAAAAGTATCAAACAGATTGTGTGTGCTATCTTTGCTGTGTAAGTAGTGCAATCCTTAGTGTGCCTTTTTAGTAGATCAGCTGTGACATGTATTGCGTGGGTATTTTGCAGACATTTTAATATGAGCAAACCTTTGATAGATCCGGCCCAGAGTCACTGTCAGTCGTCACCTCAAACACAATTCTACCTGTTTTATCTGCACCTTGGGCAAATCGAGCCAAAGTCCTTCCTCACTTACTTTTGTACTCCATACACGACTCTCTAAAGTGCTAACACAGGCCTCTGCTGTGTACCAGGAAGCTGACACTAATCAGTTATGATGGTCCAGTGTGAACCCAGCAGGCTTCTGGCACTGGTTCCCGTTTTCCCCGCCAATCCTCCATCTGCCACCGGATCCACCGCCGAGAGAAGCATGATGACAAAATGGTGCGATGGATGTCTGAGTCGTTTAAGGCTTGTAGTACGAAGTATCAGCTCTGATGATGGTACAGAATTTAAATACTTTAAAAAAATTTTAACACTGGTTTGTGAGTATATCACTAGTTATACAATATGGACACTTTTTAAAGAAATCTGAGAAATACCAGCCATGTCACCCTGTATAAATCTAAAGCATTACAGCAGGGAAGTTCAGTGATTTCAAAACACCCCTTTGTCTTAAGCATGATTAATTAAGACTAACTTGGCATTAAGCCAAAATAGAAGAAAGTATTTTCCTTGTCAGATTGTACTTCTATGGTTTTTTTATAAGACAGTTTTTTTTTCACTTTTAGAAAAAACTAATAGAAAACAAATAACTAAACTGATTTACAGATAAAAGTAAGCATATGAAAATAAGCATAAAGGATGAAGACTTATTTTGGTTGGCTTTTAATTATAATCTTCACAGACTATGTTTATGTTAAAAAGAGAGAGAGAAAAAAAATCCTGAACAACAGAAGAAACAAACTGTGTCCCCCACCTGTTGCCCAATGTGAGGTGGAAAAAGCTCCAGCACATTGCGTAAGCAGCTTGAAGCAAGAACATAGACATGATGACTGGATGAATTCTTTTATAACACAGCCCTTAGCCTTCAGCCTTCAGCCTTCCCTTTTAGTCTTAAATCTAATTTCTACAAAGAAACAGAAATTTTGTAATTCATAAACATTTCTATTTCTCATCCGTCAGGTACTGATGCTTGGGTCATGTGGCCTCAACACAAAATTTCAATGCACAGCACACTTTAAGCTTAATTTGTGGACGCACAGGACTGCTGCATGTTGTCATTTACCTCTAAGACAGTAACTCATTAGCTGCACCAGTTATAAAGAAAGACAAAACTGTGTTGACATGACTGATGTATGAATGAGTATGAATGGTTTGTGGTGATTGGAAAGGCTCAAAGCGCACACCGGCTGCCATGTTTCCCTCAGTGTGCCCATTCAGGGGCAGCTGTGGCTACATATGTAGCACCATCACCAAGCCTATGTGGGAGGAGTGGATGAACGATAGTGTCAGCTATTTCAGTGCTGCTTGTAATAAAACAAAACATAAATCTAAGCCATTATCATTAATAAAAAGTAATTCTGTAGAGCTGCCTTATAAACAGGTAACAGACCACAGAGTACGAAGGGGTAGAAGGGACAAAACATCAAACTCTCAAGTGTGAGACATTCAATTTAAAATGGCTGTTTTATTTTTAATTTATTTAAAAAGAGTTTAGATTGTTAATTTTCAGTATAATTTGATCTTCTTTTGTGCAGCTACAGTACAATTTAATAATGCAGTCAAGGTACTGAGTCAAGTAAGGTAATGCTAGCTGTTGGTTATGTTTAGGCATTCATAATAAATTCGGTTAAGGCTGGACGATAAATTTGGTCTAGATTAGGAAATACTGTACAAGTATTTAGTCAAGGTTTATAAATACACACCAAAACTATTCAGCTTGGACATTTTTATCTACATTTTTCACACAGCCATGGAAATATGTTCGGAAACTGGAAAACCCTACAGGTCCGAAAGTGATACTTCGAGTAGGAGTTCAAAACTTACGCTGACATTTCTAGTCATGTTTTTCTACCATCATTCACTTTTTTCGAGGGACTTACAACTGATAGGGGCAACACAACCAAGAAATCCAAGAGATGAGGACGTCATAATTAAGCGACTGCCGTGAGTCCACTTGAACACAGGTGCTGTCGTGTAGTGCTACAGACTAGCTTTGTTTACTTGGAGCACTTTGTGACAGTCAAAAGTCTCAAAAGAAAAAAAGACAGCCCACTGCTATTTCCCCCACACTTCATGTCAAATTAGCTTTTGTAATTTAAATGGACCATACACCAGACAAAAATTTTCTTTATTACCTCAAACATCTGCTTCATTACCTTGGTTCATGCAGTAAACACCTAGCGTTGGCAAACACACAGGACACATTAGTCTACATCAAAGGCAATAGATCACGAGCCATAAAAGTGCAATGGAAATGGAAATGACATTTAGTAACATTTGGTGCAAAGTTCTTCTGAATCAAGTAAAAATCAGTGTGATGCTGATCCCATTTATGTCAAGGGCTGAAAGTAACACAATCTGTATTAAAATCCTTTCTAGAACTTGTTGCCCCTCTTTGTACCTCATCCAAGTCTACAGGGGGAACACCAGAAACCCAGAGAAGGTGGAGTACTTCCACCCTCCCATCAGGTTCCCCCTCTCCAGTTTAAGGTAAGTCTTGTCGCCTCGCTCCATCATCACCAGCCCGGCATTGGTGGCTGCTTCCCTGGTCACATCCTGGTCGCCTGCAAAAGCTGAGATCACTGGCCAGCCATTCAGAACCAAACTGACCTAAGGAAGACAAAATGAATAATAACTTATAAGGGTGCAGTTTATGTAACAAAAACAATTCCATAAAATAAAAATCATCACAAAACATTATTAGTCGTAGACATGAAACGTCAGAAAGAGCATGAATAACCTTCCCTCCTCCACTTATATATATATATATATATATATATACTGTATAGAAGATTAAATAACAATAGATGCTAGGAGACAAACGAGTTTAGTACCTAGAATATATTTGATTAAATTCCAAGTAACATACTCTGTGCAGATGTCTTAAGTCTGTACCAAAAAAATCTTATCTTATGTCCATGTTGCCTTGAGAGGTCTTTTTCCGAAGGAAATTTAGATGAAAATGATCTGCTTTTTCTGAATGGAGAACTCATAAGACACAGAGAACTGAGACATTCCAGATTATAGGATGCTTGCTTTATTACATTTCTTTTCACAAAGTTTTGTGTCCATCGTGTTGCTATATAAATATTGAGCTGTTGTATAACAGTTATGTTGTTATAGGGGTTGGTTGGAGCAATGTTGCATCAATATGTGGCTCATCAACTGTTATCAACACAACTGGTGTTAGGATGGTGCAGCAGGGACATTGAGCACCACGTGATGTGAAGCGACTCCTGGTTGATTGAAATTGTTATCATAACATATAATGCTGATAGTGGTAGTTAGGATGTAATTATCTCTGGCTTACTTTAGAACTTCAAAACAATTTTCGAATAATTTGCAGTCCATTTTGAGCAATATTTCTGTTATGTGGATGATTTAACAGAGTTATTGGTAATTTTGGATAATTTCCATGTAAACTCTTCTCGCAGCTAGTAAAAAATCAAATTTTCCAGCAGGAACCAGTCAGAGGATCCAAAATGTCCTACTATTTTGTCTCTGAAGTTGCTGTTCTTACTTGTATCGTCTGCCGGTTATAAACTTTCACTACATGAAAGCTGAAGCTGTAGACTCCTTTTCTGGGCGCCACAAAGATGCTCCTCGCTGGATCAAAATGGCCTCCGACATTCACTAAGACCTGAGAATCAGATAAAGAGAGAAGATATTTAACGAGGTTCAGAAAAAGGACAAATAACTGACTTATTTTTATTATTTTTCATCTTCAAACTCTGGACTTTCACTGTATTTTTGGACAGTTGCAGATTCTTCCAGTTTAGCCCAAAATGTTTTCATCTATTCTGACTGTAGCTTTGTATGATTATGTTGCAAAAAAGACGAAAAAGAAACTTGTGCAAAAAACTGACTGGATCAAATAGATAATTTGTCATAATAAATTGTGAATCCACTGCATGAGTTTTGTATGGCTGCTAGAGGAAGAAACCTGTATTATTCAGTACATTATTATTCACACATAAATACATATGACCTATTTTCACAGGGAGCAGTAGGCACCATATTCCAGTGTCATGGGGTAGTTGGGGGGTAAAGGGAATTGCTCAGGGTCCATCTCTGTTGGCAGACTTGAACCATGGACCCCCACTTAAGTTAATCACATGGGTACCCTAGACAGTGCATACAGGTAAATTTAGGCAGTTTAACAAATAAAACCAATTTAAACCCAATCAATTACCATCTGTTAAAATACAATAAAAACATATCCAATATAGACAAATCCAATCCACAACCTTCCATTTTAGAAAAACTATGTTCATATAAACCAGTTCATGAGAATTATTTGGTATTGTATAGTTGGTGAAACGACATTGAATCTTGTCTTTGATTCAGTCCACCATCCTGAGCCTGGCGTGGAAAAGGAAGAGCTCCATTTTAATATGAAAGAAATCTTAAAGCACCAGAGCCAGGGTGGGCGGCAGGTTGACTGGTTGGGGCTGGGCAGGGTTTAAATGTTATCACAATTTTTAGTTTAATTTTAGACAATGGCAACTTGTGCTAAGATGACAAAACACCCATGCACAAAGTGAGATAAACTAATTAACCAACAATAACATTATTACTCAGTGTTAGTGTTGGGTGTGATTAATGCTCATTGGTTGTGTAGCTCATCTCTGCAGAATGCGGTAAAACAAGCGGACGGGAGGTAGATATAGCAGATAAACACCTGACATTGTGTAAGAGATCCTTTATCAACTATAAATGTCACGTTTGGGGTTGAGATTGTTGCAGTAGCTCTGCACAGCAAAACTAATCAACAAATTAAAGATGGGATGAGGCTTTTGAACATCTTAAAAGCTTTTTAAAAAGATTTCCTAAAAATGTCTTTTAATCTTTTTTGCAGCCTTTTTGGAAGTTTTGTTGGGTTTCCTGGGTACCCCAGGAAAACTGATGATAGTATGATGGAACTGACAGATATGGTGCAAAGTCTAAGGTTAATTTTGACTATAAAAAAACTGTTTGGATTTATGGCAACATACCAAAAGATTTAAGCAATGTGCCTGTAACATATTAGTGTCATATCAATCTGAAAGTATCCTTTCAGTGGGTTTGATATTCTGTGAAATTCTGTGATATTAATGGCATAACGAGTGTTATGAAAAGTGCCAATGAGAGACGGTATAACTTGACTAAGGAGAAGTAGCCCTTGGTTTTCCTCCTTATACACTTGTTTCATGAAGTTAACATGAAAGGCAGAGCAGACGTATGTGAACCATGCAACATCTTGTGGATTGCTTGATTGTTTCTTTTGTGTGTAGTCTAATCTTAGTGTTGGATGTGGTTGATGCGCACATGATTGAATGGTACTCAGTCAGCCATGCTACAAATAAACAAAAAAAATCAATTATTCACAGTGGTGTATTTGTCCCTGGAGAAGTGGGTGTGCTATTGATTTTTTTGCCCATTTAAAAAAAAAAAGCCCAAATAACAGCATTACATGTAAGGTTTGTCTCATAGTTTCTGATACATGATCCTATGGTCACAAAAATGTCATGTTTATGTGGCCCCAGCAAGAACAACACCTAATAATGCAACTCTGCCTTGGACTCATCAGTCCTCATGCCCGATTCAGAGTTAACCAGTTTAACCAGTAAATACTAGCCAGTTATGCTGGGTCACTGATTCACAATACTTGAGAAAAAAAAGGAAAATCAGGCTTGCAAGAAAAAAAAGGGTGCACATCACTACACCACTGATCATTCATAATCCAAGTGGCCAACACACAGTTTTATTCCTGCTATGTTGACCAGCTGATTCCTAAACTTCCCGCTTGGCTGGATCTCTGGAAAACTGACATTATTCATTTTCTTTAGGTCTGTCATTGAAGTAAATAGCAATAAGCAGGCATATATGTTTATCTTTAATAAAATTGTATGATTTTACAGATATTTTATTCTCATATTGTCGTTTCAACAGAAAAGTTTATGTATAGCAGTCTGACCCAGTATGAGGCTTTATGTATTACAGAATACACATTGCGCTGCTTTAATTGATCCACTTTTTGACATTTTCACTGTGAGGGAAGGTGCAGGAAATCCTTCTGCTTTCCTTGTATTTTAAAACCCACCTGGTCAAAGTAGATGGTCATGGTGCGATTGCTCATCTCTGAGGGCTCGTGGTTGGTGTTTCGGATGGCTGAAAACGCCACCCGACCGGTTCCTGACCTCACTGACATGCCCAGAGCGTTCCCCGATGGCTCCGCTGATGGAGTGGAGTCGCAAACAACCAGACACTTTCCTTCTAATACAATCGGCTCTGTGTCGTTCTGGCAGGTAACCTCTAAGGGCCCCCAGTGGCTGAGAAGCAGCAGCCCACCAATAAAAACCCACCGGGGGGCCAAGCAGGGTGTAGAGGTGAGAGACGGGCGGGACATATTCCCAAAGTAGAACAAAGTGTGTTTGGTTTTTCTTCTTTATATCTCCTATTTAACTCCTCAGTGTGAACTCTGTGGGGGACACCTCACTTTAACAACAAGCCCATAATGGACGCATCAACCAGGGCTTCCTCTCATCTCATTTAATGATGCAGATAATCCTCACAATGCTTGTTGTTAACGATAATTAGTTGGCATACAGATGGATGTTTTCCATAATGGCAGGAAGGAAGTCCATATATGGACAGTATAGGTGAAGGTATCCAGGTCCTCGGGCTGCTGCAGAAGTGACTGGTACAGAAATCCAAACTAGCTCAGAGGCTTTTGAACCTGAATCACGAGAGAGAAATATGCAGATTAAAACTTTTTAAAACTTGCAAATTCTCCAAAAATGACATTATGAATGGAAACTTATCCATGTAGCATATAAAGTAGGTGAGTAAAGACGACATATTCCTTTTTAAAATTACATTTTCATGACTCATCTGCTGAAAATGAAAATAAATCACCAGGTACTCAAAAGTAATTTCAGTTATAACATCTCAAATGTTGATATTATAAATCAATATTATTAATTTCAAGTTGGAACAACTCATATTTCAAAAATGTCTGATGTATGTTGGCAAAACACTGAAGAATAATGATAAGAATCTATAATATATGCACTAAAAATGCTCTTAATGAGCTAAAAAGTAGAACATGGCGACTCAGGGGAGAAGGAGAAGAACATGAAGTGATATGGGATTGTGCTGAAGCACAGAATAAGTAATGAGGTAATGATTTGGCCAGGAAGAGGCCCGCATGAGATCTGCCAGCTGGACTCAGGAGGGGGGACCGACGACTATCACAGTTTCACCACCGAGAGGCCATCTGTGGGTAAACACTCCCACTGTATCATGTTATGCACCTTTCCAATTTAGTACCTCTCTATGCGCTCGCATTCCTTCACACAAACACACACAATAGGTTGCTCCAAAAATATTATTAAGGTAGTCTTGATGAGAGGATGAATAAACAAGTAAAGGAATAATCCCACAGTAGGTTTAGAAACGATAAAACATAATTAGAATAGACATTTTCTGTTTCAAAAGAACATTTTTTATATAAAGTTAAGATTATGTAACAACACAGCAAACAAATAAAAACATTTCTACAAACACAAATCCTGAGAAATGCTCAGAAAATCACCTACCTTTGTCCTGCAGCGACTCAGAAAGCAGCTTGGCTCGGCACTGTTGACGTTTCCCAAAGCTCCGTTCCCCTCCTTACCTCCAGCTTTATCTCTGCTCCTCCTCTCTCTCTGTGTCTGTTTCTCTGCTCCAGGGATCCGCTGTGTTCGACTTCAAATCACATCACGAACATCGCTGCCCTTCTGTTCTCATGGCTCCCTGACTTACTCCATCCCATCCTGTCCCCCCACCACTCTTTTTCTTTTTTACCACAGCAGGATGATGTTTCACAAACATCTAACTTTCTATGACAACAGAGCTTCATTAGAGTTACTAAACTATCACACTTATAGTTGAAATGCACTCACCAGCCATTTATTAGGCCCACCTTGGTGAGTGTTTGACCCCCTTTTATCTTCAGAACTGCGTTATTTTTTTTTTCCTTCTTTTGTTTCTGTGCAAAAGGTGAAATTGCTCTTATATACAGTGCAGGTGAAGAGTCTTCAGTTAGAACTGCCTTTATTTTTGGCGTCATAGATTCCTCAGAGGTTTTGCTCCATATTAACGTGACAGCATCCTCAGTTGCTGCATCCATGATGAGAATCTCCCATTCCTCCACATCCCAAAGGTGGAATATTGGACTGAGATGTGGTGGCTGTG
>JBBBVT010000005.1:19436773-19450031 GCA_037177035.1 Craterocephalus eyresii | reverse complement strand
GGACCAATCATTTTTGCAGTCACTGCATGTTTTGTCAACTGGACCGTAAGTCACTCTTTGTACGCGCTATAAATGCCGCGCTTCGAAAAACCGGATTTGAAGAGGATGGTCGTGTGCACATGCTTTATTAAAAAACTCTGTAAGTCTCTGCTTTCTGAACAGCCACAAACATCTTCTAATGCATTTGAAGCCCATGGTTCTGGTTTTTATTTTCTATGTTTCTTTCTTTAGAAAGCACATACAAGCCTCTGGTTGTGAGCACAGGAGCCCATGAAGGGTTGTAAAACTTCCTAGTCTGTGTCCTTAATCTCTACAACCAGTATGCTAAAAGCCGACCAGTTCATAAAATCATTCAGTTCTTGGCCTGAACTTGGATTAGCCCCTACCAATAAAACCACATTCCCTTCTCTAGACAAATTAAGTGTGTTTTACTCAGTAGGAAGTGGTCATTTTTCTTAAATTCCTAGGTCTAATGTTCCTGGATGACGCAGAGCTCATATTTACAAAGTGGCTCATGAAGTAAACAAAGTCAGACATTCAGTTGATTGTTCGGCTATTGATTGATATGCTAACTCACAGCAGCATTAGCTGTTAGCTCCTGTTTCAGGCCTTCATGTCATCTTATTCAACCAATAACTTAAATCCTGAAGTATCCCTGTACAGTACGCTCAGTTATTGGTGTTCCACTAAACGGAGGAAGTACTTTAGCTCAGGTCATTCACAGAAAATATTCATTCTTTGCACCTGCAAGTGTTTATGTGAAGTTATGTTGGTCTTTGAATGTCTTATTAGCTAATTCTTACTTTGATTAACAGTTAAAGCATCACATGAGGAACTCACATTCCTGTAACCTGTAAACTTTCTCCACACTATCATTAACTTCCGTACTTATGTGTTTGTAACTGTCCTGAGCTCCTACCTGAACCACCCAATACCGTCTCCCGGATGTGAAGCTTTGTCTCCCCAGCACGGCGACACACGAGTCGAACCTTCGAGAGTCAGGAGGGAGCGATTGTTTCCTCGGCTGGGAGTTCAGGCTCACCTGCGGATCATTATCATAACCATAAACAAATGTACACTGATGGCTAAATGCCTGAGAGTTCATAGTCAGGGATGAAGCAGCAGGGCACCTTTTTACAATCTGAGGACAGAAGCAGCCACCCGGCAGCGGTCGCAGGATCCAGACTCACTTCCACTGCAAACACCAGAGCATGAGAAAAGCTGTAAATGATTGTTTTAGTCTCTTATTGTCTATATTGAGTCTTTTAATTTATGATCATACCTGCATATTTACTGATCTTGCTAACTTCTGTAAAGAAACAAAAACAACTGATTCAGTTCATTTCATGGATCCGAGCTAGTAAATGACCATCCATGTGTGTGGATGGATAGCAGATCATTCCAGGTAGTTCCAGCTTTAATAAGCCACCAATAACTTTATTTTGTCACAATGCAACATAACACTGCTTCAGAAATATCAGATTAATTATGATTCAGAAACATAATTCATAATACTGGGTACAGAGATCACACATAAAAAATATTAAAATCTTTTCAGAGTGTACAAATTATGCACAAAGTAACACATAATACACTTCCTGGAAATATTCATAAAATATTTTTAACACAAATCGATGGGATGGGCATGTATAAATTAACAAGTTTTTGTGTTTCTGTTCCTGGGGAGGGCTGTAAACAAAGGGTTTTACTAACTGGGTGTTCACTGTTCACATAAGTGATTGATGTATTTGTTAATGTGATTTCTTTATTTCCTATTTTGTCTACAGGAAATGAGAATCACGTTAACATTTATCCTTGAATAAGGGGTAAATAAATAAATAAATAAGCTTATGTTTCATCCTACTCCTTTTCGAACATGTTGGTTTTTGACTTAATAGGAAAAATCTTATTAAGAAAAATAATTTATTTATTCTGGTTTGGTGTATGTTTTGCAGATCCTTTTTTGGGTTCATGTTCAAATTAAAACAAATCAAAATCACCGACCTTCTGTAGACAATTTCTCTTCAAGCTCATGGCAGATGTCCACCAGCTTGGAGAAGGATCTTCTCACAGCCCTCACGTAAACCTCAGGGTCCGCTCTGATCTCAGACCAGTCATTGGTGGACAGTGGAGCACTCAGAGTCGGGAAGCTCTGCAACATTGTTCACAAACAGAAGCATACTTGGTTGTGTAGATGCATTTGTGGTTTTTGTGGTTACCTGTAGGAATGAGTGGAAGCCTAACCTGCAGGACATGAAGAGGGTCTTTGGTGTCCTCCAGGCGCTGCAGCTCATTGCGCCTCTTCTGCAGGTCATCGATCTCCTGCTGAAGCTCCGAGAGAAGTTCCTGTGCTCTGCTCTCAGCTGCCTCATGCTTCTGCTCGATCTCCTCTAGCAGCAAAGCCTGGTTTCTCTCGATGGAGCTAATTACCATGGTAACCACCTGTACACTGGTCTGTATCTCCCTCGCTTTATCTATCTGGAAAGAAGCATAAATTAAACTCAATTTGTATTAAAAATGTAAAAATAAAGACTTCAGAAATTAATGCACCATGCTGGGTAAAATATCAAAAAGCAGAATATTTGTTCAGAAAGAACTAAAAGTCAGAGGTCTTGATATTTCCATAGATTGATAAGCAGACTGCATTTGGTTTAAATTGGGTGAGACCTGGATATCCCTGGTATCTCCATCATCTGGATTTCTTTTAATCACAATTTCTGATGCAGATTTTATTGGGGTTATAAAATCGTAAAGGATACGTTGCTTTTAGTATAAATAAAATGTTCATCAACTATTAGGTAGTTTATTTTCCCCAGTGCAAAAAGCCACAGGAGGTGAAAAACTAAAACTGAAAGAAAAAAAACCTGCATACACACAGTAACGTCAAATGGGATGTTAATTCTTGCCAGTAAAGTCCACAGAGCTGGTTTTTCCTGTGCTTCCCATCCAAGATGCTGATACCTTCTGAAAAGTGTTAACACAGGAGCAGAAACGCATTAAATGCAAGCCTTACTCTGCTCAGCTCCACCGAATGCCTGAGCTCCTCAGTCTTCCTGATGCGGTCCTCGATCATCTGCTGAATCTCTGCTTGGGTCTTCTTTATCTGAGTCTGAAAAGGTTGAAGAAGCACACGCTTATTGTCAATCAGATTGTGTTTACGTGGTGCAAAAATAGGGTAAAAAAGTTAAAATGATTTGAAAATGACCCCCCCGCCATTTTTCCCCCTTTTCTTTTGTTTTTTAGGTCCTATCATTTGTCCAATGACAGGTAAAGAGGTTGAGTAGAAATGGGATGAGATGGAAAGCGAAATGGAGGCAAATACCCAACAAATGGTAAAATGCAATCAACATAATCTGTGTTCAAACAGTATGTTCTTTAAAATGATCATATGAAACACCGTGACTTTGTATAAAACTAGATCAGACATCTCCTCCTCACCTTGATCCTCTTGCTCTCCGTCTCCATGGGGACGACCTGGTGCTGTTTGTGGTCCCTCTCCGTGCATTTCCCGCAGACGGGCGTCTGGTCTGTCTTGCAGAACATCTCCAGCGGCTTGTTGTGGTTCCTGCAGAGGTGGCTGGTGGAGAAGGTGGCTGGGTCGGTCAGCCGGTGCTTCGTCATCACCGGGTCATGCAGATGTGGCATCAGGTGCGTTTCGCAGTAAGACGCCTGGCAGACGAGGCACGACTTGACAGCTGTCTGCTTGTTTTCATGGCAGACGTCACAGGGAACGTCCTCAGATCTGGACGGTTGTCTTTTAAAACTCCTCTTAGCTGGCACCGGCCTGTTTTCTGCTTTTACCTTCAGAGATCTTTGGATTTATAAAAAAAAAGATCAATTTCAGTTTTATGAATAAAATATCTTTAATCTTAAAAAGATGCATTTTCACACGAACATACCTTTTAAATTGCTCGGTGATGTCTTTCAGGCCCAGGTTGACTCGGAGTTCTGGCTGGTTGTGGAACGACTCTTTGCACAGCGGACACTCCGACTGAGGTCTCGTGCTCCAGAACTGCTTGATGCAGTCCCGGCAGAAGTTATGGCCACATGGGATGGAGACGGGGTTGTTGAAGCTGTCCAGGCAGATGACGCACAGAAATTGCTCCTCAGACAGGACAGAGGCCATTTTTCTGTTTGAAGGACGATAGATTACTTCCACTCAGCTGAAAACCATGAAGGGTTAGAAGAACCTGCTGCCGATCTGCATGCAACAGGTTGACTTTTCCTCACGTTTAAAAAAGATATTCAAGTAAAAAACACGTTGTGTGGCTCGTCTGTAACCCTTTTTGAATGCACTGTTTTCTAACTTTGAGATGTCCTTTACTTTTAAGCTACATACTTTTGTTTATCTTAAACTATTTGTCTTGCAGACTCGCTGCCCTGCAGGCTCTTTAAGCCAAACCAGATAAACCAGTCAAATATTTTCTGTCAAGCCTTCTAAAAAACATATGTGGATTGGTGAGGATACGCTTTGCACAGTCTTATTAGTCTAATGCCAAACATTTATAATTTCAAACTGAAGCAGCAGTGCTGCATAGTTACATATTGTTTTCCTTCATTGTTTTCTCTTAGATTAAAAAGAAACATTAAAATACAAAATTATTACTTTCACATGACATGGTTTGTCCTTCCATTACCAAACTTAAATAAATGGTTCATGATTTAAAATACGGTACGTATTTTTCCACAGTTTGATATATTTAAATGTTGTTTTTCTGTAAAAAGAAGCAGCCAATGGAGCAAAGCCTTACCTATGCTGGCTGTCAGTTCTCCAGCAGGTGTATTAAGCTCAGGTTTCCTTCCCCAAAAGTGTCTCTTTGTCTTGTTGAAAATGTAGGCAGGTGTCATAAGTTCCTCCCACATCATCATCAGGCAGCTCTTGCTCCTCCTCTCAGCTGTTCTTTGAAATCCACTCCTTCTCCAACACAAACAATAACCTACTTTTTCCTCACCTGTCTCCGTATGACTGATGTGTTAAATAGTTTAGTTTGAAAGGTTATTCATGTTATTGGTTAAATTAAACTTTATGCCATCCGTCACCTCAGCAGTAGTAGCACTAGTTCAGGGGGCCGCAACTAGAGGGTCTTCATCCCTTTTGCACTGGCTCATCATCAGAGAGCATTATCATGCACCTGTGCGTGGACTGACTCATTATCAACAATACTGGTTTATCTGTTTGCTTGATTTGTGCTGAGCAAAACAGCAAAAACTGAACATTGAAAGACACTTCCAAGTCCCTAAACTGAGCATCTAGAATATAAGAGCAACTGTAGAACAACTGTATCTCTATCTGCCAAAACAATATAGGACATATATGTATAGGATTAAACTAACAACAAACATCAACAGCAGCGTTATGAACTCTGATTACTTTGGATTTTTTTTTTGTCATGACATAAAAAACAATCAAATGTCAACCGTTTTGTGTATTGTGTTGCTTATTTTTTCAAATAACTCGTCCTTGGGGGCGTCTCCTGTGAATCAGACCAACTGATTCATATGAAATGGATCCAACAGCTTGGTGTCAAGTTCTACACAATAAATCAGGCGTGTTGTGTTGAAGCATGTAAAACTTGCAGCACCGTCGCCCTCCAGGACCGGAGTTTGAGCTCTCTGTTTTTGTGCCTCTTACTCTTGTCATTTAAAGGGGCAGGTTGTAAAAATGCCTCCCGTATTATAAACGTTGCAGATCCCTGGTCCAGATCCTATTTTTCACCATCCATTCAGCTGTTTTATCTCAATGTTGTATCTCCACAAAGGTTCAGCATGAAGGGTTTTGTGACGTGGTGAATCAAATGTCACCGCAGTTATTAAGGAAGTGTGTGTGTAATTTCACCTGTCAGTCATCTCATCAGATAGCTGCACTAGAGAATGGGATTGTTTCTAAACTTTAATGTTCAACAATAACTTGAAGCAGAAGCATTTTTTCACACTTAGTTGGTGACCGATGATCATTTGTTCTACAAAAGTCCATCTTAAACAAAGATAAACAAACACATGCAGGGAGAACTTATATTTCTTCCTCAGCTCAGACCCAATCATTCACAGCCAAAAACATCAGATAACCTGTAATACAGCTTAGGACTTTCAAGGACTTGAGAGTTTTGAATTGATGTTAATGATGACTGTTGTTTGGGTCATCAATCTCTCAGAAAGGTGTTGTTGTACTGGTTTCCCAGGATAAGAGATGCCGTCCTGTCCTCCATGTGGCCCTGGCAAGGTTCATGCTGTCCACGATGAATCATGTCCGGCTTGGGGGCTGATTGCCGATGCTAGACTCATTTATCGATCATGAGGCCCACTACAGGTTAACAAGGGTGTTTTTTACAAAAGTTAGATTATACAATACAGATATGACAGGAGTGGAGGGCCAGAGAGAAGTTCCCCCAGTTTTCCCTTACCACTGATTAAAAGTCTCCTCTAACTCCTCAGGCTGCCACTGAATTCACGTTATGAAATATAAAACTCTGGTGGGTTTATACTCGCGCGTTGTCTGCGGTGCGGGGGTTACGGCGTAACCGCACTAGCCTCTGCGTAGGTCCGCAGAGGCTCGACGCGCACCTCTTCCAGACCTGACTGCAGACGGCTACGCGGACGCAGAGACGCGGAAGTTCTCCCCTGTGATTGGTCAGATTGTGATACTAGTTTCCGGATATCTGACTACCTTTTAAACCGCGGATAGAAATTAAATAAAACTGCACTTTTCCAGATCTGACAACAGTTTACTTCACTGATCCTGCAGCTGCTTTGGTGATTTGTGGCACAAAATCCACGGAGACGCCAGTTATGACTCACGTGGAAAATGATCGGACTGTGCAGCTCATCCAACAGCTGTTCTTAAAAAATGATCACCGCATGTAATCAATATTGTAATTTTTTTTAAGTTAAAGCACTGAAAAAACTCCGCGTGGTGGAGTTTATTGACCGGTACCAGCCTTCCGCTGCCTGTAGAGCCGGAAAAAACACCGCGACCCGGCGCATTTCCCTACGCAGGAGTATAAACACACAGAGGGTCTGCGTAGCCTCTGAGGGTCCCGCCGCGCGGAGGCTACGCGCGAGTATAAACCAGCCTAAAGTCTCTGTAAACTCAATGTATTGTCCCAAAACAAAACCTAAAATGAATTATGTTAATAATGTAACACAATAATGTCTGATTTCTGAAAACATGAGAATTAAAACAGTTTGTGGTAAAGTTTCAATAACTTCAGGACTGGTGTATCTACTTATGTCCTCTATTGGCTGTAGAGCTATTTCTTGTCCTTCAGCTCCATCTTGAGGGCAAAGCTGTAAGATATCCAACTATTTGTATTGTCGGGTTATGTTTAAATACCATCAACATGCCCCTGAAAGATGATACAGTGAAATCCGGTAGGAGATGTTTCAAGGCCTACATTTAAAAGACTACTAAATTAAATTATAATCCATATGAACCTGGTCTGGGGGAAGGAGATTGAAGAAACATAGCGGGGCAAGCTGAATTTGGTTTGATGACAACTGTTTTTTTTTTCTGTGTGAGCAAACAGAATAAAAGTCATGCTGAAAAACTGTGATTAAAAAAATCTTCTTGAAAATACATGAAAATGTTATTTCATGAGCAAGTTATCTTGATTAGTTTGAACAAAAGGAACACATTACTTCTTTTCAATATATGTCTTTAGTAGTTTGCTATTTAGTACTATATCAGTGAACAGACATAATAAAAAATTTATCAAACCCTAATTTTGCCTTTACACCACCCACTTTTAGAGGAGAGTAAAACTGGAATAAGATATTTTATGAACATTGATAATAATCAGGGAATCATAATAAGGTGAAACAGCAGCAACTAATTCAGATACAGCTGCTTGTTTCCTTGCATGAATAAGAAAATTCAGATTCAATTATGTTCCAGGAGATTAGAAATTTATAGTCTTGAATGAAAACATCTGATTTCTATATGAGCCATTTTCTAATTAAACTTTGGTTCGACTGATGACCGAACATGGAGTGATGGTTTTGCTGCTTGATGTAACAATTTTTGAGGGGGCTATATCTACCCTTTACGCAGTGCAGTCTTCTGCTTTCTGGCCTCCATTAGGAGAAGTTATATATTGTATTCTGCAGAGTTTTGAGCAAAGCTTTTACCATAAAGTGATGCAAAATCTCTCAGAAAAATATGTGGCTTTATAGGGTTAACAAAACAGAATTTGTAATGAGCAGGTTATCTCTTTGCATTTTTATAGAAAATAAACACAATATATTGGAAATCTCATCCCGAGAATTTCCTGTAAATATGCAGCAGAATACTTCCTGATCCACAGAGGAGCCACTGGGCCAACTACACCATTTTCACCCTGCTGACTTACTCGTCTATAGCCTCCAGCCTCGAATGGTCCATCCCCAGCATTCTCACTATCAGTAAACCAGGGACAGACTTTTAAGTCTCAAATGGAGACTTATGGATTTATTTTGTAATTTTTTTGGTCGAATAATAAACTCACAAAATAGCAAAAATTACAGCAATGCAGGTGATGATCACGAAGCTACCTGAACAAAAAGTCAACTACTCTATACAGTCTTCACACTGGCAGGTGCAGGTTTCACTTTGGTCTCGAAGTGGCAAAAGGTGGCTTTAAGGTTGCTATGTTCTTACAAACCACAACACAAAGTTTCCACCTCGCTGCACTGCACACCTGCTCTAACACTTACAGGATGGTCTCGATATTCCTGTTCCAACTGGAAAGCTGGTAAACCACAGTGTTATCTTTTGAAGTTGCAGATGCACGATCTGCCTAAAGAGAGGGCTATGATCAAAGTTCATAATGTAAGGTGATAACAAGAATACATCAGCTTAACATCCTGTCATCAAACCTCTAGTTTTCCTTCTTCTGTTCCCAATTTTTAATTAACATCCCGGGGATTATGTTTACACCTTTAAAACTTACAGTTTTAACACAACACATCAAACGTATGCTTTATATCTAAATCATAAAATAAGCTAAACACAATAATATATGACTACAAACTATAATCTTAGTAATGAGTGTAACTCAGAATTAATTCACCATTAAGCATGCCAATAAATGAAAACCTAAAGAAAACTTATCATTATGGAATAAAAGCAAATCTTTAATAATACACAATGATTAATAAAATGATTATCAAAAAGACATAAATGTATCAAACGTGTATATAGAAGTAACTGAATAAAAATTACTATATCAAAACCATTGGTGAGCGAATTCTACAGGACTGCAGCTTTTGCAACACACAACACACCTACAGATTACTCATGAACATAAAATACAGTTGAGATCTATTGACACCTCAACTTTGGTCTTATCAGTGATTGTTGCATTACAGTTTACATTGGGATTAGTGACAAAAACAAATGATGAATAAATGAAGATAGTACAATTTTTAAAAAAGTTAAAGTCAAGGACTGTTATTTGCTGTGTTTCATTCTCTCCTTCAGTAATTTTTGCTGCAAATCCAACTCTGGTACAAAACATGTTTATGTCCAATTTGTTTGAGCAGTGCAGCGTGAATGCAAACTCAGGCTGGAGAAATATATTACACCCCCCCAACTGGAAAATTTCCCCTATCACACCGAGTTTAGGGACTTTACTGGTGTAAATATATTATTAAATATCTTCAAACTGATATTTTCTTGTGATTAACGAGCTTTTTATTAGCTTAATATTTTGTGACAAATATATTTTCTCAATTCGAACCTTCAAGTATAACTGAATCTTCATGAATGGGTCATTAGCAGACGTGCAATGAACTTGATAAGTAGCTCTCTCTATATCTGAGTGAAGTGTGTTGGATTGGTCAAAATGTCTCAACATGTTGATACTTGGGGTGGTACTAGGGGGAATGGGATAGAGAAAAACTGGTCTTAGGACAGTTCATATTAAAAAAATCATGAAAATAACTAATAATGGGACCATCTGGAAACCAGTCACTAGTCTGTTGAAGCCCATTATGCTTGATGCATTGAAGTTCAGAGATCATACAGAGATTGTAACTTGGTTCATTTTTGACTGAACTTAGCCATCCATTGCTTGACGCAGAAAACTGAACAGGGCTGCACAGAACCAAACAAGAAAAGAGAGGAACAGGAACAAAAATGCAGAAGAAGAATGAAGATGAGGACAAATGTAGAAATAATGGAAGCTAATGAATAACGGCTATAGTAATGGTGTGTTGGGCGACTGTAAAAAACTTATTAGTGATGAACGCCACCAACTGGTGTCTGAAACTGAAGTTGCATGAAGGGAGTGAACTATGAACTCAGCAGTGTTTACCACATGCTCTAAAGTATGATGACGACAGCATATGAGAATGTTTGTTTAAACGGACGTCCCTATTTACGTATGTGAGGGAGCAGGAATGGGCTTTACTCTGTTATAAACTGAGATAAGGCTGACACATACAGCACAGACAGTTAGGGAATTAAGAGATCCATCTTTGAAAAACTATTTTTTGGCTCTTGTTTAACAATCTGACACTAATCTTTGCTAAATTTTCATTGCCTTTGTTTCCGTGCTTTAAAAAAAATATCATTGCAACGTTTGTAGTTAAAGAAAAAAAACAGAGCTAGAGACAGTGAATTGTTGCTCAGTCTGATTTCTTTAACATTAAATTTGGTTTATTTGGCCAATGGTCATGAACAATAAGCTTCTGCTCTTTGTGTCTAATCCTGCTTTGAATTTTCTTTTAAAAACTTAATAATTTTCATAAAAGTGTCAATCACAAAATCAGCTCTTTCAGATGCAGCATCTCGTGGTGTTTCTGAAAAGAATACAACACCTCCACCAGCAACAGCTCCAATGCACGCACCTAGGATTTTCTTGCCGAAAAATGAACCAAAGAGATCTCCCAGCAACGCTCCCACTTTTACACCAGCAAACAAAATCAAAAGCTTGACTGTTCCCTCGCCATATTTTGCTTTCTCTTCCTCTACAAACTTGAGAAAGTTATTGATGTAGGGGCCTATTGTTGTTTTCGCTGTGTGTACTGTGTTTAGAAGCTGTGTCACCTGAAACTTGTTGCTTCTCTTGTTATCTTGGTTTCTGTTTTTCCAGTAATAATTATCAACAATGAAGCACCTTTTACCACACTTCCTCACCAGATCGTTCAGAGCTTCACTTTCAGCAGCAAATTTCTCAAGTGTCATTCCTTCAGGGAGATCGTCACCGCGTGTGAAGACAACCACAGAATGCTTAAAAGCTTCCTCTGAGAAAAACTCTCCTACTTTGTTGATGACGTCCTCCTCCTGGACGGTGTATCGGCCTAGTGGCAGCACAATGAGAAAAGCATCGATCTCTGGAGCACTCTCAACTATACCCTTGATGAGCTCCTGCTTCAGCTCTTCTTCAGACATGTTAGTATCAAAAAAACCAGGAGTGTCGATCACGGTGACGGTCCCATCGACAGGTTTGGTTTTCTCTTTGACATCCACCGGTTTCAGAATTCGCAGACACTTTTACTTTAAACAGACTGTCTTCAAGTATGGTGTTTCCAAGGCTGCTTTTCCCACAGCCAGTTTTCCCCACAATCATCATCTTCATTTTCTTTGACTCTACAAGAAAAAAGGAGTAAAGTTGAGTTTTATTTTCACTCAGTCTGTTTTGCACCAAGTGAGCATCATCCCCAGTCCTTGTGTGGTGATCAGTGCTTTGCCAACAGGCTCAAACACTGCCAGAGGAACAGCAATAATCTCCGGTTGACAGAAAAAATTGATGCTATATTTGTGTTTACTATTCATTGTTATTTATTTAGTATATCGCGACTTAAATCGCTACGATAAGTTTAAAAAAGCTTTGCCCCCTAGCTTCATCGCTGCAGCTCAGCCAGCCTTCTCAGTGAGGCGAGGTTTGCCCCCAACCAATCAGGCTACTAGTCAACTCATTTGCATATCAAAATCTGATTGGGTGTTTTCCTTGAGGGAGGGAAGTCTGCAAACGTAATTGTATACAGCCAGCACTGTCGCATCTGCATCACTGGCTGCCACTTATGCACTTAGACGTATATTGGTACTGTAGACATCTCATGACGTACCGGAGTACATCCAGCTTCTCCGTCATATTGGATGGGTCTCTGCTGTCAGCACTAGACACCAGAATCAACTAAGGCCCTGTACCAATACTCGCTCTTTCACCCTTGTGCCCTTGGATTGTACTTTGCGTTGAGGGTGTGAGGTGTCCCGATTCTCCCAGGTGGACGTGGGAATGTGGGATGTTTGCCGATACAGTTCCTTTGCTGAAAAGAAATATTTCCTTTTATACACTGTATATGTGTAATAATATTCTATTTGCCCAGTTACTTTGAAAAATACTTTAAATATCAGAGATATTTTATTGATATATATTTTTATTCACATATATTCCTTTGCTAGCATTAAATCACCTTTGTTTCCAACGTGTCATTCTGTAAGCAGCCAATTTAATTATTTCATATTCATTATGATCCTTTGAAGCAGCAGAATAGTTACACAACCATCGGCACCCTCATCATGTGACGGCACAATTTGATGTCTGTCCCGATTCCACTGATTCCCACGCTTGTAACCTTCTCACTCGAACCCTGTGGAGCACTTCTACCAGGCAAACACTTCTTAGAGGACAGTAGGGCGTAGTGTGGGTGTTGGGACAGGGCCTAAGACTACGCCGAGTGAGCACTGTGGTTGCAATAACCGGGGCGCAATTGAGAGTAGATCACGGGATATGACCTTTCACAAGTAAGACTAGAAAATAACTGAGGTTATTTGACCATTTTTAAACTTCAAATTTTTAATTTATAAAGCGCTTTTCATGTGATTCAGCAACACAAAGTGCTTTACATAATAAAAACATGTATAAAAGCCTTCGCACAATACATTGTTAAAACATAAGCACACACACACACACAAAGAAACCAACACAAAAGAGGGGTACTCTTTTCTCTCCTATTCTAAATGTAAAATAAAATCCCAAGTTTCTGTGTCTTAAATGAATGTAACAAAAACTAAATGGCTTGTCACGGCAGCGATATATTGGGGATCCATCCACTGTGTTGGCAAGATGATTTTTATTTCATTGCAACTAATATTATTTGGCTATCAAGCTAATATGCTTATGTTGTCTCTGTATTTCAAAAAGCATGCAACAAATACTACATGCAAGAAGCTGGTCCAAACTATTCTTTTTCAATGTCTTTATCTTTATTATAAAAGAGAGAAAGAAGCAAGAAAGAGAAAAGCCATTATTTTGTCCTTTAATGTAATAGGATTGCC
>JBBBVT010000005.1:19424664-19436673 GCA_037177035.1 Craterocephalus eyresii | reverse complement strand
GCATTTAGAGGCTGTGCGCGCTCCCGCGACTCTTGATCAGTTTCTGGCAGACGATCACTTTATGGCACAACAGCTCCGCCATATTAAGGGCCGTCTCAAACGGCGTAGTGTGTAGGGCGAGTGGAGCGTTCAGCCCTCTGATAGCGAGTCTGCATCAATGCATACTTTCCAGCCGATGCAACGGCTAAACGGAGGAAACAATGCTAACACAAGAGTTCCGCATATGTCCCGCGTGTTTATTACACTGACAGAAAATCACCAGGTGAAGGAAAAGTAATCAAAACTATCCGATGTTTCTTTATGCTGACGTTTGATGGTATTTAAACACAATCATCAGCTTTCATTCATAAGTTTGATCATAAATATCAAACGGTAATAATGGGAGTACTGGGTGTACTGGAGCAGAAAATCGTTGGGAGTCACTATAAAGTATGTGCAGTATAACTTAGCTCCTGTCATTGTAAAGGCTTCCTAATTTATGATGTTTCGGGTGCAGTACGGGGAGTAACGAGGCGGGCGGTGCGCCTCGCAAATTGTACACAACGCTTCACTGGCGTCTTTGTGTTGCCATGGCTACACTTGCTTCCCTTTTCCGGGAAGAGGGCGCCTCATTCGTGCTCATCTCTTTCATGGCCTCCCCCTCCGATTGAAGTGTCCTTCGGCGGCTGCGAGTGTGACTTCATTTCGAGTCACACTCGATGGTGAAGGGGTAGTGTGTCGGGACTGGTTTGAGATTGGGCCAAACTATCTTGATTGGCCTCATCACCTGGCTTCCTCCAGGTGAGATGCATTAAACAATCCAGGGAAACGTTGCCCAAACCAGCCACCAACTTCTCAGGCGGTCTTCCCCCATCCCAACCCCATACTGTTATTGTCTAACCCTGCCACTAGTGTGCACCACAATGACAAGACTGGCCACACAGAATGGGGATGAGGAAAATCTGCCACCAGCCAGGACCCACAGTGGCTGCTACCCCGTCACAGTTGGTCACAATGGGCCCAGATATAGGCATGGGCAAGGTGGGGCAATGCCCCTCCAAATGCTGTGACTGCCCCACCAAACGTGATGGGGTTTGTGTTTTGAGTTTTCTTCCATCGTCTCTCACCAAAAATGTTTTGGTTATTCGTCTCTCAACGAGCTCCTGTTCTCTGTGAACTTCTCTTCCTGTCTCAGTTTCGAGCTAGTGACAACGAGTCAACTATGCGCAGATTTCTGGTTGCTAAAGCTAAAGTTAGCACTGACAGTAGCAGCAAAGCTGCCAGTAGCAGTACCAGGGCAGCAGCAGGTGAATCATCACAGGGATCATCGGCTGGTGCAACCCCTCGACTCACCACAAATACGACTTTCCTCTGGTTGCACAAGCAACTCAACCCCCGCTGTCCCAGTCCTTCCAAGCCCGGCTGTGGCTGTTGTCGACGACTTGAACACTTTTAGTGAGGAATTGTAGGATTAAGTAACATCTAAACGGAGGCGCTAGAATTTTTTTTACTCCCCCTACAGTTGTCATGAAGGTAAACCTGACAACTTAATCCTGAATTTTTTTTTAACCAGGCTGTAAACATGTTTAATTCTGCTGTAAAGTTGGCGTTTTTAACATGGGAGCCAATGGAAAAGTGATCTGTTTTGCAGCAGCCCCTAGCGGATGAAGAGGGAACTGCAATTTTTTGCACTTGTGCATAGTTATCACTTTTCTAGCGGGAGGTTGCCGCTTGGTCACAACCCATAGCTCTGGTTCTCCCCAAGCGCAATTTTGGGAAGAACACTGGTATCATTGGAGACCATGGCTTGAATATTCAGTGAAGCTTGATGCATGCTTTTGTTTCCCATGTCGTAAATTTGGAAGGAACAATGATAGGGATCCTGTTTTCATAAAACAGGGATTTAATAATTGGAAAATGGCATTGGAAAATTACAAGGGACTCACAAAGCATGCATCCATCACATGTATGTGACCTACCTTGTGATTGGGAAATCATCTGCATCATGACAGAGCTCTTTCTCCACTATCTCTCGTATTCTTACCCCCTTCTGCCGCACAATAGCCTGCCTAACGCGGCTTCAATGCGAGCATTGATTATTAGAAATTTTGTGATTCTGGCTCATGAGAAGGCCATAACAGCAGGCCTATATATGGATGCATTTGTTACGATTTTTGCAAAGAAAAGCAGACTGTATGCAGGCTAGCCAGGCTCTATACAAAACCAAGAAATGTAAAATAAAAAATAGACAAAAGACAGACAGAGCAGACAGACAGATAGAAAGACAGATTAAATTTTTTTTAAAAAGAATAAAAAACACCTAAAAGGTAAATAAAATAAATAAAAAAAAGATAAATGCATCCTCAACAGGACAGCAGCCATTGTCCCATTTGTGCCGGTCCCAGGGCCGCAGGGAAATGCAGAGGGTAGTATCAAGTGCGTCCAAAATTAACCTAAATGACAATTCGAATGGCTCGATACATATATAGATAGATTAACATATACCGTCCGTCCGTCCTCTTCTGCTTATCCGGGGTCGGGTCGCAGGGGCAGCAGCTCCCCCTGTAGTTGGAGCACACCCTCCGTTCCCCCGTCTTAAAAAGAGGGACCACCACCCCGGTCTGCCAATCCAGAGGCACTGTCCCCGATGTCCACGCGATGCCATGGAGACGTGTCAGCCAGCTCTGCTCGTTCTTCTGGAGACGTGCTGGTATGATTGAGGAGGTCTTCAAAGTACTCCTTCCACCAACACAGAACGTCCCGAGTCGAGGTCAGCAGCCTCCCATCTTCACTGTACAGTGTCGATGGAGCACTGCTTCCCCCTCCTAAGACGCGGGATGGTGGACCAGAATCTCCTTGAAGCCATACAGAAGTCATTCTCCATGGCCTCTCCAAACTCCCCCCATGCCCGAGTTTTTGCCTCAGTAACCGCCGAAGCCGCCGCCCGCTTGGCCTGCCGATACCTGTCAGCTGCCTCAGGAGTCCCACAGGCCAAAAAGGCCCGATAGGACTCCTTCTTCAGCTTGACGGCATCCCTCACTGCTGGTGTCCACCAGCGAATTCGGGGGTTAACTGATATGATGATATCAAATTAATATAGTCCTCTATACATATCAGGGGGATTTTACAACTTAAAAATTTCCAGCACCTCCTAGTGGGGCTGCCTAAATCCAGCCCTGCCCTGAAGAGGGTATAGAGCTGGTCCACTGTTCCACAACCAGGACGACAACCACACTGCACCTCTTCAATCCAAGACATGACCCTCGACGGTCCCTACATCGGCAGCTTCCATCCTGACTCCTCGTGTCCATGGCCTTCTACAGCCAGCCTAGTCTCCTGTCCAATCCTTTGTCATGGAAGAATCCCGGAGAGCAAGGAAAGCGCAAACGCAAGTTTAGAGGAGGAGGAAAGATATTAAACGAAGAACAAAAGAAAAAATTGCTCGCAATAAAAAATCTGCAAATAAGACCGGCGGGCCGTCAGAAGAGATTCATCTGACCAATATTTTGAATCAGGTCCAGCTCACTTTCTGCAAGGAGCTCTGCAGCTGTTACCAACAGGGTGCTGCTTTATCATGTGTGGCACATCGCTGTGGCCAGATACTCGGGCCATTGCTGCGCACACACGGCAGCTGGTCAGTGTGTCTGGGCTGATGATGGCCATTAATACCCTGGCAAGAGGCATGGAGAATGAGGGTCAGGTGATAGTGAGGGATGTTCATGCCAGCGGCTCCAGAGTGCAGCAGCAGGTCCTGCAGGGGACAGAGTGGGTGCACATTGAATGTAATCTTCATAAAAATGGTCTCAAGCTCCATCCTGTGATGTTTTCTATGTTGTGGAGCAGTGGATACAGCGGGCTATTTTACCAGGATAACAGGTGCTATCTTGTTTGTGTGGTCTTGATAGAGCAACTGCGGCTGACTTTTACGTGGGCAAACCACTTAGCACCGGTTTCAGTACATGATATCCTTTCATAAATAAGCCCCTGAATGTTTTTGGGTCCCAATCTGAAACGTTTCCAAATTATAAACTATAAGATCTGGGGGGACGTTACAAGGGGACTGAAAAAATGGGGAGTTAGAAGCAGCCAAATAGTTAAGTTAGTGTGTAGTAAAGTTGCATTAGCTTGATGCCAAATAGAATTATGCATATGTGAGCAAACTGAATAAAAGTTCAAATTGAAAAACTGGTCAAACACAACTTTTTTTTAAAAATTATGAAAAGAATGCACTTTTTCAGCAAATTCTCTTTTATTTGAACAAAAAGAACACAAAAGTCCATCATTTAGATTACACATTATATGACATATAAAAAGCAGAAACTTTAACTTCGCTTTTAAAGCAACTACTTTTAGAGAGAAGTAGAGGAAAATATAAAAATGAGATTTTAGAAACATTAACAATAAGAGAATCACATTAAGTTTAACAATGCCACAACTAATTCCGACACAATTTTCATTTGAATAATAAAAAAACAAGAAAAAAATATACTAAAAAAAACCTCAGGTGAAACTGTAAAATAAAACAATTTCAGGTAATAATGTCCCAAGTAGTCTGCTGTACCTCACAGACGTTTAAAGGTAATATCATTTTATAAACATGATTATATTAACTACTATACTTCCAACTTGAGTCAGGTCACATAGCACAAAAAAGTTAAATGAAAGCTAAATGGCAAAATTACATTTTTTCAGTTACTCCAGGGTTTCTCCTGAAATCATAAAAAATGTACAGTGAGCCGAGAAGATGTCAGTGTTCTTACATAATTTCATGGTTATTGACAGTTCTCCAATAGTGAGTCACACCTATGAAGACTACCATACCAACAAAGAGTTTCACTGATTTTTTTGTCAGGAACATCTTCACACACTTGTAGATGTTCTTAAATGATTGTTTTCTCTCCCAGTTTTCCAGCATCTTGGTGGTGTAGCAGCCGCCAGGCTTTTTCTCCACCATCTTCTCTATCATGTTGAGTAGCTTTTTCACCTGGACCTGGTTGTTCCTGTGCTCATTCTGCTGGTTGTGTTTCCAGTATTTATTATCGAAAACGACACAGCGGCCGCCACATTTCTCCACCAAAGCTTTCAGCTGCTTATTTTGTTTAACAAAAGCCTCGATTTCCATTTCTTCAGATAACTGGCTGCCATACATGAAAGCAACTGTGGAGTAATTAAAAACCTCTTCTGAAAAATACTCTTGTATTTGTTTGATTACTTGCGACTCCTGCTCTGTGAATTTTTCCACTTTAAGCACAATGAGAAAGGCATGAGGCCCGGGAGGGACCTCTGAGGTACTCTTCACTATCTCTCTCTTCAGCTCCCACTCAGGCATTTCTGGATAGAAGAAGCCAGGAGTATCGACCAGGGTAAGGTGTTTTCCATTAACATCCCCAGACTCTGCCTGACATAAATTAGGTTCAGAGTTGGCAAAATGTCTGACTGTGAAAACATCCTTCCCTAAAATGGTGTTCGCCAAGCTGCTCTTCCCAGATCCAGTTTTCCCCAACAGGACAATCCTCAATCTGTTCGGTACTGAGAGAAACAGAGCAGAAAATATTAAAACATTACTAAACCAAGGAAATTCATTCAGTGGAGTTTCTTTCAAACACATCGCTTAAATTAATCATATTATAAAATAGCACTTCATCGCTCAGGGACAGTTAGGGGGTGCTGGAGGCATCATGCTTAAAAGGGGGATGCTGTGGAATTTTTGGGGGGTGTTGGCAATGCATTGTTTATTTTAATGATTGGCACATATAATGATTAATCAGTGTGAGGAGAAACAAGGCCTGGTTCACAACTTTACCTAGAAACGGTAATAGTCTAGAAGGAATAAAACCCAAAGCCACTAAAACACTTTTCTTATTTTAAATGAATAACTTGAACCTATGTTTGCTATTTCAAACCAACGCGACGTTAAGAACCTCAACCTTTCTACTATATTCAGATGGAATATAAGTTTTGGCCACAAAACAGAAAAGGTCAGACACACTCTGCGAATCATGCGTGAATTTTTTTGGTTCTAATTGAGCCTTGTTTGGATGACAATTCCTGCTAGAGGCTTTTACCTGAGTTTCGGTCAGTATGGTTCAACTCTCCTTAGTTAAATCCAGGTGGTAAATATATTTTTGGCCAGCTAGTGTAAAATCATGAGTTTGAAATCAATGTGCGGTATTGAGGTTATCAGTGTAATGTCATTGTGATTGCATTCTCAATCAATGATAAAGCTTGTACTGTAGTTAAATTCTCATATTATTCAGATATGTCATGCTAAGTGCAAGGCTGTCATTTATCTTCATAGAAATACGACTGAAACGTTATTATCATAAAAACGTAGCGCCTTTATTAACTCAGATAATGACCTGATTATACTCTACGGTCATAGTAACTGAACTGAACTTTGAGCGAAATGGCTGCAAGCTCTGCAAGTTAAAATGAACATGCACTTCCACAAAAAATCGTTCAACTGTATGTTAAACCTTTAACAAAATGATGAGACCACATTAAACATATTAGACCCACAGAACAGAACAGTTCACCCCTGAGTTATTCCTTTGTGAACACACACAAAGCCTTCTTTTTGCTTGTGGCACATTTCCACAGACAGATTAGATAAAATACAATCTAAAGCTTGATGTGCAGTGTAGCAAGAATAAATAAAGAAAAGAGTGTAACTCACCATCCATTATGAAGAGGGAAGCAATACTTTAGAGAGGTTGTTTCGAATGATACGTGATCTCTCTTTGCTCTCACGTTGCTTCCTCTTCCGAAGTCTGACTGAACTGGCCTCAGTTTAGTTTCGCTTTTGTCTTGGCAGTAATTGAAGTAAATTTCCACCAATACGCACAGGAAACAGGCAGAGTGTGTTTGACAACTACTTGTTGCCATGCAGAAAGAAATTCAGACACAATAATGTTCCCAGAGAAGATAAGAAAATGTGTGTTGTGGGGTGAATGCCCTTCTGGTTGCACTTGTTCCTGGTTGCATGGAAAGTGTTATGACATCGTAAAACTAAGGAAGATGTTGTGATAAGGAAATGGGTTAATTAAATAATAAAGCTATTATCCTCCTATGAAAGGCTGTGACAGACAGAGAGGACAAACACATAAAAAATAGGACATTTATGTCATCCACACTGATCAAACCCTTCAATTACAAAATAAATAAATAAAGTTATAGTCTTAACAAATCAGCTTTCCCTTTGGCCCTTTAAAATTGCAGTTGAAGTTTGTTCGGACTTAAGAGCCAAACTTTGAGTGGTAGATGTGTACCTTTATGTAAGTGCAGAAGCCTCATATGTTGTTAAAATGTACACTTTTTTCTTAACTTGTAGGAACAGTTACAAGTTAAGGAATGTGAGTGTAAGGAATGTGAATATAATGAAGTGAGAGAGTAAAAAGCATTAACTCACTTCTATTCATGCTGTTTATACGTATGTTCATGAGATTTCAGTTTCCACTCCATGTACAAGTTTATTGATCTAACTTAATACAATGAGATATTACACTGTGAAATCTTCAAACATGTCATTTTAAATATACCACCACTTACAGAAAACATCCCATTTTTGATCTTATGATTCATTGTTACGTTCCTGAAATAAGCAAAGTGATTAAGTGAGCATCAGTAAACATTTAGAGTAGAAAATCAAGTACAATGAAATAAGTTAAATCATTTCCTAGTCAAAGAGACAACACTGAACAGATAAACCATCAAAACAAAACAAATGCAAGGATACAACAACATAAAGATGTATCACAATTTTTATAAGTAGCCTACTGCTCCTCTAAGAAGTTTCAAGAAGCAATATAACTATTAAATATATTGAACTTTTGCAGCAGTTATCAAAGCATTTTAATCATCTCATAGATTGATACATTTAGGTCTTAAAACGCCCCTCTTTTAAAGCGGAAACATTTTTCTGCACTGAAGTGTAGATCAAATACTTTCCACCAGCAATGAAACAACTCATCACATGATCACCTGTCACATGACTTCTGAACTGAAACTGACCTCCAAAACACAGCTGGTTTGCTTCTGATAGTTACAATCATCAATATCTGGCATTATCAATAATATTCCCCCTGCACTAATGCATTTTTTATTGGCTTTTTAAAAGGTAATTAAGGAAGCTTTTAAGATTGGTCCATTTTACTATGTCATGCACTGGAGCATTCCTTAGGGCTGTGTGCTGTTTAAAACAGGTACTTCAGGTGTGTCACAAGTGGAAAATGTTAACCATTGGACTCAAACACCACTCCCATGAGGCAAATACACTCCCTCCCTGTATGAGGACTATCATAAAGTTCTCCCATAATCACACACATGCACACATCCATATTCAAAGATAGTACCACAACATGTTCCTCAATCTTTGTGCAGTAATTAATGGTGGTTTGCGCTGGGAATACTGCTATTTTAAGATTGGTTAGTTTCAGTGAGGCAGACAGGGAAACCAGTATAAGTGGCTTAGGAAAGGGAGGGTTGGGTTTATGAGTAACTGTGTTGACGTTACATTTTCCTGTGACAGCTAGACCTGTAATGAATTCATACTAACCCATACAGCAGGAATCACCTGCTCTACCATCAGAGAGGACTCGAGTTCAACGGAGGGATGTAAGTAAGACCGATATGCAGTATGAACTAAAAGATTATTATTAGTAAGATTATTATATCCATAGCTCTTTTGATGTGAAAGGAGTGGGAAAGTGACTTAAGTTGAACTGATGAGTTTCAGTAGGTCAGGCTAAAAAGAGGAACATTAGCAAATGTAGATAAGTCAATCATGTCTACCCTGCTGCACAGAAAACCTTTCATTGTTAATTGTTATCTTGATTTTTTTTTGGCTTGTTTTTATGCTATGTATTTCAGTTTTTAAAGATGAGCTTACATATAAAGTTTTTTTTTACAGTATCAACAGTTCTGTGAATAAATTAAATAAACTAGATGAATCCTTCACTTGATGCTTGTATTTGTGTGTAAAAGACTAGTTGACTTTGTTGAATAATCCCAGTTTTCAGTCAGTAAAACTGTCTGCACCATGTAGATGAATCTGCTGTTAGCTAAAGTCTTTACAGCAGAAAGTTTGCTAACTCTGCAGTCATCTTTGGGCACCTTCATAGCTACTCTTTATGCACAGTGGCTTCATAAAACTCAGTGTGTCAAAAACTTTATAAGTGAAGCATTTTATTAAGTGCTCCTCCTAAACTTCTCATTAGCCAACTTAGTAGTCCTGTGAAATTGTTTTTCCATGTCAATTCCAAGCAGCAGAATCTGCACCCTTCCACTAAAAACCCAGCATTAACAGCTTACTGTCACGTCTCTCCCAGAAACTCTTACACATAATTTACAATGACTGCAGACTAAAATGTTTGCCTGGTCTATAAAAAACATAATTAGTTGTTTGGATTCCTTACCTCATGGTGCAGATTTAAGGAATTGAGATAAAGCCTGTATGTTTTTCTACTGGGGACAAACCAAACACCTTCCCCAAATTTCAGCTACTTAGCTTAGCTTTACAGTCAAACCTATGGTTAGCCAAGTTGTTTGGTAATGTACCAAAAAGTTAAAGGAAAATATGAAATGGGGATCTTTTATATGGAATAGTTTTTGCTAAGTATTCATACCCCTTATATAAATTCCCGAAGGCGTTTACCTACTGCTAACAGACTAAGCTAAATAGGCTACACCATGTCATTTAGACAGAAAAGCATTTCATAAACAGATGATATCAAATATTACTAAAATTAATTTTATATTAATTGAATGTGAAACTGTAGGATTAAGTGACAGTTTACAGAAATGATCAATTTTAAAGCTGTAACATAAAGTTTTTATGATCTAAAAAATTAGCTTGCCAAGCAAAATGACTGTTGTAACTTCAGTTGTATTCCTTGTTGAGATGAATATAATGAAATATCAACCTATTACATGTCGACTAATATAAGGTAGAAATATTTTTTACTTGCTGAGGATGATAATTCAATGTTATATGTATATAAAACATAATATTTTGTGAACTTCAGAATTTAGAAACATGTTGGTAAAATTAATGGTTTGGTGTTTTCAGTTGTTGAAGTGAGAACTAGAAGTCTAATTTCTGTATGAGTTAAATTCAGATTCAGAAAACCTTTATTTGTCCCACAGCTGGGAAATTGTCAGCGCAACAGCAGTGAAAAGACAGTAGGACAGGATAAACAGAATAATAAGAAGAAATAAAGTAATCAAGTAAAATCCTAAATAATATGATAGTATACAGGGCATAGTGGGGATGAAGTGTGTCTGAGAATATACATATGAGAAATACATGACATCAGACGTATGATTAGTGCAAAACAGTAAAGCAGTGAAAATGAACAAAAAAACATTTCTGAAAGCAGATTTGGAATAGATTTAGAAGTAGTGAGAAAACCTTCTCATGAGAGCTGATATTGAGTTTAATTAGTCCACTACAGGGAGATTGTTGAACATTGGCAGGATTAAAATGCAAACCACCAGATAATCTTGAACTGAGAAATATTTAATCGTGCAGCAGGATGACAATCCTTATTTACTTTATTTGCTTTCAGGATAAGATTTATAACTCACATTCATGTAAAGACTTTGTTTTCTCTGCAAACGTGACAGTAATGGTCCTGTCACTATGCGTCTGACCGATCATGCACCCTGGCTAATTGGCCACAGGGGTATCCCTTTGGCTGGCTAGTTGGTGTGCGGGTCTGTCACCCAGGAGGTTGTGAGATCAACCCTGCTTGCCCTCTCCTTAATCCTGCCTGCCAAAAGCATGTTCTCCTTTTATAGAAGACAGGGGGGTTCTTTATTGACTGCAGTGTGTTGATATACTTGTGTTGTGATATCATTATGAAATGTTATTGTGTTAATCTGACTTAAGAGTGGGTGTGTCTGGAGTGCATATTTAGTGGAGTGTACGAACCAAACCAAACAAACAAAGCTGGGTGTATGAATCCTGAAGTTCAGGAAAACCTACAATACTTGTTTGCAGTTACACGTGAATAGAAGACAGAAGCTCTTTTTGTTTTCAAGCTTAGTATCCGGTATGTTTTGTTTTTATTTACAGCTTGTTTTAGCTCCTCTGTTTTTACCCGTTTGTCTCTTCCTCCAAGACCTTCCTCCCATTGATCACTTTACTTCTTTATTTTCTGCCCTACAGACAATGGCCTCCCCAGCTAACATGTTACCAGAAAAGCAGTTCCAATGCCCCATCTGTCAGCACTTGTTTACCGACCCAGTGACCACCCCCTGTGGACACAACTTCTGCCAAGCTTGCATCCAGGGTGTGTGGAACAGCAGTGACGTCTGCCAATGCCCCACCTGCAGCAAGTCGTTCACCTCCCGGCCTGAAATAAGCATCAACACCGCCTTCAAAGAGCTGGCAGACACATTTAAACAGATGATCGTCTGCTCGTCGGCTTCACCGCTGTCTGCAGCCAAGCCAGGTGAGGTGGTGTGTGACGTCTGCGCCGCCTCATCCCACCAGGTGAAGGCCCTGAAGTCCTGTCTGGTGTGTTTGACGTCATACTGCGAAGCCCACCTGGAGCCTCACCAAAGGGTAGCGACCCTGAAGCTGCACAAGCTGATGGAGCCGGTGAAGAACCTGCAGGACCGGATGTGTAAGAAGCACGAGAGGCTGCTGGAGATGTACTGCAGAGATGAACAGATGTGTGTGTGTCAGTTCTGTACTGAGACGGAGCACAAAGATCACCAAGCTGTTACGACAGAGGATGAGAGCAGAGAGAGGAAGGTATGTAGAGGAAACTATCATCTTTTACGTCTGGGTAACATGGATTTTCCAAAAGCAATAGAATACTTTAATATGTGGATCTAGTTTCATGGGTAGCAGTAACACAAGCTTTATTTGATTCAATGTGCTTGGTCCAAAGATAGAGATAGTTATTTCTTTTGCACTTAGGCTCAGTCCTAAAACAGTTTGACCCTTAGGGCTGGGATATACTTGCTGCTGGCGACGCGTCCGCGTACGCATCATGGCCACCGTGCGTCGCTAATGTCAGTTCG
>JBBBVT010000005.1:19374377-19389560 GCA_037177035.1 Craterocephalus eyresii | reverse complement strand
CGCCCCTCTCTTCACCCGAGTGTCCAGGACATGCGGCCGCAGATCCGACGATACAACTACAAAGTCAATCATGGAACTGCGGCCTGGAGTGTCCTGGTGCCAGGTGCACATATGGACACTCTTATGCACCTGGCACAACTGATTCAAATTAAATGGAGGGTTTATCGAGGAGAAACAAAGGTGCTGCTCATGCAGGAAATCCAACAGCAGAAGAAACATGAACCAATGACCAACACAAAGAACTGGCAAAGGACAAAGGAAAACACAAAAACCGAGCGACTATATTGCAAACAAAATGGTGAAAAATTCCAAGTCTATATTCCATCAGACTCATTAGAAATGTATCTAGAGGAAAAAATGTCGATGTGTTCATTACTTATTTTACTCACTCTACATACAAGGGAGGGAAATGGAGTTATTCAGCAAAGCTTGTGCACCTTGTGATGATATTTTGAAATTTCTAACTTTTTCCATGGAAGACATTATGCAGAGCAAATTTCATTGCACAATCAGATGAAATCTGAATCTCACCAGAGCAGATATAGCCCATTAATACGGCCATGAGTTGACACATAGTATTAAATGACTTTTCTTCAGTTGCAGTTTCTGATGTATTTAACCTTCTGACGAATGAAAAGAAAGGTAGAGCAGGGTGTCATCCACATAGCAATGGAACTGATAATAGATAACAAACAGGAGAGGTCCAAGCACAGAATCTTCGAGTTCACCAGAAGAGAGGGGGTTAGCTGGGATGTAAATTATTTCAGTTTTACAAACTGAGCATGGCCAGAGATGATTCAAACCAGTCCAGGAGAGTGTTAATTAATTCAGCCATGGGTAATCTGTTGATGTGGAGGATTGTGTCAAAGGCTGCATTAAAGAGTTCAGTGTAGGCAGCTATGAAGAGGTCATTGGTGATTTTGTACAGATTATTGAGAGAGAGGTGAGGCTGAACCTGAGGTCCAAAGTGTTTTTCAGGATTTTGGAGGAAAGGAAGCATCGAGAATATGGGAAGGTTGCATAAATTAGTGGGATCTGCACCAGATTTCTTAGAGAAATAACAATAATTCTGTCAAGTAAGCACATTTTTAATGGAACTTGACAGAGTACCTTAAAAAACAGTCATGCTTATTTGTTTATGTGATATTAGCTAGCCAGGACATAATATTTGTAGCCTAGCCTACATTGAATAGCTAATAATAACTTCTCCTAGGTTTTTGATTTGGGTAAAGACAATGTTAAAGGATAATTGAAAGCTTAGAAAGAAATTAGACAAATTGAACAGAGCTACTAAAGAAGTAAAAGAAGAGATGAGTTATCGGGAAAAGAAGCAAGGGATTTCAGTCGCCTAATAACTGTAAATGCAGAGGCAACTTTGATCTAATATCAATATCAGCCATTAAGAAGCTGTATCAGCTGAGCCTCTGGACTTACGAAAATCATGGTGTTACATAATGGCTTCATCGCTGCAGTCAGACATGGAAAAATTAACGTCTCATGTATATAAACCAGGTTCTTCACAGTGCATCTTTTTTATGCTGCATAACTACAATGAGATGAACAATACTGATGCTAAGGTGGAGTTGGGTTTAGATTTATCATAAAAAATGTGGGGGAAAGGATTAGTCAGCAGACATGATACAGTAAGAGAGGAGAGCAAATCAACATCTTGCATGATTCATTTGATTTGACGCACTCATTCTTAATATATAAAGGTATATTTATGGAAGCAAGGAGCACACAGATGAAACAGCACTGACTAAAAGATATGTGTCACTGGTAGAGAGGAAGTGAGAAGAAGAGTAGGCCTCTGATATAAATTCAAACAGGCGTGAATTTTAACAATATAAATTTCCAAAAAAATATATATATATAAACCCACTTAAGAACAAAAAGATTTGATGTGCCTCTGAAAATGTACACATAAGTCAACTTTAACAGACCTGCCGAAGGATTGTCTGCAGTTTTAGTCCAGTTTTTGAATCTAAATGAACAAAATATTCAGGTTAGATAAGCAAATTGCAAGAACGTTGAATGGAAAAGCTTTATGATGCAGCACTTGGTGAGACGGATTATTAAATATCAGAAAAAAGAAACAAATATAGTCTGTCAGACTAAAGCTGCATCATTTCATACAATAGCTGGGTATCATAGGTTTTAAAAATCATTACAGAAACAGGCTAGATTTACTGGGGAGATATTTTGATTAATTAATTATGGCACAATCAGGGAAAAGCTATTTGTGAAGTCTGGAGTTCACAGAGGAAGCTTTTATTCCAGAGAAAATTTTTATTCATTTAGTCATTCATTCATACTCGACCAATTCTTATCTTTTACAAAGAATTTTCCTCAATCAAAACTTTTCAAATTGGTTTCTTCTTCCATCCCTCTCATCTTACAGTAAACAAGTTTTCTTTTCTCCAGAGATGAAATTTGAGTCAGTAAAACTCAATCTGATGAGAGAATGTGAAATATTTTACCCTAGTATTCAACTATAAAAGTTGTTTTACGTTTGTCCCAATATTTCTACATACTAAGATTTCTTCACTCTGGTGGTATGTTTTTATATTTACAAAGTGGAAGGAAGAGACAGTGGAACGTGTTAAACCGTGAACTTTCGTATGATACTTTTATAATTTAAAACTCATCCTGCACCCCTATGGTATTCCTTTATTTTCTACAGAGCTCTCACCCATGAATGGTTCTCAAAAGCCTTTAAATTACATGTTTAAGTTTAGATATTTGATCTAAATTTCACAGAAAATGTACATTTTCCCACAAAAATCTCAGTGATCTTTATGAGGTCATTGACCGTTGCAGAGGTCAGCTTAAGGTCTTCCCTTTAATTGTTCTTTCTGGTTCTCAGTTCTGCAAAACCAGCTGTTGTCATTATGCTGTTTTACACACACACATTTTCCTGACATTTTCTGCTTGTGACGTTTCGGTTTCTTTCTGTCATACCTGTTTTTTGATAGATTGGTTAATGGATGGATCTTCAATTTACTACTAGTATCCCTCCACAGTTTCCAGTGCAGTTTTCAGTCAGTGGCACTGTACATTACATTGTTTAAACATCTCTTTCGTCCATATTATTCAAGCAGAGAAACGTTGCAGTCTTATTACCCTGACCTTTCTTTCTTTATTTTTATTACTCTTTGACTTTCTTTTAACTTAGGCTGTACTCTTTATGTATAAGATCCTTCCACCACAAACTAGGGCCAATCCAGTATTGTGCCTGTGTAAAATCCATAACTGTCTAATGGCCTTTATTTAAATAGGTCATGTGCTTCTACTTACAGTGTTGCTTCTGTATTTGTTTTGAAAATGTAGAAGTGCTCCCATTTTTTTCCTGTTGCTGATGAGAATATTTTCACCTGCTCTCAGCAAAAATGTCAGAGATACAATGTCTTATCTCACATATACTGTCAGAGGTAGGATGATAGCACCTTTACAGACATGCAAATAGCTGGGTTAGGCCAATCAACCAGGAATTAAAATGTATAGAAAAGGAATGAATGAATAATTAAGACGTAATTTACGTAAAATTAAAAAAAAACTTCGGTATAAAATCATGTAAATACCGCTGGAGATGAAAGGGAAAGAAGAGATGGCAGGGTAAGTCTACACACACCCAACCCCAGCTCACCTGAAGCGCTCCTGACCCGCGGTGTCCCAGATCTGCAGCTTGATCCTCTTTCCGGGCTCGATCTCCACGAGCCGCGAGAAGAAGTCCACGCCCACGGTGGGGTCGGACACCTGCGCGAAGCGACCCTCCGTGAACCGCCGGATCAGACACGACTTGCCCACCGTGGAATCCCCGATGACGATCAGCCGGAACTGATAGAGCCATATGGCCTCCATGACTCGGCTTCCTCTGTGAGTCGGTTCCCTCGCGCGTGCTTGTGTCGGTCAGCTGAGCGCTGGAGGCGCGCGTGCGAGAGAGGAATTAACACCATTAGAATAATTAAATGATTGGCTTTCCTGTTTTTGTTGGCCCAAACGTGGAATTAACATTTAACAACATCATGAAGGAAGCACCCCCCTCCCTGTCCCCCTTCAATGCCACCCAGTACCACCAGCGACCCTCACACTGCTAGTCTCTGGAATCCATTATAGTATCAGTTGCAGCCATGTGGCTATAATACAGCTATAATACTTCACACAGCTGCGAGGATTAGTATTAATATGGTTTCCTTTACTGCTGCTTTATTTACTGTAAATGTCTAGTAAAGATGTAAACACTAATTCTCTTTTTGCTAAAATAGAAAACTCATTACAGCAGACTCATGTTGGCTACTATTTCATTGTGAGCGCTATAAACAGCTAATGCAGCCATGAGGGGGATTTAAAATGCAAACTATAGTTTTTCCAAGTTTTCTGGAATAAGATGGATCACACACGCACGCAGCTGATGCTGGAAGCTTGGCTGAGTTTCCAGGTGCTCACGTTTACTTTCACAGTTTAAAGTAGGCCTATATTTTACATCGGCTTAAGTATAGGCCAGGCTCTGTGTGTCTTTGTTTCTCCTGTTCAGGGTCAGCTGCTGATAATGAGACTAACACATCCAACCATCAGAGAATGGCCCAAAAAACAAAAAATATTTTCTGAGCAGCAGTTTTCTCGTTGATGTCTGGGCAGACTGTTTTGACATGATAATAAGGCAGAATAACACATAGATGGGCTACAGCAGCGGAGGACCACATCCTGTCAGCTAAGAACAGGAAACTGAGTTCACACAGACTCACCAGAACTGGACGATAGAAGATGGAAAAACTTCTGTGTCTTAATATCAGCTCCACATCCAGTCATAAATAATCACCTTTCCTCTGCAATGTACTTTTATCACTATTTGTCGTGGGTTTCATTGTGTGATTCAATTAAAACCACGAGGTATTAAATCCTATTATGATTTTCTAGTCCCTTGATGGCTTCCACAGATTTTTTTTTAATAAAAGGCAGCTTTCTGGATAATAGCCTGTGGTCTAAAGCCCTTTTTATATGAGGATTTGGCATCTGATTACAAGCCCAGAATGTTCAGCACTACAGTAGGATTTTGTGTATTCATTTTCGGAGACACAACCAGATTTATGAAAATAAGAATCATTGTGTTAAATGTCACTCTCTATTCCTACATTTGTTCATCTGCTCTGCAGCTCTTTTTATTTCTTATCAAACAAAAATACCACTACGTGCAGAAACGGTGTGAAAACAAGCATTGATACCGATAACAGTATCCGTACTCTAAAGTACTGGTGGTACTTGTACTCGTTCAAGTCGTTTGATACCAGGAACCGATCCCAATTTGTTTTGCACAATGTTTATATTCACTTGAAATTCTATTATGTTGTCATTTTTTTCATTTATTTATTTTTATTTCACCATCATTTGTTGTAAAAATCAGAGAAGAAAGTAAAACCTGTCATCCAATTCATTGCATTTTTTAGAGTGGTAGAAGTATTGGTATTGGTACTTGGTATCCACAAATACTCAGATTCAAGTATCGGTATTGTATTGGTTTGGAAAAAAAGTGGTATCGTTGCATCTCTAGTGAAGACACAGCGTGTGGAAGCACCTTTGCTTTCTTTCTCAGCCATCCTGCTTTGCATCATTCTTCTGTTGGTGACATGTTTGCCACCAAGCTTTGCATACTGGACCTTTTTCCATCAACTCAACACAGAGTCTCTTCACTTCTTCCCTGTGGATGTCAAAGCTCACCAAAGTGCCCGGATAAACCAGTGTTTCTGATGGACAGGGTGGCAAGATTAACCGTTAAAGAATCAAGTTGCAGCTGCCAAAATGTGCATCTCTAGTTTTATAATGATTCCTTGGCTAACTGTGCAGTCTAGGCAGCAAATATGCCATTCAAGCCCTTATTTCAGGGGTATTAAATACTTTGAAGTATTTTTTCAAATGAAGTACATATTCTGAGAGAATAATGAAAGGATGATCGGGTATCAGGTACTCAGATTGCCAAGGCTACTCCCTGTACTCAAACCTATACTCACTAAGTAGCCTATATACAGACTAAGGACTAGGCCATCGGGCCAGCAAAGAGCCAGACACACATTCACACTCACACACACACACCGCCTCCCATCATCCCCCGCGCGCTCTCTTACAGTCAGGTTGCGTAGCTCAGTCGGTATGCAAACATTAACGGCTGAATCCCCGGTGAATAGAGCCCCGGTGGGCCCTCAGCCCGATGGGGAGTTAAAGGACCAACCTTACATGTAGGACAGCTGGCATGATAAACCAGCAGCCAGCTCATGGTGGAACAGGCTGCTTTTATCTCCTTTTCTGTGCGCATAGTGAAGTAAAATCAGGTTATTTCACTTCTTTCTTTCTTTTTTTCTTTAACAAGACTATAAAAAATACCGTTGGTTTCGTTTATCGGAGATGCGCATGTGTCTATAAATGGTCACGCTGTCTCATACCGCCTTTTAAAATGAATAATCCGCACAAAAGCAACACAGTATGAACAGAAAGCAAAGCAGCTTACTTGTAGCAGGAGTGAAGTCCCCTCTAGGCCGGAGTTTGTTGCTCTTACGCCGCTTAGGATCAGGCTGCTGAGAGCTCCATGGCACCGACAGGTCTGGCTGGATCGATGCTTAGCGCGCAGTTTACACAGGAAGAAAAAACAGCGACGAAGCCTCCGTTAGGTTAATGTTTGTCTTCAAGTTCGATGACAGGCTGGTGAGGCAACAGCAGGCCCCTTGAGTCAAGGGCTGTTCTCCCACTTATCGCCAGGCCCGATGGAGAGGAGAGCAGGTGCAACAAAAACCCGGATCTTTGGTCCTTTCGCGCGGAAAGAGAAACAAACCAAGAAAAGAGAAAAGCTTCAGTTCTCCTTCTGCTGCAGGGGTGTGTGCGGCACGCGCGCTGTCAGAGGGGAACCCGGCGGTATCACTTCTGTGTTTGCTGAGTGTTTGGAGGTTTTTCTACGCGGATGAAATGGCAGCAGTAGCAGCAGCATCATATCGCCTGACTCATCCCGCATCAGTACCATTACCGTAAAGCGGCGCGCAAAGCCGCACCGACTTTCACACGATGGATGAAGGCAAACGAGACATTTATTTAAAAGCAAAATCCCAGTATATATCTATTAATATCTCCTAAAGCAACACATGAGAGAATAGAGAACAAAAGATGATCATTTATTAGAGTAAACTGATCATTAAACTAATCTGAGGTCCTGGATTAATCTTGGCTATAAACGTCAGAGAAACAGATTGTTTTTGTGCGGCCACCTGGGGACTTTACAGAATATGTTTTATATACATATTATGTCATTCGTATGACCCTATAATTTCTTCTTATCTTCAACTATTTCCTATGTGATTCTTTTGCTTTTGTGCGTTTTCGCCATCCAGTGGACGTGAATTGTTGCAGTGAAAACACAAACCCCACGCTCACTGCTACACGCAGCTCATTTGGCGCATGCCCAGAATGGAATAATCGTGCTAGTGGGAAATGTAGTATTTATTTTAAAAGTATCTTAAAATCTGTGAAAACTGTTGCATTTTAGGAGCCACACTGTTATTATTTGTGAAATGAGTAAAAATTGACTAATTGTTTACATAAGAGTTGTGTTTAAACTCTTTGACATATTACTGCGCAGCTCAAGGGCACTAAAGACAGACAGAATCCCCCTTAGCAGATGGGTTATGTGATAACAGACAGAGAGCCTTAAAAAGCAGCAAAACTCAAAACAATCACAAATGACTAGGGATGAAATATACCAAATGAAAAATATCAATGATAAAAATCAGACAAACAGAACTTCTCCAATTAGATTGAAACAAAACCAAGTTTTATTTCACACCATCAGTATCGACTACGGTGAATATGAAAAGAATACAAGAGCAAAACTATTTAGGCAGGACATAAAATCACCCTCGTGACCAAAAAAAGAAACTAAACAAACAGATGCATGATGAAGTCAGAAAGTACCCGTTTTGTTTTTTTAATAGTATAACTGAGAAAAACAACATTTTAAACAGATGTAGAACGACTTCAGTGAAATACAGGGAGGACAAGAAAAGAAAAAAAAAGAAAGGGTGACAAATGACCCAACATCATCATTAGCACATTCTCAAGGGTGTTAAATTTTTCATGATTGTGTTGTGTTGTGTGATTCTGTGCGACCTAACACGCACGCACACGCACGCGCGCACGCAGTGACATGGTGGGGGCGTGGTCGTCCGGAACAGAGCGCTGACGGTCACAGCTGTCCCCGCGGTCCCGCTGTGTGGACGCGGCAGCGGACCGAGCTACAGGCGGAAAGGCGCACACGAACCGCAGAGCGAGTGAATAACAAGGCTTCTGCTTCTCTACTTTATTGTTTTACTCTCTCATAGTTGCGTTTTTCTGCGAGGAAATTCTTTGTTTTTTGTTTGTTTTTTCTTTTGCACGGACTTGAAAAACACTCCCCTTGCGTCAGTTTTTGGGAAAGACTGATCCAAAACTTGCAACTTCGCACACTTTCTTTTACATCTACATGTGTTAAAAGAAGCTTTTTTGTTTTTTATTAAAACCCGTTTTCCCCGTAGTGGTAGCTGTCATTTGTAAATGAGGAAGAGTTTATTCTTAATTCACTTTCAAGACATCATAAAGTTTTTTTCCTTTACTTTTTTGTTTCTATGCATGATCTCATAGCATATCCAACGCCGGTCAAACCCTCCGCATTTTCCTACTCCTTCTCACGCGGAACCCATAATTGGAGACATCACGGTGCCATCTCTTTTACGCGCGCTTACAGCCGGCCGGAGCAATGCAGCACGAGCGCCTGCTCAAAGTTTTAGTCATCGGTGATCTGGGAGTCGGCAAGACGTCCATCATAAAGCGCTACGTCCACCAGGTCTTCTCCCAGCACTACCGCGCCACCATCGGAGTGGACTTCGCCCTCAAAGTGCTCAACTGGGATCACAAAACCGTGGTGCGCCTGCAGCTGTGGGACATCGCAGGTAGGGTACGTCCAGGTCTGGCTGATGACATCCTGCCACAGTGTTAGGCAGGAGAAGCATGTTTTTGAAGAATATATTTACATGCACACTACGACTTAACTTACTTGGCAGGTAATAAAAAATCTTAACTTTGAGAAGCAAAACAGACTTTAAATAAAAAAAGACATGTAAACATCTACACATGATATTAAACACTGCCATGGAGTGGAGCCAAATCCACTTAGCCTAATAAAAGAACCTAATTGAAAACCATTTTCAGGTCATTTACTCGGTTATTTCAATTTTCTGCTACTTTTAAAGCCAAGATATTGGACTTAAATTGGATCAATACTCAATTTGATAAACACGTTCTAATGCATTAATACATGTTGGTACTTTTGGCTTCTGTGAGACGTTTGGGTGTGAGCACCATTAAATCCCATCAGGGAGTTCAAAGGTCAGGTGGAAAAAGGATTAATAGTTTCATTGCTGAAGATAACAAAAGCACCTAAAGACTGATTGAATCTTATATTTTTGGGACCCCTGGTCTGCAGAGGGGGGGGGGGGGGGTGCTTCTGTAAGGGAATGCTGTTGCTGTTTCCCCAGCCAAACATTTCTAATTTGAGTTGCGGCCATCATGTTACTTATCAAGGGTTTTAATGTTAGCAATACATGTAAATAACTGTATCGTTCTAGCCTCATCTGTCCATTCAAAACATGTTTGAACTTTGACAGATTTTCCTCTTTAAAAAAAAGTTCAGTATGCACCTTGCACCCTGCCTCACCAGCGAGTCTGATCTTGACTCTTTTCTTATCTCTTGCTCTGTCACTTTCTCCCTTTCTTTCTCCAATAATGTCCTCTCACATTTAATCTCTGAATCAGTCATGGTTTACTGTCAAAATGGCCAGGGTTACTTGCTGGTGTGAGGTGGTGCCATAAAGCAAAACCCAGCTGCCCTGTGAGTCTCTTTGCTTGATCACAAAGCTGTAAAGGTGGTTTCTCAGCCGTGGGACACTGCAGAGCAATGACAGCCTCCGGAATGTGGATAATGAATCTCAGTGTGACATCAAACTAAGTCAGAAACTCAGAGTTTTTTAGGTCAGAAAGCTCTTCATGCTCTAACACGACATTCCACATTCATCCAATCGCGCACATTTAGAAACCGTTTCTAAGTATTCATAGTAAATGTTTCTGTACTTTGTCTCCAATGGACACATGCAGAGGCAATGTTCACTACCAACTATCCAACTGGTAAACAAGTGCTCTAAAGAGCTGTACAACTGTAAGAAGGCCTTATTTTAATATTGGTTGGATTGGACTGTTATCTAATGCAGGTCAGGGTGAATAAGCAGATCTAAATTCAAACCATCTTTTTCTCAACTTAATGAACTTAATCAAAGTAACTTTTTCCCACACAGGGTTGGAAGGAAGCTGGAGCCTCTTCCTGGATATAGTAGATGAGAGGCAAGGTGACCTAGACAGCTTGCCGGTCTATTGCAGAAATCACTTTGATGTCTAAATCTCAAAATTTGACCCTGAATATGTTAAATAATGAAAAACGACGCAAGAAAAATATATCAAACAGTAAATATGAAACTAATTTAAATATCATCCCAGTACATGATGTTTACACTGCCAAACTAATAGTGGCCCATATCTAATCTTTTTGCCCTCAAGTGACACAGACATGCAGTGCATATGTTGTCTATGTGTACTTTTTTCTGCTCGCTAATTAACTTCACGGTCATACAACATGAATGCAGGCCAGTAGAAAACAGCTGAAAAAAAGATGGAGCCATCTTAAGGTTTTCTAGAAGTCAGCCTCATTTGCAATGCGCCAATTCATGATGACGTAATCCTAAGGCACTTTTAAAGATACATTCCAATCCATTTATCAGCTCACAAGCTATTATCTAATTCAGATAAAACTAAATCAGTTTGATTATTTGCTCTGCATTTGTCTGGTTCATTAAAAAAATATTCATATAAAACCTCTTCTTTTAGCAAATAAAATAAAAATGAGCTTGCAAAGAAAACAATCAGTTTACACCTGTTTTTTCTTAGATTCAGTTCTCCACAATGAGTACAGACAGTGCAGTGGACCCCCATGAGGACAAAAAAACTGTGCTTGTGATGGTTGTATTTACTACATATGATACTGGGTGACTTCTCATACAGAAATGTTTCCGTCAGAAAGCAGAAGTATTGAGTTGCGTTAAAAGGAAATCAGCGTTGTAGAATTTAGTACTTGAGTAAGCACTTAGTTTTCTCACCCTGTTTGCAGGCATACAACGGTCTGCAAGCACTTCAACACATTACATGTACGTAAGGTTTCTCTTGTGGTTATTAAACTGTGTTTAACCTGGTCCATCAACACTGAACTGTCCCAACAAAAAACAGCTATGATGCAAAGTGTGAAGCACACGGTTAGTAATGTGCATCTTCACACTTCCGGGCTGCAGCTCAGCTCTCTCACACGTCCAACAATGACGCTGCATGACACGAAAAGTAACTGACTTAAATGTGGCAACCATCTGTGCAGATGGGCATGAAGATAAAAGATCTCTGTTTTCAGCTTTTAAAGAAACACCATCTTCTCTTAAATTACAGACAATTAGATTTTTGGAAATTCTTTTCTTCTTGGCTCATACACACTGAAACACACACACACACACACACACACACCTCTCCTTGGCTGTTGGTGTTCACTCAGGTGATAGCAGATAGGAGCCGTATTTGCATGAAGAAGTTGGGCTAGAGCTGTAAGCCAGGACAACTTTAGACCTGTAGTCACGACTTTGTTGAATAGCACACAGAGCTGGTCATTTATTCTCATGATTATTTGAAAGTATTTATTTGTGTTAGGGAGGGGATGGATTTCTGGATGGCGTGAAGTTGATGCTTTAAACAAATAACAGTCATGGAGTTGTTCACGAGGAAATGTTTCATGGGTCAAACTGGAAATAGAAACATAAAGCAGATTATCACAGAGCCCTTTTGAAAGATCACTGAATGAAAATCTGCCCGTATAATCGGCCTGTTTTGATGCAGAGGAAGATAATTATCTGGTTTTTATGTTTCCTTCCTGACTTATTTGGCAGATCTCAGAGTTGTGCATTTGATGACTCACAATCTAATCTTAAAATCTGAAGTCCCTCTTGCTGCGCATCCTCTGCATGTGCTGGTGTGTTTGTTGTTGTTGGACAAAATATCACCAACTGTTTATATAATTCAAGGCTTAGAATAAGTAGTATTAGCTATGACTTTATTGAGGAATTTTAACAACATTTAGAAGTTTCTGCTAGCTTGCATGCATCCCCACCAAAGATGAGAGCTGTCAGTTTTTCATCTGTGAATTCACTGTAACATTTCTGCATTTTCTAGCTTTACTAGATACTGGACACTTAGATTTAATACTCCGAAACAACTTCTTCCCAAAGTCATCAAAGCCATCATTTCAGAACATGCCTTGTCCTCAGTAGGGGTGTGTATTGTGAACAATCTGGCCACAATACAGGTGACAACAATACGTTATATCCTGATATATACAGTATATATATTGATTTTATAGGTAAGACGATACATTGCAATTTTTCTTTACTAGAATTTAATTGTAATAAAACTGTCAGTACTTGATAAACTTAAAAACCTGCAATATGTTTGACATTAACTTACTGAATGAGAATACAGGAAGTACATGTCACTCCAGAAGAAATAAAAAAACTTGCTCCTCTTGAACAAGATGAATAACAAAATTATAAACAGCCTCATCTAAAACAGTCTCAGGTATGCCTGTAGTATCAAATATACAACTTAGTGCAATGTAAAAAGTATGTAGCTTGATATGTAGAATATATATGAACAATGTTTCTATTTGTAGAATATTTTCATTTTTTATTTCAAAGCCTATTTATTAAAAGAAAGTGTGCTTGGTGCAAAATACAAAAGTAATGCTGCCACTGTTTTCCTTTTAACATATACATTTGTATAAATCTAAGTGTTCACGAATCTGCAAGTGAACTCTGAGAAAGATGTTGAGTTTAAATGCAAAAATAAGAAATACAAAAATTAACCACCACTGGGTATTGCTTGCATATATATACCAAAAATTCTTAAATTTGGGAAAAATGTGAGTTTAATTTTTTCAAAAAAGCTTTTGAAAAGTTTTTTCGCACAAAAAAATCGATATTGTGAAAACTGAAAATGTAAAGTTAAAAGTAGTTTGGAAATATAGACACTGGTGAAGGGAAACTAACTACGTCCTTACATTGACCGAAACCCCCACTAACACAGTTTTTTTTTTTACTGCAGCAGGACAATGTTTAATGGAAATTCATTCATGTCAAACGACTGCAGTCTGTAGTCCCATGTTTTTATCAGCTCTGGCTCTGGCAGGCGAACATGTCATGAGTGGACACGCTTTTTTCCAACGAGGGCAGCTGCTCTTACAGCTGCAAGAGTGGTCAGAGCAGGTCACTTTTAATCTAAAGAACCACATGTTTACTGATATAACATCTCACTTAGAGGTTCTGAAACTGAAAATAACTCAGACAAAAAGAGTCTAAACTGATTCTGCATGTCTGCATGACACTAAGCAGCTGGCTTTCAGACGCACTTTGCCGGCTGCAGCCAAGAGAAGAATATTTACCGAGCTTAATTATGTAATAAGGTTGTTATTAACAGAAATGATGCAGTACAGCCTGCAGGTTCAGCATCCCTTCATTTTATCTGATAGACTAGCACACGGACGCAGTGGCAGTTCCTGGATGCAACTCCAGCTCTGTATACATTGCAGTCATCAGTGCACTGAAGGTAAACATCCTGCTTGCTAGGAAAGAATCTGATTGGCTTGCTCTGGTGGATTCTCCAAAGAATTTCAGTGTCTTTTCTTGAGTAAGAAACTCATTTAGTTTATTAAGTTGTTACTCTGCATGTGTATTATTTGTGTAGGCACATATCTGTGTCATCCTGAGGTCAGTGTCAACAATTTGTCGTGCTGTGTAGGTCACATGAGGCGTGTGTGTATCAGATGCTCACATGCTGAATCACCTCTATATTGGGATCATGTGGAGGAAGTTAGCGTTCAGGATAGAGACTTATTCAAATTCTCACTATGTGCGTTTCACACACATGCAAAGAAAGCATCTTTCTGCACACCAGATCTGAGGGTTAAATTAGATTTTCTCTTACACTTCAGAATATTTGAGTTTTAAAATTCAGTCTGTGTTTCATGAAGATGTTACAAAGTGAATTATTACAAACTCAGTACTTTTAGCTTGCCTTGTTATGTTGTTTAGTGGGACACGCAGATATTGAATTGTATTTAATGGTTAGTAGTTACTGAGTTGTGGTCTTTTGGGTCTCCAGCTGTGCAGCTTATTTTTCTAGCTACGCAGCTGGTAACTTTTCTGCACAACTCTTCTTGTGTCTTTGTTGTTATGAACAAAACATGGAGCAACTCGGGCTATAATTCTGTATATTTTGTCTCTGTATATTAAGTCTTTCTGTGGCTTTCTTTATCTTTCTGGTTGCAGTGTGTCTCTTGTTTTGTCATTTTGAATCTTGCCTTGTTTGTGTGTTGGTTTGTCCATTTGGTTTTTATTGCATCTCATGTGTGTCATTCTCATCTCTTTGTAGCTTGCTTGGGTTTCCATGGTAATTGCCCTTCATGTGTTTCATATTGGTCAATTTTGTATCTCTTTATGATTGTGTTTAACCGTATCTCATTAAAAACTGTCTGTATATTTGTTTTCATTCTGAGTTCATCTCCATATCTTTTCTCTTTAAAGCTTTCATCTTTGTGTCTTTTCTGTCTCCCTTGGATAAATGTTTATTTTGAATATAGCAACAAATCAAGGACAAAATTTCAATTGATCACATGTAGCAGAGAGGATAACAGAAAATATTAATGGCAGTATTAGCTTTTAATAATCAAGTTAATGTAAACTCACTGGCCTCTTTATTAGGTCCACCTTTACAGATTAGACCCCTTTTTTCTTTCAGAACTGCTTTAGTTATTGATGTCATAGATCCAACACAGTTAGAGAAACGTTCTTCAGAGGTTTTGCTCCATATTGACATGACAGCATCACACAGTTGATGCATCCATGATGAGAATCTCCCGTTCCACCACATCCCAAAGGTGGAATATTGGACTGAGATCTGGTGGCTGTGGAGGCCGTTGGAGTCCAGTGAACTCATTGATCTGAGCTTTGTGCCATGGAGCATCATCCTGCTGGA
>JBBBVT010000005.1:19344273-19363002 GCA_037177035.1 Craterocephalus eyresii | reverse complement strand
GATGTGATGTCTCTGCTAACACTAGAAGCTGTTTGCTAACATGTTTAGCCTTTGAAATTACGGAGATACATAGCCATTTTGCAAGTTTTCCAACTTGGTCAACTCGAACGCTCTCAACTAGCATGTGACGTCATTCCCAGTTCCGAGTTCCGACCTTTGAGACAAATCGAAGGCAGCATTAACCCCATTGGCAGAGAAAGAGTGTCAGGCCAAAGGCAAAAACTAGCCGCATTCGCTAACTGAAACAGCCTGATTTCAGGTATAACTCCTTTAATAAAGAGGCAAACATATATGGTTAAAGAGGACAGGGAAGCTATCAAGTATAAAAAAATAAATTAGGGGGAAAGTAAATAATAAAAGAAAAAACAAAGAAACAAAATATAAGAATAGATAAAGGAAGGTAACTGATGAAAAATTGTTATTGTCGTGTTTTCCATCTCCTGCCTTCATCCCAGAGATGTTGATTGTTCCAATGTCCTGCATAAACAGCTTCATAACAATTACAATGTGCACAAAAAGGAGAAAGCTTGATGCATTTAAGTGAAGCTTTCGCCTTTCAACAAACAGCAAGTAGACAGCAAATGATGTTAAAGTACATAATTCAGTCAGAGATTGGAGATGGTTACAGTCAAAGAAAGATGTTGTTGCTGTTATTGATGTGTTGTTCTCTCAAATGTAAGTGGCTTTGGGTAAAAGCATCTGCTACGGTAGTAGTAATGGTAGCAGATTCAGACAAGAATTGAAAAAGTGATTATAGAAAAACAATGAGATGAAGATGAAGGCCCCTGAGGAGCATCATGTGCAGAGCCAACATCATAATTACAGACGGATTAACAAATCAGCCTGCGGGGACACGCCCCTCAGCTGCAGGCTGTGTTTGAAGTGGCAGTAATAAACTTTGCTCTTTGGAAGGTCATAATAATTAATCCTGGTGCTGTGAGCTTCTCGCCCCTGTCCATCTTCACCGTCAACTTCCTGCTGGACTCACTTACAGAAACAGAAAGGTCAAGGCACCCAAAATACTTCAATATATGCTGCATCCCTCCCCTATCGATTGCCATTATGCTGATCACTATCCTCCCGTCACATGACCACCTTTCTACCTGAACACATCAGCCGCGGGCTAAGCGCTGTGATTGATAGGACTCTGATTCCAGCCAGGAGACCGTTGCCAGGTGCTGCGAGGAGGGGTGGGGGTTGGCAACGCTGCATCCACAAATGCAGTTGCCATGGAAATAAGGAATTCAGGCTTTTCGCCTGCAGATGGCAACACAGCACTCTGAAGAGCAGAGCATGGGGCTGAGGATCCTGTGGGTTTACCTCGGCCTCCTCTGGGTGCTGCAGTTGCTTTACATTACATGCAGGTCAGGTAGATTCAAGTAGCCACAAGTGTTAGGTCTACCTTTCAGTCGCCATGCCGCTCAGACCTTTTCTGCATGTGCAGCATTCATTCTCTGATTAAAATCTGCGTTTCTTTGTTTCATCTCATCTCAGAGAGGATGCATTTGATGATAGAATATTACAATTAATCCTTTGTTTTCCTCATGAACAACAGCTGATGCAATGCAGCCGTGCATCTGCTCTGACATGTGAAACAGCTGAACTCTGTTTGGTGCTCTGTGCAGAGATAACCACTTCCATCTCCTGCGGTCGCGTTTCTTGTTTCCGTTTTTTTTTTCTCTCCTCTTTCTTTTCTCTGCAGAGTTGTCGGCAAACATATCAGATGTGGCAGCAGAAACAAACCGTAAACAGCACAGATACAGGGATCCAAGCAAAGCCTTTCCAATTGCTGTGTTGAACATTAACCTGATATTTCAGTGGATAAGCCATCCACATCTTGCACAGTCTTCCTCCCTTTTCCTCCTGAGGGGAGGTCATGGGAGGTTGAAACCAACCAGTGGTGATTACTAGGAATTCACTTTCTGGTGGTGCTGCTGGGATCAGTTTGTGGTATTTCCCAGCCTGGTGAGAAATATTTACTGTAAAGCACAGCTGCTTCTCTGAAACCCAAACTGACAAGAAACTATCTGGCACCTTTATTAGAAAAAAACCACCGCAGTTAATCTGGCTCTTCATCTTTTGAGGTATATATGCCGCCTGGGACTCTCATAACCTGATGCAGCCAGACAGACTCAACTTATTGCATGAAGACACGCTGCTTGCATGGGAGTTGCAGTTGTAATGAGCTGCTGGCGCTGGCTGGGAAACAGCGCCCTGGCATCCAGATGCATCCTGAGGGCTGCAATGTGTGAAATGCAGTCAAGTGCTGCCAGATATTTGATTTATTCAGCTGTTTAGATTCGGTGTGAGACCCTCTGGGCCGCACGCTGTTTTTTTCCCCTCTCTTTTTTCGGCACACCGTGTTCCACATAGTCTGGAGTCAAACAAGGACACGGGCGGGCTGTGGCGGAATTATTTAATAAATTTGGATCAATGTGGCGCGAGACAGACTTTTTCGTCGGAGCGAACATAAGCTTAGAGGCATTTTGTTTGTTTCTTGCAAGAAAGAGATTCGTTCTGGTGTGAAAAAGATTTCAAGCTTGATGAGTTTGGCTCTTAAATTTCGCTACAGTTCAAAGGCTTCACCCCTCAGTTTTTAGCCAACAGACCAACGAGGCGTTCAAAACTGTCGGAAATAAAGCAATTATTCACTGAACTCATTGACAGGACATATGGGCTTGTCATAAAAACACTTGTTCGTCATTATTACGTGTTTTTCTTTATGATTTTCATTTCTTGCAGCATTTACTGGGTTAGAACAACATTTTATATAACTTCGTCTTTGATGCTGAATGGTGAAAATGAAACGAAACTTTCTAACAATGCAAATGAAAATATTACAACCATGATAATTTGATAACATATTAGATAACTAAATTAAGTACTGCAAATGGACTGTATTTGCTTTTCTTTTTTTCACTTATAAGTCATGTATAAGTGACCCAAAAATACTTTGTTTTTGGCTTGGCAGGTTGATATTTGAATACAGAGGTGCCTAAATCCAGTCCACGAGAGCTACGATCCTGCAACTTCTAGATAAGTCCCTTCTCCAACACACCTGGATTTAATGATCTTAATTGCTTCATGCATGTGCTCTGTAGAGGCTTGGTAATTAGCCACTCATTTGATTCAGGTGTGTTGGAGCTCCCGGGACTGGACTTGGGTACCCCTTTTTAATAAATTAGAACATAATTTGTTATCAAAATCTTAGATAAAAGTTTAAAAATGTGCACTATGTAATTTAAGAGTTAACTTTTATTAAAAACATTGTGCCCAAAACCCAGTTTTACTGACAGTAGGTCAAAGTAAGAAGAAACGTATTCCCTTAAAAGCTTGGATCACAAACTGATCGTTTGATTTCCTTACTTCAGCACCTGATGCAAATGGAATAGATCCAGCTTGTAGTCAGGCTCCACAAAATGAGAAACTGACTTTATTTTAAAAACACTTGTAAAAGTCCTGTATTGATATGTTTAACCTAAATATGATATTCTGCAAGTGATGCACTTATTCATTTTATGGTAATGTGTTGTGTTTTACTTTGTAATTGTGACTTTAGTTATACTACTACAAGGTGGGGTTTTCAAAAAATAAATGATTTTGTCCCACTTTGGGAAGCTTGTGGCATATTTTACCATTTTTATGGCTCAATATATGCCAAGTGCACGGTCTTGTCTGGAGAACTGGAATTCCCGTGTTGTGATATTGCATGTAAAACTAGTAATCTCTCACATTTTGCATTTCAAACTAGGATTTCTTTTAACCTCCTTGTAGTAATTTGTATTTAACTTTGCTTATTATGCGTGACTTTGGAAAAATCATACTGTCACGCCAAATTTGCATTGTTTTGCATTAATCTGCATATTTTGCTCAGCTTTGGAGAATGGTCATTTCTTCCATTTTTTGCCCAAAGATATTTCATTTCATGCATTGCATAGACATTTTTGTTTTTCAATTTCTAAGTTTTGGAACTTCATGTCTGACAGGGTATCTTAAATGCTTTTGTATTAGTTTTTGTCTTATTTGACAATAATACTCCGTGTTTTTTCCTGTTAAATTGGGTTATAAGGGCTCTGGTTTTAAAATATATATTTGGAGTAAACTTAAGAACAAACAAACAAAAAAATAATAATTTTGAACGCACGGGAAGATGAAAATCTAAGAACATGCGTGTAGGTTTTGAAATTCCGAGCTTACGAGGGAGTCGTGAAGGCAGCACAGTTGTGAGATCAGCTGATTTTTTACGCTGCCATTTTGTCCGGCAGAGCAGCAACCAGTCAGTCAGTCCGTAAAGGGAAACCACTGGCGTGACTTCACAGACAGGGACACCGGACGGGACTTCAGGGGGGGGAAACCAGCCGGTAATGTGGTGGAGGCAGCCGGAGGATAGCACCAACTGAGCCTGAGGACCGTACGGGGCAAAGCACGAGCTACGGGAGCTGTCACTTTGTAACTTACCGGGTCCGCCGGCTCTGCTCGCGCTCTGATTGCCTGGCAGGCGCGTTAGCTTACACCGCTAGCTCCTCGGCTAACCCCAGTCCGCTCGTCGCATCTTTTCCTACCCGCGAGAAACTGGCTGTCAGTTTAGCCGTATCCCTCCGACAAACTTAAAAGCGATGTGCCATTCAGTTGTGAGTGACTTTCCACCACCAACCGGGGCTTTAACACACTCTCTGCCGAGCGAGCAGCGATAGCTTCAACAACCAAAGCTAATAAGTTGACGTGGAGGAAGAACTGAAGATTTTTTTTTTCTTTGGATTGTTGCGTTTGTTGTCGGCGTTACTTCAAGCTGTGATTTCTGAAGGATTACTTTTTCCCAAAACCTGAGAGCGACTTGTTGTATTATTTTGGGGACTCCAATTAGATAATTTTGGTGACAGACCAGCCAGTTAGCTATGTTAATTTCTGGCCAGAAAGTAATCTTAAGTGTGTGTAAATTTCACAGTGGGACTCTTTCCTGGTTCGAGTACTGCAACGGAAACATTAGCTAACACAGACTAGCTCAGATTAGTGTAGCCGTGGGTTATTTTCTCTAAAAGTTAGATGGAATAGACTGCTGCCAAACAGTTTAACTTTTAAAGAGTGCAACTTGGCGAAGGATTGGTTAAATAAAAAAACAAAAACGTTACTGCGGACCGCACAGGTTTTCTACGCACCTGGAAAAGAACTTAAGCCGCGGGTGTGTGAACCAACCCATCTCTGTTTCTTTTCGTTTTTATTTGACCTCAGCTTTTTTTGAGGTTCCACAGGGAGTTGATCCATTGATCGGATCGTTATTGTGTTCATTTTGGTTGATTTGAAGAGGGAAAAATTAAAGAAGCGATGTCGGGCCAGTCAATCACGGATCGGATCGCAGCCGCGCAGCACAGCATGACTGGGTCTGCCATCAACAAGGCTGTGTGCAAAGCCACCACACATGAAGTCAGCGGACCCAAGAAGAAACACCTTGACTGTGAGTATATGCTACTGCTGTGTGTTTGTGTCAGTCTGCTTAAAAAGCAGACATGTCATCCTCCAATCGGTGCTCACATTCCTCCACTTCACCTGGCTGCTTGGGCAGCATCAGCTGAGCCCATCAGGAGCATTCAAAACCACCGATCAGATGCACTCGTATGGAGGAAATCAATATTATAAATGCATTTAATCGCTAATGTTTGCTTTTTCATTGAAATTTTGAACAGCAGTAACATGAAATTTTCCAGGAAGGAATCAAGAAACCAACTAACCAGTTACTATCCAAACTAGTTTAACTATTTACATCATCCAACCACATTTCGTTTTTTTTTCTACACGTCTTACTTGAATAAAATGCCACTCCTCATTCAGCTGTACCTTGTCCAGACAGTAGCTGTAGTAACCAATGGATGGATGATGCATCATGGGAAATGCAGTGATTTGCGTGATATCTGTTTTTTTCAAAGACTTGGTTCCCTTAGAAGAGCCGGCTCTTTATTTAGATTTACTCTGGGCTGCTATTTAAACTTTAGCAATTGTTGACAGTTCGCTAGTGAGTGCTCGCCAAAACGCTAGCTATAATAGAGAGACATGAGCCAATCAGGTTAGTTAGAAGCAAATCCAAAGAGTCAATCTTAATGGCATACATACCACTATATTAATTAAATTAAATACATTTCTCCAGGCTCTAAAGCACAAAAAATAGGTCAGTTAAAATCCAGTCATTTTAACGGACCTTTGATCGTCGTCCAATCTTTAAGCAATGTGTTTATCTGCCACTTGTCCCTCCTTCCTCTGCATGTTCTGGTAGTCTGGAGGTGTGGCTTCGGGAAGGGGTTTTGAAGAAAGGCATAAATTTGGACTTTTGAATTGTGCGTTTTTGAAATTTTGTTTACTCAACTGTTTTTCCAGGATTTGGCACTGATATTTCAGCTGTTTGTTTAACAATAAAATAGCAAAGACAACCTGGAACTTGCTGTGGCATTGTTAGGGACGTACCCCTACTGTCCATATGTAATTTTATGCTCATTTTCCTTCTGCTGAATTCCAACCACTTGTAATATAGTCTAGTACACCAACCTCTTATAATGTCAGGCTAGTTTATTTAAAACCATTGAAGGGAAACTTGTTGGATTTAATTGTTTTGCAGCTTTTCAAAAGATGACCTTTTTTTAAAATTTGCATCGCCAGTGAACCCAGCCCATGTCTTTCTGTTGGTTCAAACCTCCGTAGAGTTTCCCCATTCAGAAGAAAGCACTGTGTATTAGCCAAACGATGGTTCATCGGGTAAGCTGGCCTGAGCCAGGAGGGGCATACAGATGCTTCTTTCTTGGCATAAAAGACAGCGCCAAAGGGCACGGGTGGAGAAGCAACGAAAGCTGCATTCATTCACTACTCATTCAGTTTTACTGTTACACATACTAGTTAATCATTTAGGTTTGTTTTGACTACTCTAAAACTTCACCAAGAAGGGATTTTATTTATCAATTCATGACTTTAGTGTGTATTTAATGAGGGTTTTTTAGCAAATTTACGTCGGCATGTCTCATTCTCTGAACTGTCCAGAGTAATTTGCTTTACTGATGAGACTAAATGAGTTCATCTTGAATCAGCTGGAAGGAAAGTTGACAATGTTCAATGTCTGGTTTGGTTTGAGACATGAGGGAGGAAATGGAAATTTTTTAACCTGTGTAAAGTTTGATACAATGGTTGGCATGTTGGGACACATCTATTTGATCTCACAAGCTAGGCGGAGGTTGTTTTTTTTTATCAACTAACAACTAACTAATAATGGAAAGTGAAACTAAAATAACTGTAGATGTACAGCATTCAAGGCAGCTAGGAAAACCACAGCCCTGCCCTAACAAACACCCAAGGATGACAATATGAAGAAAAATAAACTAGATGACTGACAACCCAAAATGGCTTCTTGAAATGAGCTCACTTTATTTGCCATACATGAGTGAAGAAACCAGAGAATATCCTAATCTAAAAATATAGCATGTTTTTCCCCAAACAGAGATTACTCAGATTCAATTTACGAGTGTATTTGGCACTAAATGATTTAATTTTTGACTCTCTGATGTTATAGAATGAAAGCTTTATAGAGGAACTGTTTAATAATGCAAGTATGATGTTTAAGGAAAAATGTGAAAATCTGCTTTGGATGCCTTTTAGTCCAAACTTAGAGGTGAGTCACAGAGAAAGTGACGGAAGCAGCCATAGGTCGGTTTTTCATCAGACCGCTGGTCCAGGAAGGACACTGTAGGCTTACTTTGTTTTCACAGAAAGACAGACAAAGAGATGCTGGATGTACTGTCTCTCACATCATGTTAGAAAAACACATCACCCTGTTCGGCAGCTCTTGTGGCCTCTTTGGGCTAAACCTCTGACAAAATACTTCCCATTTTGTCAGCTGAGACCTGAATAAAAACCTCTTTTTCTCTTTCCTTTTGCAAGTCAACCCCTAATTGATATTTTCCGTCCAATTCTGGTAATGAAGTAGATTATTATGTCCCACTTAAAGCAAAGGCCATTCAGACTAATCTTTGAGTCACATTAAAGGTGGCATTGATGCAAATGGGCGACCAGGAGAGGCTGAATGAGTAGATGCATCAGAGAAATGAGTCACACAAAGTGAGCATGTGCGCCGCTGCGCCGGAGCTTGTGTTAGATGTTAGCGGGACTAAATGTGCTGAAATTCTGTTTTCTGGGAAGTGCCTTTGTCGGCACTGCCTGCAACGTTTTGATCGATGCTCGGGCTCAGCTGCCTCGCATCCGTCAACGCCTCCTCACTCACAAGACTCAGCTGCTGACGTTTCAACAAAAAGTCACGCATTGTCTCCACTCCTTTGTGAACCTGGCCAGACCTGAGCAACCAATCCACCATGTCCAGCTTAATCATTGCAGGGTATCGATTACTTTGTGAGAGCAACAACCTCAGTGCGGTAGGGAGGGAACGGCCGGTGAAGGTCTGTTTGCCTTGTCATGGTTTGTACCGTATTCAAGGAAAGGGTTGCCAGCAGACGGACTTGAGGGCAGGTCGGATGTTTGCTCATTATCCAGTCAGGCGTAGTGTCAGTTTATGAGTGGGTTTGTTGAGTGGAGGCAGGCTGGCAGGGAGCATGTTGGGTAACTCAGACTGGGACTGTAAAATGATCTGACCAATTGTTTTGGTTGACTCTATGGCTTAGTATGCAATTTATTTGAGTTTCCCTGATAAATCTGTGCTTACCATTTTGAGTTGAAAAGTTAATAAACTAATAAATAAAACATTCAGAGCATCTGAATCCAAACTTGAAGAATCATTTGTCATATCTTGATAGTAGCATTACAAATATGGCAACAAGTAACCAAATAAATCCCATTCACCACTACTCTGTAAACAATAAATAAATAATACTTCATATTAAATCTTAAATTTCTCTCAGGAATTGACAAAGGCTGCAGGCCCTATACGTGGACTTTGGAGGCTTCTTTCTCTAAACTAGATTTTTAAGAATGTAGTTCATAGAGCTGTGAAAATAACTAAACGAGACCATAAATCTGGCTTTAAAAATGGTTTCTTTTCCAGGCCATTACACACTGATGACAAAAAGGCATAAACCTCACTCCGAACAGATGATGTTTGAACAACCAAACTATCCGTTGAAATAAGTGAGACTTTTTCAGTTTTTAGCATGGAAAGAGACATCAATGGATCTTTACGACAACTTCACACGTGGATTCAAATGTGGGATGTAATGATTGCGACGTCTTTACTTGTTTCTCGCTGTTGAAAGCTAAAGCTGCTGGGAGTTTGGTCGTCCAATGGATAGCAAAGCCTAGCGAGTCGGATTGATGATGGAGAGCCAGGTTAGCACCGTCCACCCAGCTGTTGTAGGGGAGATAAATGACCAGAGGCCCCCATTACCGACACCTTTCCCTACTGGAAGACCCTGCTCCAGCTGGCCGATGACCTTCCCAGTATCGATTGACTGGGTGGGAGAGCTCCCTGATGTGATGTACCCAGGGCCCAATAAGTAGACTCACCGACCAGATGTCCTGTATTTGTATATAAGCCAAGCAAAGGCAAAGAAGTGCTACTCTGATTTCTGTGTTCAGTAGCGGTGCAATAAAAAGTTAGATTTGATACTTCAGTGTCACGGTTCAATATTGTTTCGATTGAATAAATGAATGTTAATGCCTTTTTTTTTTTTTACTTGAACTTTTTTAATTAGTTAAAAAGATTTGTTTAAATACTCAAGAACAGTTTCTTAATCCTATGCTGTAATCTCTCAATGACAGACAGTCCTCAGATTTTCCTATCATCAATGGAATAAAAGCAATTAATGACAGAAAATATTATGTCAACACAACCGTGCCTCAGTGATGCATGTTGGAAGCGCTCTGTGGAGAAGCTGAGATCAGATCCTCTGAGCTTTCACCCCTGATGCATCATTAGAGGACAAGTTCATAAAAATTTTGTATTGTTTGATGCAAACGATACAGTGCTCACTGTTTGGTACGCACCCCGTATTGAATGATTAAATACAATATGAAGTATTGTTGCACCCTTAGTGTTCAGTTTCTGTAGTTTATAGCTACATGCAGCTAATCAGAGGTGTTTATGTGGGAAAATGAGTATTTTTCCCAAACATCTCAGTGGTGGTCGCTGAATTGGTGTGATATTCAGAAGCAGTGTGCTAAAAGCTTCACTGCAGCATCTTCGTTGGATCCAGTCACAGTCTGCATCCAGGCGCGCCAGGAAACTGGGTTCAGCAGGTCTGCTAACAAAAGGATGGAGTTGGCAGCTCAGCCGGCCGCCCGGTGAGGCATCTATCAGCGGTCGGAGAGAAGCAGACAAACCTGACAGAAGCTTGTTGTGGAGTCGTGCTTCTCCATTCAGCATCTACTCATTTATTGACACGTCTGGGTCCCCTCACCTTTTTACCGACACACACTTTCTGTGGCTCTTCTCCGTTTGGCACGTTTACCCCAAGCAGCTGTGGATGATCTCAATGACATATTCTAGACTTAATAACTGAATAACCCTGGCAGCAGCCTCTGAGTACTGCCAGCAGTGAGGGGGATGGGGGGGGGGGTGACACACAGTTTGCTGTAGCAGCCATGACCTTCACGCACCGCTGGCAAAAATAAGTGCCGTTTTAAAGCCATTTAGTGTCATGATTGGGACTGTCCACCCCAATTAACCCCAGCGGGCCAGCCATGCGGCAAAAAAGCCAAATCCTTTCTGTCAGGTTGGAAAAGATCTTCTGTTTATGGAGATCATTGCCATAAAAATCAATCAGCCAGAGTCTAAACCTGTTAATGTATCCGTTTGCTTTGCACACCTGCTTCAAGGTTTGCGGTCGCCAAGGTCAGAGATATCGAGCGTTAAATCCGGCCTTTGTAAGCCGGACGCTTTATTATTATTCTGGCATCTTCCAAGTGTCGGAGGCGAGGTGTGTCATTCAAACTTAAATCTAGCTACCCTTTCGCTGGCTTGCCGTCGTCATGGCAGCAGCTGGCTTGCGTTGAATGGACTTAAGTTGCAGTGGGAGTAGTTGGGAGGCGAAATCCACCACTGACTCAATAAAGGTGCTATTTTTACAACCTTTGTTTATTCCATTGAGTAGGCGTTTGAGTGGTGTTTTGTTAAATATAAGCTCCGTTTCTGAGGAGTTCAGGTGGTTGGAAGTGTATGGCAGCTGGTTGAATTACCCAGCATGCTTTGAGGATTGTTTCTCAAGCACATAACCTCCTGAGAACAATTCACACCTTGACATCAGATGAGAGACACTTGATAGTCATGTGAGAGTGACTGGAGTTGTATAAATGGAAGTGTGAATGAACTGATAAGTGGCTGGTAAGTGTTGGACTATTGCCTGCTTGCATCAGGTCTCCGTTAATGTACTGAGCTCTCTCTGAACCACAAATTTTCTTTGTCCTCGATTGGTATTGTCGGGATTGAGGAGGATGCAAGATGAGAGCAAAGGGGCCTCAATCAGGATTAGTCTGCCCTAAGCTGGGATAAAAACATGGTCTGTGCAAATCTGAGGGGTGATAATGCATACAGGTCAGTAATTTAACTGCATCTGTTTATCTTGTTGTGTAATTTGGTAACTTCTGGCACAGACTCCATCTTATTCCATTATCCATCAACTAAAACTAAGCAGCAGGGCAGGTACAGATAAGGGATGTCAAGACTTTAGATTTTCTTGGTGTGATTGTTAAAGAAGGAATCACTTTACAATTGCAATTATGCCTTTATTTCTAAACTGTTAGAATCTGTGAAATTTCTTGAACACTCCTTAGAGGTTTTTAAGTTTCATCTCTAAGTTTTGATGCAATCACAAAAAAATGGCAACAAAGTGAAGAAACAATGTTGCATTCCAACAAAGTCACTGCTGCTCTGTAAAAATAAATACTATGTAATAAGACCTCTGGACAAGGAATGGGCATAATTATTCAATGATCGATTAATGTGACTTTAGACTGGTGCCGAAGGTGTCTGCAAGCGCATATTTTCGAGTATAACCATTGAATGATTCCCATTAAACTACCACAAGAGTCATTTATATTGTAATAAAAATCTAAAGGAAACTTACTAGGTTTTTTATACTTTCACTTAATCTAAATATAGGCTATAAATGTTGCATTTTAATATATGAAATCTTAATGATTGATTAATAATCAATGGTTAATTTCCCTACTCTGGACCTTTTGAGTTTTTTTGGGAAAGTACATGTCAAAGTTTTTGAATTGGAGTGTAGGATTTAGAATAAACCCAGCGAAAGACATCTAACTAGTAACTACCTTTTGACCTACTCCAACCCTAATAGTACCCTTTAGTTTGAAATAAAATACTACTTCTACAGGCCTTTAGAAACACACAAAAGTTGTCAGCCTCTCCCTGACTCAGTCATGTTTGAACAGCAGAACCATCTATTAAAAGGTTGACATTTTTAGCGTTTTGGATCTGTGTGTGACATTCAGTGAACGCTGCTTAACTCGTTACGTTTCACTGTAAGCAAACTGACTTGTACATCATTACTAAATTGCAAATGACACGATGGCATTTAATGCCCGTGTTGTGTAAGGTCATGAACGTCGTGAAACCCAGTTGCTGAGCATTTAGCTTTTGGGGACAAAGCTGGTGATTATCAGCAGGTGCTGAAACATATTTTACATATTTCCTACGTGGCATTTCATTCTACGATTTAATTTAGAAGTCAAGTAATCTCTGGTGCAGACGAAAGGAGGGCTTTCTTTTAGAAGTCATGCTTGTCTCAATGTGTAACCCAATCTGTTGTTTCTTTTTTCTTTATTGGTAACAGAAACGTTCTGGTTTACATCCCAAACCTGTTTGTAATCGACCTTCAGGGGCTGGTTGCAAGCTCCGTTATAATGACCACTGTGTTGGCGTTAGACCTGGGCCAGTAGATTCCCTTTGTCTCATCGCTTCATTACACAGAAATATTGTTTCCAGGATACAATTAGCATGCTTTGCCCATGTGTTTGCATTGACTGTTTCTCGCAGTCATTTCCATGGACAGTGTGTGTGGTCTACACCAGTTTGAGAGCTAGTAATCGATATCGTCATAGTTCTTCCGCTGTTGTTGACTCATTTTTTGGAAAGATGTAGCCAGGGAGAAGTCTTGGAGGCTCACAGGCTGTCACTATTAGTCTTGTTTTGTTTATACCATCAGCTTTTAGTCTCCAAAGTAGCATGTGCCTAACAGCTAAAACTAAAGTAGCCGTTTGGCTGGTATGCTTTCTATTACTGTCGAGGCGGTTTTAGATCACCCTGCATACCATTTTTGTCCTTGGGGTTTCAGGTGCTCTGCCAGCCTCTGCTGCTGAGGAGTGCATTTTCGCACTTTCCTGCTCAGCAGCAGCTAAGCTTATGGTCGCTTAATACAAAATGCCACATCATTTTAACCAACTGGCTGGGCTGCTGACCCACATGTCCTTTGACACCATGTTGTGTCGGGCCATTTTTAGCCAAACCTCAAAAGTAGGTTACACTTGCATGACAAATTGATGCGATGCTGGAGGAGTTCTCCACATCAACACCAGCCCTGTCTGGGCCACAGTGTTAGTGGGCTTTTTACTGGCTTTTTCTTGTGCTCAGGTTTATGTGTTTGGTGTGTCAGGCTGCTTACTCACAGTTTATATAGCTCTGATTCTGAGAAAACACACAAGTCACATTGACTTATTATTTTAGCATGATGTGCACACGCGTGGTTGTTTTTACTGACGATTGTATTAAATGAGTTGAAGAGGAATCCTTTGGTCACCTTATTAAAGCTATATGGATGATGGATGCAACATGGTCCCTGCTATAATTTGATAACCTTTTTTAAAGTTGTATTTCTGTGTTTCATGTGTTCTACTTATAGACACTTTATCTTTGGATTGACACACGGCTCATGTTGTAGGCAGCTTCTTTTTTAGAAAGGAAACTAGGTCGCAGTGACGTTTATAGAAATTATTAGGTTCTCTATACCTGTTGCATTACTATTCAGCTTCCTGGAGTCTGTACCCGCAGACCATGCGGGGGTCCACTCTGTATTAGCTGCACATAGTTTACCCTTTCACTCTGGCAGGAACTGATGCTTCTTCATGTACTCTGATATTATCTATTATCTGTGGGCTGGATTCACCTGATCACAGCACATGCTCAGCTAACCAACTGTTAATGTTCACACAAGCGATGTGTTGCATGCTATTTCAATAGATTAAAAGAAAAAAGCCACAAAACAAAAGGGGGAAAAAAAAAGACCAGGTCTGCAGCAGCTACAACTGCAGACAAGGCCGGATGCAGATGACGGCAGTGGGATGACGACAGACCACCGTTTAAAGTTCAGACTAAGCGAGGGCTATCAGACACTGAAGTAATTTAGAGTGAAACCCAAATGATGCTGCATTGTTAGGTTTACCTGGCAACTGATCAACATTTTGGCAGGATATTGAAACCAGCGTGCATACATTTCAAGAACATCTTATAGAATTCACTTAGTCGTCTGAATATACTGCTCCTTTTGGGAAATGGTGGGTTATAATGGAGCCCAGTGACTTTCAGTTTCATTTGGTTCATTTAAGTCCTCTACCTTGGTTCTGGTTGAAGTGGAGTAAACCTGGGCCAGTTTCCCAGAAAACACTTCAGACTTCAGAACAGAGCCAGAATCAAAACAATGTCTGGTTGCTGTTTGCACTTTCAGACAATCATGCTCTTTTCTATAGCCGGGTTAGGGTCCCACATAAGGCCCAACATTAAATTCTTTGGGCCTGGAGCATCTGAGAATACTGAAGATACTTTAATGTGATCTCTGTTTTTGGCTGGAGTGTGTTAGAAGCTGCCTGTCTAAATGATCGTTGTAATGTTTTAGTTTATATTTTTGGTCACTATTGTCCCTTGTTGCCCAGCCTCTGTCTTTCAGTGGCTCCAGTCCTTCTTGTTACAATCTGGAACCAATTTTCCCAGCTGTGAAGTTGCTGGTGTGGAGAGAGCAGAGGAAAGAAATGGAGACTATGCATTGGCTCTGAACCAGTGCTGGAAATGCCTTGGTCCAAAAGCGGTAAAGCAGAAGTGGCAACTTTAACCAGCTACACTAACTAGCTTCCATTTTATTTCTGTCCAGATCACTAGATCCTGCTTTCTTTATGCACAAATGTTAAATGTTTCTACAGGACAGATGTCTCCTATTAATTATTCTTGGTAGCCAGTGCCTCACAATCTCGCTGAAAAAGGAAGGAAATGGAAGCAAGTCCAGACTGTGGCGGCACGCCGATGTTCAAAAAGACGACACATCTGGCCTGAGGCTTTGAGACGGCATCCACAAATGTGTCAAACGGTTTTGTGCTCTATTTGAAAACTGGTAACATATGTACATAAGCTGGAGTATGATTACAGCTCAGCCTTCCTCCTATAAAACCGAGGAGAACTCAAATTACAGTATCCTGTCCTTTCTCCTCTCATAGTGCATCCTTCTCTGTCACACTGTCACTCCGTCCACATCTGCTCTTTACTCTCCTGCTTTCTCATTACATGGTGTACACACACAGGCTTATTTATTGCCATCCATGTACATGGGGATACTGTTTACAGTGAATTGAAAGCGTTCAGTGACATGTAAGGAAACGAAAAGGCCGGCTCATTTCCTGCCCGTCGGTTTTGCTTTGATTCCAGCCCTGATAGAGTCGCTGCTGGGTGTAGCTGCTTAGTAACACAGCGGAGACGCCTGCGTCTTAAGTAATTGTAGGTGAGTCTAATGCTATCTAAACAGAGCGGGTAAGCCCCTCCCCGACTGCAGAGCAGAGATAGGCCCAGTTTGGACTACGAGGCAGGAAAAACGGCTTATTGCTGACTGCTGTCTGGATACGTCTGTTTCAAGTCCAGCCCAGGGGAATACACGTGAAGTGTTAAGTGTGTGAGACTCTGTGTGGGTTTGTGTGTTGAAAGAAGGGGTGAAATTGCAACGGTGTCTGTGCGCGTCCCAGGGGAGTGCTTCAGTCTCTTAGTGTTTATTGATTAGTTGCAAACGCGCCACATAGTCAGGGAACATGTAATTATACCCACCGCACGCTCAAGTAGTGATGGAGTGAGCAAATATCACAGCAAAGTTCACGTTCAGTGAGATTACACGATCAGCTGCGCTGTGAAACAAAGAGTCAGGATTAGCATCTCCTGGGCTTCATGGAATATTTTTACTTGAGTTCTAAACAGACTTTATATTGCCTGGTTGTTCTTATTATAGTCCTGTCATTTATTAATTTTCTCCTGCACTTAACATTTTCCCTCATTAGCTCATTTTATTATTGTGGAAATAATCAAGTCAGCTGAATCTTTAGTGGGTTACTAACTAAACTAACTAGATCCCCCAATTCCAGAGCTGCTGTAAAGAGGGGAATGTATGCTTTTACGGACTACAGAGGTTCATATAGAGGGTACATGAGTTATAAATGCTACTTAAGAAGTCAGTATTGATGAGCAAGTGGGTAATCAACGTGCCGAGTATAATTTACTGCAGTTATTTTGATGTGCAGCTGCAGTGTGGTTTCAGTAGAGCTGCTCTGATTGATACTTTTTATTGTGTAAATGGATCCAATCTCCTATAATTTAATAACGAAGCTGTTATTTTTGATATCCTTACCTCCCTTTTCACTGCATAGCAACATGTTTACATCTGTTACTGGAAAAAAAAGACCTTTTTGATCATATATTACTTCACAATGCCCACTTTCAGTGGCAAAGACCTAAACATTTTAAAATATGCACCTATTACTATTACCTATTATGGTTATGTGTCATTAAAGATGATTATGTGTTCATAAATGTTCTGACCTCTTTCTGATGGTCCAGAAATTAGCGTAGCTTTAAATCAAACAGAAGCAGCCGAATCAGGGCACTGGAATATATTTGGTTCAGTTTCTGCTTTAGAAAATTGGATTGCTTAAAATCCTTTTTTATGGTGTACTTAGTTCACTTTTCATAGATAGACACATGGATTTCCACCATGAAGAGTCTTTTTAAGAGAGACCATGGCCACACAAATCCAATGTACTGTACTATACATAGGCTACTCTGAATACTCTTTGACATCACATATTAGGTAATGATAGTACATGGTTTGGAATAGGCTTTGTCAGTGTGTGTGTGTGTGTGTGTGTTTGGGAACATTTAGTGCTTCTGTTCCCGTCTTGTTTTATCGTCTGGTTATTTTTAGCCGTGCTGTCTCAGGAGCCTTTGGCTGGGTTCAACTGCTTATTTTTTTCTTAGCCTTTTCTACTCTACCTGTCTACCTGGCATGTGCGTCTGCCTGCCGGTGTCACTCCTGACTTCTGACAGAGACAGCTATATATTCCCCCAAGAAGTTCAAGCCGAGACGTACACTCATGCAGAGACTTCAATCCCATTTGGCAGGCATGGTTTTTCCCCCCAATCTCCCCATGAAAACAGCAAAGCTGCAGGAAAGAAAGGGGGAGTTTGTTTCTGTCTGTCACTCTCTGCCGTCTCTGCAGCACAAAAGGCGCTGCTTTTTTGAGACATGAAGGGGAGAATTAAAGCAACAGAACCAGAGCTTTTATATTCAAGAACAGTTCCTATCCTTAAGTGTGCATTACTCATTTCCAATCTCCCATCATTCCTCTTTATCTTCCCACCTTGCCTTCTTTCATTACTCACACATTTCCTCTTAAATAGGTGTTCTTATGCATTTTTTTTTTTTTATCGCCATCATACATGAACTAACTTACGACCATCTTAAAACAACTCTACGCAAACAAGGCATGCAAACAATCTATTATAAATTAATTGTTGATAATTTATTAAAATAAATTAATTGCAATTAATCGTTAGGAGCCTGTAATTCCTCACTAGCCCGCATGACGACAGAAATACTTTGCATATGCGGGAACACAAGAGAAGCTGTCATCTGACCATAGACATAATCAAATTTATTATATTAAATTCATAATGATACAAGTAATACAAATACTACCACTAATAATACTACTGACAATATAAGTAATAATAATTTTGTTTTCATTGTTCCATTTGCCAATGTCTTGTATCCTGCTATTAAGAATGAATCTTTTATTGAGGAATATAATTTGCATTTTCTCTTTCATAAGAAAGAACATTTTCGTAGAAAGGAACCTATTGAATCAGAGGGAAATTCAGCTTTTCAGAAAAATTGCCACATCAATTAACTGATCACCGATTGATGAGATTAAACATCTATTGATCAATGAATTTCTTGATAATTTGCTTCCCTATCAGAAACATTTGCTGTTAAGTTTCTTTATCTATACTCAGTTTGGGGTGTTGTCTTTGAATCTATACTTTTGCATTTGTCATTTTGCTCATTAATGAAACCTGGACGGATGCTGCTGTGCACCGCGGCTGCCAGTGAATCACCGTGTTATTCTCAGACACCATTTAAGATGAGTGGCGATCAATGGGTGTTTAGTTTGCTGTGTGATTGGCCACATTGTCAGTAAAGTGAGCAATCGCACAAAGAATTGTATGCGACAGTCTGTGATGCCGTTGAAGAGGCTTTGCTTCTCTCTTCTGCGCCACAGCCAAGATTGATGTTTTCACTGTGAACCAACTCTTTAGTGTTTACAAAAGATACATAGAAATTTAAAACGAAACAAAAACGCTGTATGTATCACTGAAAAACCAAATTTAGCAAGCATTACATTTCCACTAGGGATGGGAACGACACGGTTTTTGGACTGTCGATTGTCGTGACCCTCATGTCGACTTTTTGTCTAATTGTCGGCCTT
>JBBBVT010000005.1:19309949-19328931 GCA_037177035.1 Craterocephalus eyresii | reverse complement strand
CCCCGCCGCTGTCCCAGATAGGGAACGGCCCATTTGTTTCGATGACGTCACACAAGCGCCCTCGTCTCCTCGCTCCCCTCCCAACCTGTGGGAGGCGGAAGTAGAGATGAAAGCGAGGATGGGGCGTGTTGGCCGTTACGAAAGGCGCGCTGTGACCAAGCAGGAGGAGACGTTGATGCTGAAGGCTGAGTGCAGCGTGTGTGTGTACCCAAAGAGATTCACACAGACTTCTTATCAGCCCACGCCTATTTAACAAGCCAAAACTCCAGGGTGACCCCGTCTGAGCTGACAGACTCACCACACGCTCCCTTCTGCTCCCTCAGGTGAAAACAAGTTTTTTCAACTCGAGTAAATTGGCTGCATCTTTGTGATCAATAATCAATAGATGAAAGTAGTGTGTGTGTGTTTTCTTTTTCTTCGTGTGTGGTCGTCCCACTGGGCTCAACAAGCTCAGCCATCCAGAAATGTGCAGGATACGGAAGCAAACGGAACAGAGGTTCTCCCAGCCCGGAGCGTCTGCTGCAACTATTTTCTTTTTATTTGACTCCATTTTGCATTCAGCTCCGATTCAGCTTATTGACTTTGGAGCTTCTGCTGACATAATGATGTGATCTTGATTTTTAAGTTAATCCCCTGATCTGGGATTGCCCAGTCACACCTTAGCGGCTACAGCTGAACACTGCAGGTGTGCTGTAATTTGGATTTTGGCGTATGCTAGAGAGAGGCTGTGGTAAAAACATGCTCAGCTTTCATTGGCTGAATGATGACGAGGAGGGGATGAAAATGCCTCACTTTCTAGCAGCAGCTCTGACTGCTGTGGTGAAACTGCATTTCATTACTTTGCACCATCCTTTTACTGTTTTTTATTGTAACCTTTAACATGTGCTGTGGTTTCCCTGCTGTGTGGAACTTCTTTTATAATGGTAAATAGAAACTCTGTGCATGTAAATATAACGCACAAGTCTTTAGTCACAATTTGTATAATGTCTGAAAAAATTGAAGAATACCAATGCATTGACTTTTCAGCCACTTTAAAAAGTAATTAAATAGGTGTATCTAATCTAAACATCTGATCAGCCAATCACACGGCAGCATTTGGACATCTGGACATGGTCAAGACAACTGTCTGAAGTTCAGTCTGAGCGTCAGAATGAGGAAGAAAGGATTAGGTGGGTCTGAGTGTATACTGGGATTTTCACACAGAAACATCTATAGGGTTTCCAGAGACGGTCTGAAAAAGAGAAAATATCCAGTGAGCAGCTGTCTGGACCACAATGTCATGTTGATGTTAGAGGAGACTGGGCAGACTGGTTGGAGATGATTGAAAGGCAACAGGAACCAAAATAAACACTGGTACCAGCCAAAGTGTGCAGGATGCCATCTCTGATTGGACAACACGTCCAGCCTTGAAGCAGATGGGCTACAGCAGCAGAGACCACACAAGGAAACTCAGGCTAAAATTCACACAGACTCACCAGAACTGGACAATAGAAGATGGAAAAATATCTCCTTGTCTGAAAAGTTTCCATTTAGACTGAAACATTCAGATGGCAGGGTCAGAATTGGGTGGAAAAAAACATAATAGCAAGGAATTGTCCTGGATAAATCAACTGTTTAAGCTGCTGCTGGCAGTGTGATTAAGCAGAGGTTATTTTCTTGACACATTTTGGGCCCTTTAGTACCAGCATGTCCAGGTTTAACCAGCACAGCCTACCTGAGTACTGCTTCTGACCATGTGCATCGCTTTCTGAGCACAGTGGAGCATCTTCTGATGCTGCTTCCTGCAGGATGATGCTCCATGTCACAAAGCTCAGATCAGTGAGTCCACTGGACTCCAACGGCCCCCACAGCCACCACATCTTAGTCCAGTATTCCACCTTTTGGGATGTGGAGGAACAGGAGATTCTCATCATGGATGTGCAGCAACTGTGTGATGCTGTCATGTTACTATGGAGCAGAACCGCCACACGGAGCTAATGAAGTGGCTGGTGAGGGTGAAGAAGTAGTGATGCTCATGTCGATCCAACAAAGTGGCAAATGTTTCCGGTCATGGAGGATGCATTCTCTAAATACCACCTCTTCACCAATTTTTTTCCCATTTATCTCGGGTTTTATACATTTTCTAATTGCTGCACTATTTTTCCCAAAGCTACTGCCTGGGAGATATATTACTCCCTCTTCCTGTCTGTCCTCAAGTGCCAGCTTTAATTAGCAGAACTGTAATTAGCTCTGCTGGTGCCACCACGCTGTATAATTGCACTTAAAGTATTGAAATAAACTGCATTTGATCTCTAGTTAATTGTGATCTAGTTATAGAAAAGCAGGAGGAACCCAGACAGAACGTGCTTTTTTTTGTACGTGTAGAGAAATCAGGTTTAGATAAATAAAATTGCTTGGTTTTAATGCGCTACTTTTGCACATTTTAAGTCATTGTCAAGATAGAAAACAATGACTCAAGTTTAAGGCATTCTTTAGGTGGCATATATTTCTTTATGTACTATAACACCAGTAGGTCTCAGCTGCCGCAAGTTTTCTTTACAAATATGCTTTGAAATGAAAAGTCAAGCCAGATCATCAAATGCGCCTCCAGAATATTGGTTTAGTGGTGATAAAATACTGTTTTTAATGTGAAAGTTGCATAATATTTGGCCTCAACAGCACACACACACAACAGACTTGATTCCTCTTTTACTGACGTACTCTAAAAGAAATCCATGTTTCCTAACACACGTGCTCTGATCTTAAAGTTGTCTGTACTGTTTCCTGCCAGTATGAGCTGCAGAGTAGCTCCCATTTCCTGCCAGGTGACATTGTCTTGGCAGAAATTCAACTTTCCCCTGTTTGATGCTGGAAATGGAGTGGTTTCCACCTTGTATTTGTGATGAAACACACTTCCAGGATTTGCAGGTCGACCCGATAGAAGTAAATATAACTAATTTTGTTGCAGGTACCAAGATTTAAAAAAAAAAGAAAAAAGTTCTAGAGCTTTAGGGTTTCAAATGAGTCACCTTGCTTGACTGCATCATTGACCTCACAGACACACTCATCCACCAGCAAGACACAGCTGCTCCCTAGAGAGCAGGAGCCCACACACTATTAGCCTTGTCACCTGGTGGGTTCAGGATCTGGCTCTTACTCTCTCACACACACACACACACAAACATTAAAAGCTTGGCTGCAGCCGATGTCTACTCCCATGTTTAAATGTAGACGTGCATAATTAATCCCATCGTCCTCAGCACCCATCCAACACATCTTTGGGTCGGTTTCGTTCACACTTTGATTGGATTCGGAGGCTGAACGGCTGATTGCGTAACCGGAGGAGGAATACGAGGAAGGAAGTGGAAGGAGGAGGGAGAATCTCTGGCAGGATTTTTGGAGGAGTTGAAAGGCAGTTTATGCATGTATATGTGCATATCCATCTGCATGTCTGTGTCCTTGTGAGCCAGAATAATTGTGGGTGTCTGAGTTGCTCTGCTTGCATAATAGCTGCTTTCATTCAGAGCCGCCTCATCACGACTCATACTTCTTGTGTGAGTCACCACCTTTCAGAGGAACTCTGCTGCAGTCAGTTCTTGAGATTTAGCGCGTGTGATTGTTTTGACAGTGAAAGTACAACTCGGATGCCAAAAATAATTCTCCTGTGGACTCCCTGACCGCCCGTTTGGAGAGATTTAGCCTTACATGACCCTTCTTTATTCTCACTAAACAGGTGCTACAATAGCTACTCTGTTATGTCATTTTTAATCGGGTTATTTTAAGCCCTCGCAGGACCGAGAGTGCCTCCGTACTGCCGCTGAAGTATTCCTAAGGACTGTGAATCTTAAATAACTTATAGGTATGTGTTCACTCTCTGAAAGCTGAGAGAAAATTTCACCACCAGGATCAATAATTCTTTTGCTGGTTGTAGTTCATTGACTCTGAACATCTTGGCAGGTCTAAGGAGGGCTTAGCAGAAACAGTTTGAACCTGTCAGATGTCACGTAATGTGACGTCAGCTGGCTGCACATCGAACATTCATGTTTACCAAGTAGGCTGGTCGGGGAGGAAGAGAGAGATGAAGGATCTAAATGGAGTAGGAACAGATTACTGTGGGCAGATCACAGACTTCAGGATTTCTGATTTCCTTTTCCTTTGGGTGGGAAAATGAAACGCTAATCAGTGTGTTGTCATGATGTTTTTTATTTTTTTTATATTTACTAGGGTCGGGGCGGTATGCTTTCCTCCCAGTTCGATCTTTTACTATTATTTAGTTGCCTACTTGTTTGAAATTGTGATCCTTTGATATTTCAGATTTTTGTGATTTTAGTTTGCCCTTTTTAACCTAAGAACATGTGGGGGAAAACTGAATGTGAACCAAATTTCCCACCAAAAACACAACACATAATGTGTCTCATTATGTTTTCAAGATTTATCCAGCAGGAATATATGAAAATGCAGCATTACATTTTTTTTATTTATTTATTTATTTTTATTAAACACAACACAGCAGCCAGACCGTCATTGTGCTGCTATAATGCCCGACGAGACAAGTAAAAAAATGAAATAAAAAAAAGAGCATCTTTTTTTATATTTTTAAAAAAAAATAACAAAACTCTGTCAGTCACAAAATAACTGATATTTATGTAAATTGGATGTTTTTGTTTGTCTTACAGGCCTAATCTTTACCCAACTTCTTTAGTAACTTTAAATTTTGTTACAAAAATGAAACTAGAGGAAATGCAAACCAAACTTTTGCAGCACCATTTTAGACAAATGTAGAAATTGTTCAAATGTAGATGCTTTCTAACAAGCTAAAGCAATTTCCATTGGTTTCAATTACATTTATGTGATAAGCTTTGGTGAAAAGGCCAAAAAAAGGTGGTGCAACAACTCCTTTTCCCATCATGAACTTACATGTTTTCATGGAGCTCTTTGAGAGAGTGAAGTGTCCTGTTTCCACTCCACTCTTGTCTTCCCATTCTGCCTCTTTGGAGATACATATTACTTAATAATACTTCCAGTTGCTTTGTTTACTCTATGGTCACAGCCACTGGCTTCTTGTAGACAGTATCGTATAGGCCAGCTGAAGGCCTAAATTAACTCTTTATAGTAATTCCTCTGTCACACGTCTGCTCCATTTGAGTTTCACTTTTTACAGAATACTGCTGAGAACTGGTGCCTTTTCATAAGCTACCTTTAGCAGTAGTTGGCAACTTTGTTTGATTAATGGAAGAGTTATAGATGGCATATTCATGACTAATTTTGACTGGGAAAAAGTCAAGTATTTATTTTAACAGTGAACTTCTGTTTTAAGCCTTTGCTCCTTCAGAATTAGCTCACATAGTAAATGAGCGTGAGCTTCATTATTAGCGTAGCGTCTGGTTTTTTCGGTGAAAAGGCACAGAAGTTCACTATTTTCCTTTTTTAGGCTGTTTTCACAGTTTGTCACAGAGAAAAGCCTAGTGAGGTCTCGCTATGGCTCATCTCCACTTAACCTGACTTCAGAGGCAGTGGTGGTTTGGTTACCATGGAAACCGGCAACTCGTTCAGTTTTACAGAGGGTGAAGGGAGGGATGGTGGGTCAAAGATAGCTGCTTGTAGCTCTCTGTGTTTTTTTTGTGGTTGAGATTTGTAGAGGCAGGGGGGTTGCCAAGATCCTTCTTTCATCAATGATGCACAGGGTTTTCCCTCAATAGGCTAACATGAATTATTTTACAGGCCTCGCTGGCCTACCCACTCCCAAACCCCCACCCAAGTCTCTGTTTGACTATCTTTTCTTTTTTTTTTTGTCTCCCATTTTCTCCTCTCTATTCTATGAGCTTTTCTTACAGTGAGATTTCACTGTTCTCAGAAATGTGTGGTGTTCTCAATCTGGGGCTCAGCGGGAATTCCTGAGTCTCTCTTTGTGTCTGCCCCCTTATAGATTTTCTCCTTTTTAACTGCATCCACGCGTTTTGTGTGGGTTCCCTCTGCCTCCGCCTTTTGTGTGTGTGTGTGCTACTGAGGGAGGAAAGCGGGGACTTGTTGTGAGATGGCGTTTTGATGAGGAAGAGAACTGTCTGCATACAAGAAGAGGCAGAAAGCGGGAGAGTGTTAAGTTTGAACTCTTGTGTTTTCCTTCATCTGTGACCATCCTCACTAAGCCTTTCCGCCTTAACGCTGATTCTGTTTTTGGTGCTTTCAAAAAGTCATTATGCAAATATGCAAGACTTGTGATATTGTAAATGCATCAGCAGGTGTTGTACTGACTCACATTCGGCTTTTAAGGACTAATCTATTTGTCGAGTGCAAGAAAACAACAATTTGACAGGCTCCTAACAAGCAGAAAGAGCAAGCGAACAATGTAAGTGACTCCATGTTCTGTTTTAATGAGTCGTGATTTGAGCTAAAAAAAAAAGAAAATGTAACATCACCATGGCAACATGCTCTCCAAACATGTAGGATTTTAACAGTGTGACGTTCGCCCTGTTCATCATCACTGTTAGCTGTTGAACATCTGAACATTGGTTAAATAAACAGAAATCTGACATCCATCACATTATAAATATTGTTGCCAGTCATATGAGGAACACAGATGTCTTAGACTAGAAGGTAAATATGTTGTTCTTGGCAGCCAGTCGGACGTTGGACATATCGCAGTGTTTCAATGCCAGCTCATCAGAGGCATGCTGCAGGAAAACCTCTAAAAGTTCCTGCTCATCACTGAGCATGGCAGTTGTAGGGAGTTGGGGTATTAACAAATCAAAACATTCACATTTAGACTAGTTTGCAGACTTATTTCCTCCCACATTAGCAGCTAAAACCATGGAGGCTCATATGTTCAGGATAGAAATGTCACAAAAATAAGCATCGCATTGAGTCTATTTATGCACAGATTCTGAAGCTTTTTCCCTTCTTTATTATGTGCTACACAAATAAACCTTCGTAATTAAAAGTTTTCATGAGGGCATGTTTCTGTTTCTTGCTCATGCATTAGTTAGACGCATCTTGATTTGTTTAGAAGCTCAGCACCACCGCACATAACCATCTTTAACCAGAATGTCATCAGATCCACTCTTAACATTTAAAAATGTTATCATATAAAGAATCTGAGGTGACCGTCTTGATTGGACTTCAGAAATTTGCTTGTCTAAATTTTACTCTGTGGCTCCAGTTTCATGAGAAAGACATTGGACTGTAATGACTGAATGAATCCTGAAACACCTGGAAACAATCGGGAAAAATTTTGCAACTTAACCAGCTGATTGAACTTTTTACTCTTGATGTTTGAAGGATTTGAAAAATGCCTATAAAAATACTTTCATCACCTACTACCATAGATTCAATGTGTGAACTTTTAGCTGATTGTTGTCCAGCCCAATATTTGCATATTCAACATTTTTACTCTTCTTTGAAGCAAATAATACCTTCACTTCCCCTCTCCTCCTTTCCTTAGTCTAGTTTCTATCCGCTACTCAAGTGAATCTGAAGTTTTTGTTTGAAAGGCAGCAGAAACTCACACGAATAACGTTTCTATCAATGTTTTTGAAGCAAACGAACCTGGCTGCATAGTTTCAGTAAATGCACAGCAATAAGGTTCATTCCCAGTGGTAGAAACAAACCCTATAGGGAGCTTAAACACTGATCAAAACAACAGCAGTGGACATCCAACGGGTGGGAAAAAGGCAGAGCTCTTCTTCTTCAGGGATTACCTCATTTCCAGGAACATCTGCAACAACAATACATATATCTAAGAAGATGCATCCATGTAAACATGTCGCTGGAGGCTCCGATCAGACGGATTTCTATCATATGGATGAAATGGTTGTCCGTGGAAACTTAGCTACTGTAACGCTGTTACTGTGTGTGTGTTAGCTCTGGGTTTCTGTCTGCTTGTGAAGGCTGAGTGTTTTTTCCTCTAAAGTGTGCACATGCACAGAAAACAGGGACAAGAACAAAATTGCATTCTTTCTGCCTTTTTAAACAGTCCCAGAGGCCTTGGAACCGGCAGTGCAGCCCAATCCAACGCACATGCCCGCAGGCATTTTTCTGCTCTCTCTCTCACACACACACACACACACACTGACTCCAGCCAGCCAGTAAAGCCTGGTTCTCTGCCACACTGGGAGTTGGCAAACTTGCAAATCTCAGATCATTTTAAGTCAGTTGGACAGAGACGGCCTTAAGGTTACGATGGTTTTTGGAAGTTCCCAGAACTGTAGATGAAAGCCAAGACTTTCTCGGCTGTTCCCCACTAGCCGGTGATTAAAAGGACGGGGAAGCAGACTTGTTTTCTAGAGACAAGCTGCAAGCTCGCGTCTTCTCTTTAGAGACTCTGTCCTGGTTAACTCTGAAATCTTTTTTCAGTCCAAAGTTCAAAATGGCTCTGTGGCTTTGCTACTGGTTTGACTCAAAAACAATATTAGAGTTGCTGGAGTTTGCCCACAGTGCGCAATGTTAAATATTTACTGAGAGCACAAGGAAAACACACAATTATATAAAATGACAAGAGGGAGACCAAAAATATGGAAAATCCAAAGAACTGGACTTGATTCTTTAAGATATAAATGCGCTTTCTCACTTAATCCTAATCAACAGCAATAATAGTAAATTAACGGAACAGCGCAGGTGTGAGATAATGGAAGCAGGCAGGGGTTACAGTACAGCAATAAACATGAAATAATCTTTAGTAATGATGGAGGTAAAGCACTTCTAAGTTAACACAGATCTTTGTTAAAGACATCCTTCAGGAGATGTGACCAAAATGTATGATATATCTTTATATAAGCATGACTAAGTCCACATTTCTGCTTTACACTCATATCTCAAGGTTCAGTTTGCAGTGTCTGGAACCGGTATAGATGTGATTTCTAAGTGCACGTCCTATGGAAGATGGAGGTTCCTCTGCATTTGCAAAGCACAGGGTCTTTAAAGTCCTTTTAATGTGTAGATCTCTGCTACTGCACATGGCTTAGTTTCACAATATCTTAGTAATCTCTTTCAAACTCAGGTCTGCAGTTATTGATCAATTCTGAAGTCGATGTGGAGCCTCTTCCACTCAACTGTTTTTTTTTTTTTGGATATCCTCACCAACAGCCGAATTCTCCACCAGGCATATCATCCCGAGCTTGGAGAAGTGGATGTACAAAGCTCCGCTCTTTTTTGAAACCTTGAAGTTTAGGTTCTGTCAAACAAGTGAATGAATTCCCAAAGTAAGGAGGGGGAAGAAGCTGCAAAAGGTGGCGGTTGTGCTGGCTGACAATGCAGCGTGTGAGGAGGAATATGTGTAAATGTGCAGGAAGGTGTTGCTAGAAAAGAGCTGACATCCTGAGTAAAGCTTTGCTGGAAAAAAAGGGATGTAAAAGGCTTCAACACCTGCTCAGTGACATCAGATCTGTCAAAATGAACAAGAAGCTAGTGTTTATTTTCTGGCATGGAAATGATGGAGGGATAAGGTGACTGCTATGTTACACAGCAGTGGAAATCTGGTTCAAATATGATTAAATCTTTACAGGACATGATTGATTTCTCTGAACAGATGTTTTACACCGATAATTGACCACCTTCACATTTTGAAAAGAATTATTACTATTATATCGCTGATCTCCTTTTTTTTATTTTATTTTACTGCTTCCCCTCTTCAAGCTCTCAGGTATTGCAACAGTCCAGTAGGGGAAGGAGCAGTAGATGGTTGAGCATTGACTCTGCAGGCTGGATGATGTAAGCTATTGAAGTTACACCATCTACAGCAGCAGGGGGGTTAGCGGAGTTAAACTTTCCCTGCAGTGGTTTTGAAGAGTGGGAACTAAAGCTTTGAGGTTGCTGTTCTTCAGCTCACCTTTAACCTCTACAGGAAGGCCACAAAATATTGCCATTTTTCAGCAGTTAGCATGTGAGTCTCTGCAGACCGAGTCCATGTAAAAGGAAATCCCAGAATTATCCAGATTTTCTTCAGGAGCAATATTGAAACCCCAAATTAACAAGCCTAATCCAACTTCTCTAATTGTAAGGACTTTCAGTTTGAACAGATGACTTTGTGGTTCTAACTTAGATTAAAGATGAGAAACTGAAGAAAGATGTGTGATGAAAATCATCTGTAGTTTGTAATCAGTAATGAATCGCCATTTTCTTCTTTGTGCATTTTAAGAAACATCTCTTCTGGGATGTTATCCCGGTCAGTGAGGTTGTTCGGCTTTGATAAAGTCACCCTGTAAGCGTTGTTGCACAACTCTCAGATCCATGTGTGCAAGCTGTATATAGACTTTACATTAGCTGTACACAAGCCTCCCAAATATGGGAATGAGATCTATCTACAGTGTATTGTATAGGAGGGGGATAACAGCACTTCTTTTCTAAACGGGAACGTCCATGTTTGTTTTCTGCTTCTCATTATTTTTTGTTTTATGTTCTGGTTTTGATCCAAATGCATTCATAGTTCAGACTCTGTCCAAATGGATGTGCAAGTCATCAGTTGCCCTCAAGTTCAGCCCGCAGCTTATACTCTGACGGGCCACTTTAAATACTTGTTGGAAGGTCCAATGCAGCTTGAGGTCTACCACCGAATCCATCCCATGAATCTAGCACACAAATCCTTGCTTAATTTTCCCAAATCTCACCTAGATGAAACATGATCCTTAAGTGCAGATTTCTGATAAAGATGGGCAAACATCCAAGATTTGTGAAGATGGCTTAAGAGAGAAGCCACATGAGCTGCATGCATGTTTGGTTGCTGGTTGGTCTGCCCTCTGCTTTACACGGCTTAAATGTTATTAGAGGTTACCATGAAGTTTTGGACAGTCATTATCCCCTGATGTTTCATCTTGTACCACCAAGTTTTCACCCATCACTTGACCCCTCATTGAATCTAGAGGACGAGTCTTTGGAACACCTACTGTTTATCATGTGAAAATCCATTGCTTATAACTTCTATCAGTACTCGGCATTTTTCCCGTCATCTTCGATGCACACCAGCTGCCCAGCATTTCCAGCCTCACCCCCCTGTAAAGGAATGTGTAGATACAAATAAAAGCAAGTCCTCTGAGAATTACAAGTCCACTGTGTTCGATGGAAGGACGTCTAGTTGTACAAACTAAAGCTGCAATCAGCTGACAGCCTCATACTGGTTTATACTGGTTAAAAACAGTTTTTAAATTCATTCAGTGCCACACTAAAGGAATACGTTGACATTTAAATTTCCAGCAACACACAGATGATTAAAGTTCTTATTTTTAAGCATTTGGGAATGAAAATGTGTTTTAATTTAGATTTAAAAAATCTTCTAATTTTTATTGTTTTTCCTTCATTCTTTCTCTGTCTTATCTCAGCGTTTCATCCAGTACCTGGCCTCCAGAAATACGCTTTTCAACCTGAACAACTTCTTGGATAAGGGAGCCCTGCAAGGTAAAACACCGCGAAACTAAGACCTGTGTAGAAATTCCATAACTTTTTCAGAAAGAGTAGCACCCATCATAATTAATATCAAGGTTTTAAACAACTTAGAGTATTCAAAACCAGAATCTGAGATAAAACTTTAAGAGATGATTTGTTGAAACCTCATGTGTATTTTCTTTCCTCGTATTTTCTTCTCTCTTTCACTCATTCAGGTTACGACATGTCAACCTTCATCAGACGATACAGCCGCTACCTTAATGAAAAGGCCATGTCCTATAGACTGGTGGCTGTGGATTTCACCAAGATGAAGAGGGGGTAGGCCTGCTCACGAAATGTCAACTTCTCTCATATTTAACAATGTCATGTCACAAACCAGGAAATGGGGTTCATCTTTTGGATCTGAACTCTCTTCATGATAGCTCCTCTGTAGTCGAAGTAATACAACCTGACAGGAACTTTTAAGTTAAAAAAGTGATAGAAATCCTCTGAATTTTAGTTTGAGCCGACTATGAAGAGATTTACCCAAAGAGTCTTCTTCAGGAAACATTATTTTTTGCAAATTGAAACTTTATCATGTTTTACATTAATTTGCTTCTCTTCAATCTTTTTTGTTTCATCTGGACCAAGATTTGCCTCCAAGTTTGGCTCTAAAAGGCAATTCTTTTTTCCTAATTGTTTGTGCGTATTCCCCTTTGTCAGTATTGACGGTGTGATGCGCACCATGAACACAGAAAAGTTGATCAAGACGGTGCCCATCATCCAGAACCAGCTGGACGCTCTGCTGGATTTCCAGGTACGAGGAGTGTTTGTGTTTTTTACGTATGTCTTCTCGCACTCTTGCCAGCGATGTGGTTGACTCCCTTTCCAATCAAAATGTAAATTGAATGAAAACGTTTGCCAAGTTCGAGACCTCTTCTCGCCGGGGTATAGGAAGCATATCACAGACTGGGATTTGGAGGGGATTTGAGGAAATTAGAGGATGCATCGTGGTTTGTGACGGCAAACATTAAGGACTGATTAAAAATTGTGATGAAAGTCTGATGTTGGAGTAGTGAATGTGTGTGCTGCTGATGTTTGCTTCAGGCCAGTTGACATGGATCATTTTAATTAAAGTTTCCTGGTTTAAGCAGATTTGAAAAGATGAGACATCATCTCTGATTTCTACCACGCCACCTTTCTGCTCTCTGCAGGCCAACCCAAACGAACTGACCAATGGAGTGATCAACTCAGCCTTCATGCTCCTCTTTAAAGACTCCATACGGCTTTTTGCTGCTTACAATGAAGGAGTCATCAACCTATTGGGTAGGACGTGCAGTTTTGCTCCTTTCAAACAGGGTTTTCATGCTCACAAAATCTTTTCAGACCTTTCAACATGCAGCAGTCTTTTCTTTTTTCTCACCTCTACTTTTGTTGCTTTCGCTTTTCTGTGTAACCAGCCTTGTTGTTCATACCATTTAACCACTACTGCTTTTTTTTTTAATTCTACACATTGCTTCCTTAAATTCATCCCTGCTATGGTGAGTAATGTATTAGCTTGTAAACAACACCACATATGCAAACATATTTAGGCAGCTGTTAGGACAAATGGCCAATCACCACCTGCTAAAATAGCCAGTAAGTTTTTATTTAAATCCACCAAAATGAATTTAACTACCTTTGGTGGACGTTTGATTTATAGCCCTGCAAGTAATTAACATGACTCGAACAAAAAAAAGAAAACTAACAAACAAAAAAAAAGAAACTTGTACAAATGCATGTACATACTGATACGGTAACTGCTGATGCTCCAACTCCTCCAGTCCTGTTTCCAATAAAGCTCTTATGTTGTCTGATATGTTAATGAAACTGAATATCGGAACTGATGAAGACAGTGCAGCAGATGCTGGGACTGGAGAATATACATATTTATTTTATTAATAATGAATAGAAAGCAAAGATAAGCAACAGCAGAGTACAGAGACAGTTAGCAGTACAGAGCACAGGTCGGACTTATTAGTTGAATTTTTGTCCAAACCCCTTTTTTCAATAATCGATAGATACTTTCCTCTCATAAGTAATTTACCTTCACCTGCTAATTTCATTTTCTAGTAAATAAAATAAAACGATCCCCAAAGGTACCAACTACATTTTGTCTTCAACCTACTGTGTGAATAAAAGACAACACACAGGTGGAGCAGATGTTTTATCGTCTGCTCTGCTGTAAAACCTGTCATGTCAACAAAGCTGATTGTTGTAAACCAGGAAGACAGTGAAAGCCAAAACCGCTACTCGCGTCACATGACCGTACCGTAACCAGAGCTTACATACCTCCACTCTCACCAGTTTCTAAGAATATCTGTTTGTCAGGCGTACGAAGAAGTGTTTGCATGTGGTTTATAGCAAACATGGAAAAACCTGAGCTCCTGCATGCATGGTCTAAAAATGATTATTCTGGTAAAGACTTAAACAGTTGAGGGGTCTACGGTCCATAATCTGGAGAAATCTCTGTAAGCCGACACAGAAGGCGGCATTGAGAACAAATCGAAGCGCCGCATTACAAACAGAGAGAAAATGGTGTCCACTCATGCAAATCTCCGTGTGTGGAAGACGTGTAAGCAGCAGCCTGCCTGTCACATCGACACAGTAGGTCCTGACAAGCTGTCATGTTGCTGCCAGACGGCTCCCTGTCTCCACCTGATCATTTTCTGATGCCTCTTGTCCCCCCCCCCTTTTTTTTTTTTCTTCCCTCATTTAATATTTCCCCCCTGTTTTCCTTTTTGAAACCTTTGTCTCGTCTTCTTTTGTCTCCACAGAGAAATACTTTGACATGAAGAAAAATCAGTGTAAAGACGCTCTGGACATCTACAAGAAATTTCTTTACAGGATGACGAAGCTGTCAGAGTTTCTGAAAGTGGCCGAGGTACGTTCACACGCACACAGATATGTGTAAGCAGTCGCTTAATAAGTGCATTTTTCAGAGGAAGATGCAGCAGTTCTGCTCACTCAACTACGTTCAAACAAGCGAACCTGACATACCCTCACTGCCCCACATTTGCTCACACCTATATGTGTTTGTAGACCCAAAATAACCCTAAGATGGAGGATGTGGTTATGCGCTCCGTTAGCCCCCTCTCCCTCTGCTCCCTGGCTCTTTCTTTTCCCCCCTGACAAAGATGGATACTCGAGTGGCTCTCCTCCGCCCAGCGCCCACAGACCATCCCTCCGTCTCTCTTCTCTCTTGTGGCCAATTCTTTCCCTCCCACCTTTTCTTTTTTTTTTTTTTTTCTTTCTCCAGCGGACGTGAAATGGTGAAAATAAGCCGCTGGGATTTCAGCACAGGGAAACACTCTCAGGGCTTCACATCCTCCGTAATGTACACAGAAGGAAGTCTTCCCTCTCAGATCGCTGGATTTCTGTAATTATGTTTTAAAGAGCTCCCATGACAGTTTGAGGTTTTATGCAGAGTCTTTAGAAAAAAGGGGGGAAAAAAAGATGTATTCAGTAAACTGAGTTTGTGTTTTCAGTTTCTGTATGTTGAATGTGCATTTTTTTTTCTGTCCAATGCCATAGAAAGACCAAAACCCAACCCTTAAACTACCTTAACAACATTTTTGTAAATGCAGTGAAATAATATATGTATAATAAGACAGGTTTCTCCTCATATCTTTTCCTCCGCCTCAAATCATCTGTATTATGGAGCCTTTTCAATGTTTCCCTTCTGTTCTCCCTGCAGGATGCTTAAACATATAACTCCCATAAACTCTCTGCACTGTAAACAGTTAAATTTAATATGTACAGTACTTTTTAGTATAGCTTTAATTAGACCGGTATGTTATTATGACCTCAACATAGAACTGGCACACAATGTAAAAATAACTTGAGTACAATGCAGACTTTAAATAAGACCCTGTCCACTCCCACTTAACCGTCCAGGAATGACCAAAAACTGATGAAAACTAACTTGTTCAAGTTGTTATTAAAAGAAAATGACGTATACGTTTTTAAAGTTGAATCTACCAGGACACATTATACTGTGCAAATGTTCATTAAATAAAAACTAAGCCAGAAATGTGGAAGCAGTTTCTGCCAAAACTTTCTGCTTCTATAGGAAGGAAAAGAATAAATGGCTGCAATGTGCTGCTGATCAAATACACTTGATTAACTTGTCATCAGCAAGTGTGAACACCTCCATAAAAGCAGAGGTTTTGGCATTTCACTGCTTTGGGGCGTTCAGGCGTGTGTTAACACAATGCCAAGGAGGAAATACGCCCCATCAATCTGCGAAGAGCTGTCGGGACACTTGTAAACAAATTGGGAGTCCATTATTCTTCACTGAGAGAGATTCAAGACAGTTATCCATCTTCACAGGAGTGAAGTCTTACCACGTTCACCCCAAGAACAAACTGTCCAACATTCAGCTCACAGAAAACCGGAGAGCTACATCTCAGAATCGACAGGCCTCAGAAGAAGAACAAGCATAAATTGTTTGCAATGGTTTTCAGGAATAAGCGTCCTCTCTCTTACAAAACATGACAGCACAGCTAGGGTTTGCAGATTTACGGCTTGTTTGGACAGATGAGACCAAAGCAAAGCTGTCTGGTTATAAACACTGCATATCAGAACAGAGAGGTAACTCTGTTTGTTTTACAGCTGCAGGGCCCGGACACTTTGCAGGCACGGAGTTGGCCATGAACTCCTCTGTATATGACAGTGTTGCTGTCACATGTAAAGCCATCTTTCCGACTGCTAAAACCAGGCTGAAACCCAGAACGATCCCAAAACCAGCAGCAAACATCCAGCAGGATGGCTAAAAAGAAGCAGAAATAAGTCTGATATAAATTCTTTCAGAAAGCTTCATGAGTGAACATTTTGCAAAAGTCAATGAATCGACCCAATGGTGTGAAGAGGAGTCGGCCAGAATTCCCCCACAACAACACCTGATTGATTGTTATTCAGAAAAAGACTTCTACTCATTGCTGCTAATTGTGTTGAGTAATAAAATTGATGGTTTAGTGGATGATTTAGATTTAGATCAAATATTTCCTTTAATCCAATTCAGAGTCAAAGTATTCTAAATCCAGTCACACAAATCATAAATTTGATCGAGTACATGACTAGAAATCAATAACAAGAACGGTGAAATGAAATAAAGTAAAATAAACAATTAGACGAGCACTTTTATTAGCTGTTATTCACTCTTCCTCCTGATAAATCCACAAGTGAGTGTGTTTGACAGAAGTTAAATAGAAAAATCAGATGCTATGATTTCTGTAAATGATGTTTTGTGTGTGTTCTAATAAGTCAACATGTTCACTCGGATGTTATCCGTCTTCGCTGTATGGGTCCTGGAGTTGGTTTTCGAGTTAACTGTCGTTTTTACGAGGGTTTGTTTTCACACCATCATTCATGGCTGCGCTGCCTCATCGGTCCAACATATTTATCACTGCGCAGTCATCACGCCATCCACTGTGGCCATCGGCCGCTCCATCGGCCAACTCCCGTCCAAAAACGTTTGCTTGTTTATTTCTGTTGTCGTTTATGTTGACACTGTCACTGCATGAAGTAATGATTCCCCTGTTTGTTTTTTCATATTTTTTTTCCCCCTTCTCCATTTTATCCCACCTACCTCTCCCCTTTTTTTTTATTTTTTGACGACAGCAAGTTGGAATAGATCAGGGTGACATCCCAGATCTCTCACAGGTCAGTGTACATCTCACCTTCCACTTCTGACTCCAGCTCCTTTTTTCTCCTTGTCTGTCGTTTCTACTTCCTATTTTAAGACCTCTTCCTATTCATGTGCTCTCACACTTCCATCCAGTGGTTCACACCTTATTTAACTCATGTGTATGCCTGTGTTCCCTCCTAACTCTTCTTACACTCTCCGCGCAGTCATTTCATCCCTTATTTAAATTTCAACCATCCCGTCCAGTCTGATATCGCTGTTTGAAATCCAGTTTCCCTCCCTGGTCTCCCCTGGCTTTCGTCTTCCTCTGAAATTCTCCTATAAATCCAGGTTGAGTGTGTGAAGTCAGACTAAATGCACCTGAAACAGATTTTATCATTATTTATTTTAAAATCCTGAGAGAAGGCAGACAATAAGCTCAGACCTTGGATTTACAAAAACAAGGATAATTTCAAGATGAGCTTAAAAAGCAGGACGGCGACGCTGGAGGAGAAAGTGATTTCTGTGGTTTAACATCAAGCAGATAATTGCCTTTTTATCTAATTGTGCAGCAGTTCACAGGATTTGCTTGAAGGATGAATTTTCCCGCTGTATGGGTGGACCTCAGAGACTTCAGATGTTCTAGGTTAAATCATCAGGAAAAATCAAAGAAAACCTTCATATAAAATTCAGCTTTATGTTGATCTTCCGCCTGATGACTTTTTATTTTTGTTATTTAGAAGAATAAATTTGTTTGAAATGGAAGTTATATTGTTGAATTTAGTCTCCAATTGTCACCCGGATCGGCTACAAGATTAAATAATTCATTATTCATAATGAATGTGCGATGTCATTTCATTAATGGTGCGTTCCAGTTGTCTCGTTATTCTGAGTGGACGCTTCCACATCATATAAAACGATAAAATAACAAATTGTAAAAATGTGTATGTTGCAATGGTCGACCTTTCTAGCGTCTCTTGTACTCTGTTGTATTTCATGACTTATGTAAGTTAAATGCAGCCTTTCTGTCAGGGTTTCTGCTTTGCTGCAGACATCAAAGGCAACCAGCTTTAAACCAACCGAGATTCACATTACCCTGGTTTGAGCTGGCAGATGCATTGAAATAATACTCTGCTCATTCAGTCAGAGGGAAAAGGGAAAATGTCCAATAGCCGCTTGGCAGGTTAGATACTTCACCACAAACCCGACAACTATGGTACCGTCTCTGTCCAAGGAAGCCCCGCCCCCAAGCTACTCTGGTATTCAGCTGCACCATTATATAGCTTCAGTGGAACGTGTCAGACATTACTAAAAATCATTAGGGTGAACTGGCAGGTTTCCAGCATGTGTATTGACTGAGTGCTGAACTCATGTACTGCAGCAGTTAAATGGGTTTTTCTTTCCCCCCCTCTGTCGCAGAAAACAAAAGGATCATACATTGTAGGTGGTGGGTTGCACACTGTACAGCTTAACCCCCTTTGACCCACTTAAAGGAAAATTCACGCATTTTTCTTTAGCTTGCTTTTTTCCCAACGTTTAATGGGGACAAAAATCTGTGGAACTGGTTCATGGTTGAACAGGAACACTGTATGTTATGAAATAAAAAGCATGTTTGGATTGATTTTTTTTATACTTGTAAAGCTTTGAGTATCTAATAGGGGTGTGAATCTTGCAGCTACTCAAGATTCACACCTTCGATTCTGATTCTTGGGGTAACTATTTGATTCTGTATTGATTCAAACTGATCTTACTTCACATTCAATCCTCTTAGTAATGATTGATGTGCCGATTTACTCCATTCCTCTAAAAGACAGAAACAGCTCTGAGGAATTGTGTCGCTGGTTGAAAGAAAACTGATCCTTATCATCCAAAAAACTGTTTAAACTTAGCTAACCTGGAAAAGTTTAACATATCTTTGTCATTTATCAGCAGCTTTAGAAGTAGTAGCTAATAATCTTTAGCCTTTTTAAAAAATGGATTCTCGGAAAT
>JBBBVT010000005.1:19274007-19299925 GCA_037177035.1 Craterocephalus eyresii | reverse complement strand
TAACCCTCTATTGCACGCATTGTGATGCAATTCAGGTAAATATCTGTTTTGCTTACACTAAGCATAATCTAAAGAAATTAGATTTTTTTTGTTCCATAATAGCGGACAAGTAATAATGTGGTCAGCATTTTTTTCAGATTCATGTTAAAATATTCAATAACTTTAACAAGTTCTCGTACATAAAAGTTTAAACGTAAAAGTGACTTTTTAAATGGGGTTTCATGTCTGAGTGTTGCCTGGAGGCAGCATCCGTCCTCTGTGGAACAAGCCATTAAAATGAACATCTACAAGACTCGCAGCATGAATTTTCACACTTTACAAACAATGCTTTAAAAGGAACATCCCAAGCATTTGCTAAACAAGGAACCGTGGTCAAATTCCAGAGTTTCTTAATCATTGCTTCATTTTATTGAATTTTTCTGGTCAATTTTCTGTCTTTCATGGCATGTTTCCATCACCTTAATGCTTATGAAGCCCCATGAAGATGTTTTTCTTCCCACTTCTTTCTAGAGGCAGAGATAGTCGCTGAATTCAATCTGTAAATGGAGTAAAATGTGATTGAAATTAAGAGCAAATCAAACTCTCTGTAATAGTAGACAATTGAGAACATGGCAATAGTCTGGAGCTGCCATTAGTGTCCAAACATCAAATTTATCTTAAAAAATGTATTCTGATCTTAGAACATAACAATGAATGAACACTAAACTCAGCCTGGAAATGTTTTTAGACATAAAAGCAACAAGGTTTTCTTTGCAAAAAGTCTGCCAGAAAGGCTTTCAGTTTGGCTTCCTGAGAGTCATGTGATAAATCAGAGCATTTCTATTGGTTCCCTTTGGTCTTCCTTCTTATTTTAACGTATTGCATAAACCAAAGATATGCAGTTTGGAAATACTTTAGGCCAAACATTTGTGCAGTAGAGGGTTAAAGTTGCACTTAGAAATTTTGAACCGTGCTCATATCCTTTCTGAAGCGGAGTCCAACAAATAAAGCAGAGAGTATGTTAGTTAAAGTGTTTAGGTAGAGCTGTTGGTCCTAGAATATATTTGGAAACAATATTTCCCCTATCCTGAGAGTTGGGTAGACCTCCATATCTGTCAATAACGGTGTTTTTATGGTACACAAATCACCCCTCTCTGTTGCTTCAGACCGTACTCTTAACAGCGATGAAGACAAAAATCAAAAGGTGCATCAGTGGATTTCCTCGTGAGCAGTCTTATCCCTCCTCTGAAATCCCGCCGGCCTCCACAGAATCCCAAGTTACTAAGCAACAACAATGGCAGTACGCTGAGGATTGTCGTGTCGATGTTCCTAATCTAATGGGATTAGTATGGCAAGGGGGGCGGTGATGGAGTCGTATCCAGAGCAAAATGAGTCTGAATGCATCTACAGCAATGTCCTTTGTGAGTGTGTCGCATCAAGCTGCTCCGGCTGCTATCATGCAGCTCAAAGAGCAGAAACACGGCCTTAATCAGTCATATTTAACTGCATTCCTCAGGACTGGAGAGCCAGCCGCTGCAGCAGACCGCCCCAGCCATGACTGTAGATTTCGATGCTGTATTTGGGAATAAAGCCGCACCCAGTAACAACGGCCCGCAACCTCCAGCTGGTAAAGCCCTCTCTGTCTGACTGTCCAGACGGACCCAAACTAAAGGGGAAAAAACCCAACAAAAAGAAATCTGCATCCTTTTTGGCTTTGCTGGCAGCGCGCGCGTAGCCTTGGACTAACCCTCTGATTAGCTTCAACCTGTGGTCGCACTCGCTGCTCGGTGGGCATTCGGACCTTTCTAACTCTGTCACGTTGCTTGTTTGCATTCTTATGACAGCAAGCTTAATTCTGCTGCAGACACTTGAATCTCAGCTGATCTCTCTAAAGTCCCTGAAAACTTGCTTCTACTTCTTTTTATTCAAAACACGGAGATATTTGGGGAACGTCATGGTGAACGGAAATTTAAAGATTTCACGATAAAATAAAACCATGATGTTTGAGGACAGACGTTTTCAGGTTCTTTAAAGTTTATCCGCTTGAATCGGACATTTACCTGGTACCAAAGCTGAATTAATCCAAACCTGATTCTCAGATTTCACTCAAATTGTTTCTTTTGTGTTTTGTTTTAAGCTGGACATCATATTCAACCAGCATAATTCCTGTATAATGATTTAAAAAAGGACAGGGTTGGTTTGGATGTGTATCTTGAATCGAGTTTGTGCCTTACTACCTCGACGGATGCTTCTTAGGTAATGCAGGTCTGAGACTTTTGCCTCTGAGCTCTCTTATTAACTTGCTCTTCTTTAACCTCTCAGCGCTGCCACAATCTATCTCAGCGCTTCTCAGGGTTTTCACTATCCGAGATGCTCTCGCAAAGCTCTGCGTTTTAAGGCTCACAGAGTTATTGACGGCCCCAAAGAAGGCACAACAGATTAGATCCGCTTCCTGCAGAGGTCATCGAAAGGCTGTCTTCTTCACGAAGGGAGAGAAAAGCTCCGAAAGCTGAATTTATTTTAGATAAGAGGACAGATTTGCATCATCTTCGGCTGAAGTCCCTTTGTTGTGCAGGTGAGGACAGTCCTTGAACAGCGGATTTGAATTGGGCTGCCTTATGAAAGTCGAACAGCCGAGGTTTAATTGTTTGTGTTTTTTTATAACAATTTTTTCTCCAAATAAGAATAATAATCTGTAATCTCAAGGAAACACAGTACAATTATTTTACATAACGATGATAAGCAAAGAGGTCAGAACAGAAAAACACATATGCACATCTTCATTTATTATTGTAGCTTCTGACCCGTCGCAACAATTACCAGTTTAATTAATTGCTAAGTGTTCATGTTTGAGCTCAGCTCGATCATCTTGTGATCTTAAAAAATTAAGTTCATTATCTTTTGAAGCCAGTGTTTATGTTGAGAAAAGTAATAATTCACAAAGAAATATCAGAAGATAACAGGATAATTAATTCTTAATCTCAGAATAACTTCTGTCCTGTTGTAACGGATTTTATTAAGTCATAATGGTTTATTATGGCTTGTAGTATTTATAACTTTATTACTGAGATGCTGATAGAATCACTCAAACAAAATCAATGAGAGAAAAATGTTTATTTAAACTTTATCTCTGTTATCTAATCACCCCATTAAAATAATTTAGATTTTAGTTTTCTATAACAGGGATCACTAACTCTTGCACCAGTATCCTGCAGGTCTTCAGTTGTCCTTTCTGCTACAGACCCAGTTCAGATAAAATTATTCTCCTGCAGCTTGTTGCAGAGTTCTGCAAAAGAGTCTTATTGACGCGTTACTCCAGACAGGTGTGTTGCAGCAGGGACACATAGAAAACCTGCAGGTCAGGTCCAGAGTGAGCAATTTATCTCTACTTCCCGGGGGTCCTCATTCATGGCAGCTGCCATAGTTGTTGAACCATTTTTAATACGGTGTCTCTGATTGGACAAACAACTCCCCTGAGCTTTAAACCTGCAGCACCAGCTTTGTTTGATAGCTGCTGGTCCACCGTTTGGAATGAATAACATCTAAAAAAAGGCCAGAGAAGAAGACGGTGTTTGGTATTTGAAGTGATGTTGATTCCTTTCTTCACCTTTTCGATGTCAGTAATTCTTTAATGCTGTACCATTAAGACATTTAGCCAAATTATCTTCCTTTTCTGGCAATTAAAAAAACGTAAAATATGTTAAGGAACTTAAAAAAATTATACCAGAGCCAACCTGCTTCATTAATGTTTTAATTCATCATACAAGTTCAAATCACGATATTTTCTATCAATACAGTTTTTTATATCTTGCCCAGTCTCTCAATCTTTTTAAAACTGGTATTTTGTGAGACCTCTGCAGTATTTATAAACAGTAATGCAGCGAGTTCTCACTTCCTGTTTATTGTAGCCATGTCGACTTGACACCAGGGCACACATCTCTCTAACTTGACATAAACCAGATTAACTGCACTTACAAAACAGTTCAAACTTTTTATGATGTCTCTATGCAAGCAGAGCTGAGGAAAGTCTTCATAAAGTCTCATATGTAATCTGAGAGTCATTTTCTCTGATGGCTCTGAGGCCTGAAGTGAGTTTAGAAGCTGCTGATTTCTGGCTTGCTCTCACCTTATATAAACCCCTCAGTGTCTTTGGCTCTGCTCAGACTTAGCCGTCTGGTTCTGGCTTCTCTCTATTAATAAAGCTTCTGTTGAAGCTGCCATTAAAACCACCAATACACCATCTGGGAAACTGGCAGCATGTTCCGGGCCCCCCCGTGTGTGGAGCAACTGTACGTCTCTGTTTGCCTTTTATATGTTTTCTGTGTGTTTCTCTGCATCTGCATGTGTGTGTGCGCCTGTCAGGGTTCAGATTGGCATGTAGCACATCTGTTTGCATGTTTTTTGTTTTTTTTTGCTTCATCCCATTTGCCTGCTTCTGCTCATCTTTTTTGTTTTGTTGTTGTTCACGCCATTCCCACCTCCTCTCCCTCCCTCATTTCATTTCATCTCTCAGTCGCCGCCTCATCGTCCCCTCATCACACTTCACAAGGCAAGAATCACCCAGGCAACTCCTTCCCATCTGCTCTGCTCTTCCTCCTTCCTCACATTCACACATTTAAGCCCTTTTGTCTCCGTCTTCCCTACGAGACTTTAATTTAAAAAATGTAATCAGTTATTTTGAGAGATTAAATCCTCAACTTATTTGCTGCATCTTTTATCTGATGCTGTCTTTCTTTCTTTTCCTCCCTAAGGTTTTTAAACCAGGTTTCATTTTAACTCAGCAGATTTCATTAGACTTTATAGAAAAAATGTTTTCTTTCTTTCTTATTGTTGCTGTCAAGGTTTTCATATTTATCAGTTTATCCTAACCCCTGAAACATGACCCCTTTCATGTGGAATTTCAGCTAATTGGAAGAAGCTCTTTCAGTAATCGGTTGAATGATTTTGTGTGAACATACACAAATCCGGAGGGAATGCTTATTACATTAACATGATGGCTGTAGAAGCACACAGGTTAAATGCATATCTTATTTTAATTAGCAGCTCCATGATAAATGTGTTTATTACCCATTATACATAAAAGAGTCATTTCCTGTCATCATGCTAAAAATGGTTTGGTTTGGAGCTAGCAGACACATGTTGAATTACTTTGGTTTTTACGCTACTAAAGCAAATTTTAAAAGTGGCGCACGGGGGCGTAATGCATGTTTTCTTACAGGAGAGAAGGTTTGGTGTAAGAATTATGTTCCTTCTGTTTCTTTTGTAAACTTTAACAGTAAAGCAGCATGCATGGATCATGGACTCATCATTGTCGGCTTTACTTCTAGTGGAGGAACAAAATGTTTATTTTTAGAATCCCAAATACGATTAAGGTGATAATCTGTGCAGATATTTCCTGTCTGGAGTCTGAAATCTATACCAGATGAATTTGATTGCTAATTCTTGGGTGTCAAACTCCACTCCGGCACGCCTGATTGAAATCATATGCATCCAACAGCTTAAGCTCTGCATAGTGATCCATTAGTTTGAGTCAGGTGTGCTGGAGCAGAGAAACATATTAAACCTGCAGGACCAGAGTCTAACATCTCTGCTTCATCAGGTCTGCCTTTAGTTTTAGCCTCAGTAGAGTTAATATCATCTAATTTCCAAATATCATAATTTTCCACTTCGCCACCTTCCCAAACCCCGGAGTTACTTGTGCAGCTTGACTTTGTGTCTCCATCCAATCAGCTTCGCTGCATCTGACTGGATCCGAGCCGACGGCTTTTATCTGTAAACCTCAGAGTTCATCCAGCTGTTTCTGTCTTCTGTCACATTGTCAATAAGCAGCAGTGATTCCAGGTTGCTGGAAGCTATGCTGCTGTTTCAGATGATTATGCTGGGTTGCAGAGCTTCTTTCTCCCCCCCCCCCCCCTGCAATTCTGTTAGTTTCTTATATGCAATGACTGCAGACCTGCTTTGGGCAAAGTCTGATCTGGCCTTTTCTGTACCTCAGCCTCATGAACGTTTGTACCTTGTAGCTAGTCTTTTTGCTCTTGTGAAGTCCTTTTCATGTTGCTGAGCCAGCCTTTTTCTTTTTTTTAAATCTGCCTCTCCAAATGTTCCTGTCTCTTTGTTGAATATGTTGCTTAATGCAGTGAACAATCAGCTGTTTAAGCCAGTTAAACAATTACCTGCAAACCCCTGAAGATGAAAATTCAACTTCTTTAAAGAGCAAAAACTCCTGAGTCATTTCTTAAATTTGAATGCAAATCCACTCAGATACTAAAAGTCTGCACTGTGAGTCCATCTTTACTCTCTAAATGTAACTCTAGTGTCATTTTATAAAGAGCTACAATAAGAATCTATGTAGACTTGGGGGACATAGCGAAGCCAGCCCTTCCACACGCTGTACATGCAGCTTGGACATTGTTTTAAAGTGATTCAGGAGGAGAGCCACGGTTGAATTAATCGATGCAGCTGACAAAATCTCGTCTCAGAGCAGTCATCGCCGGCACATGTGCTTCGGGGATGTTGATGATTAGGTAAGATTCTTTTACAGAGGAATGAAGGGCCCGGCCTCCGTCAGCATTTAAACCGGTGATTCAGGAAGATTTCAGCAAATGTTTAAAATCCATCGCTGTTCCTCGTCATTACTCAGTTAGATCTTATATCACATATATCTTCATAAAACCGGGCGCCTGCATGCTGCGAAGCCACTTGTTTCCTCAGGGACGTGGAGATAATCCCACCTTATTACATTCCTGTTCACATCTGTTAGTGATAGGTGTTTTGTAGTTGAACGCTTGACAAGGATTTACTTCCTGTTTGATTTTAAACTACTCTGACTGTCACATCTATTGCAGAAGCGCCTAAGCTAACACTGATATCATTATCCTCCCGGTTCGGCTCGTAGTGCTTGCCTCATCACATCTAGTATCCCGCCTCGCTCCGTCTTCGCTATCCTGCAGTTTGTGTGTGAGTGTGTGTGTGTGTGATCTACTGAGAGGCTTTTCTTTTTCTCCCTCCCTGTCTCGGTTAAGTTTAATTCAGAGCTTTCCTGAAACGCTGGTTTAAGGAACAACAAAAGGGGGAAAAAGGAACTGTGTTATCAGCGACGACAACAGGGGAGAAATTAGAGTCAGGAGAATTAAAAAGATAGTTTGTAATGCTCTTTTCTTGCCTTCTTCCTCTCCCCGTTTTCCCCCTTTTTTTTCTCTCATCTGCTAAGCTAGCAGGAAAAGTGTTTTCTGAATCTCTTGTGTCAGCAGCACTGTCAGACATGCACACTGCTTCCTAACTAAATATTATTCCTTCCTTCTTTTTTTTCCACTAGCCTCTGTTTTTTCCACGCTTTCTCCTCCCACCCTCTCCTGTATTGTGAAGACACATCGTACATTTACAGCAGCCCAGTTTTCTTTCTTCCGCCCCGTTTTGTTCACATCTCCAGGAATTGTTTTTGAAACCCTTAACACGGGCTGATTTTCCACTCATGCATAAAATTAAAATGAAACAGCTTGCCGTGCAGCTTTCATTTTCTCTTTCACTCTCCTTGTTATTCGCTCGCCTTTTTCCTCCTGTTTTTGTCCACAATTCGCACTCGGAGGCAGTCCCACCTCCATCTCTCCACCAGCTGAGTAGTAACAACCCATTAGCTGAATGAGTGCTGACATGGGGAGTTGCTACACACACACAGGAAATTACTCTGTCGTTTGCACCTACTGGCCACGAGCACACGCATCTCACACACTTCCCATGTTCTAAAGTAATCACGGCGCTGCAAAGTCGGAGTGCAAACACGACGGCCAAGAAGAAATGAATCGTTCATCTGGAAGATCCGCTACAGGCTACTGAGCCAGGCGGCAAATCTGCATGAAAACAGGAGCATCTGCCCATGTAGGTGAACGCTAAAATGGGTCAGGATGCATTTAATTTGTAAGTCAGAGAGATTTGGGTTCAGGTCCTCATTGAGGAGGAAATGCAGAGGAGTGTTTCATTAAAAAATGTGAAAAGTTTTGGAAAGTGTAGCTGAAAGTTGCTATTAAACCCCCCGATACAAACCTAAATTTACATCAAAGGATAAGTTTGTTTTTTTTTAACCTCGACCTATTTTCTAGCATGAAATATGATCATTTTGTCACCCAGACAGTTTTGGTGTAACTTGAACTCCTTCGGGAGATATTTAGATCCACTTGTGATTAGCGTACATCCAATATAATGGGAGTGAACGGGGCCAGCTTGCGCCGCCTCTAAATAAGCCATTTACTTGGAGTAAGAACTTTGACGTCACTTCCAGGCCGCATCGCAGTGCCTGTAATGGGTGTAAATAATGACTGATCGCCACCAAAATGCAACTCCAAGCTGCTTCGAGCTCACAGAGGGATCGGACCAGCGATTCATAACAAAACATTGGTGAAATGGAGGAAATTTGTGGCAGAAATTGCCGTATTTAGAGCCGGCATGAGCTGACGCTGTTCACTCCCACTATATTGGATGTACACTGATAGCGAGTGGATCTAAATATCTCCCGAAGGAGTTCAAGTTACACCAAAACTGTCTGGGTGAGTAAATCATATTTCATGTTAGAAAATAGATCCAGGTTGAAAAAAACCGAACTTATCTTTTAATAGTAAAACCTCTTGTATAAATCATCGTAGTGGCAGAAATGGAGACGGGGAGTTGCAGGTATCTGGGATGTCGCTGTGTCTACTTCAGGTTGTTCATGCTACTGCTGATCTGAGGCCTCCCACTGGATATTAGTCATGCACATCAGCTTGAACAGTGTTGGCACCAGCAGAAGTAACAATGTCTGTTTTTGTAGATTAGATGTAAAAAGAAAAAAAAAAAAGAATCTTTGATTCCTGCTTACAGCTCCGCAGATATTTTTGTGTCTCACCTTATGGGATTAAACGGAAAAAGTTTGCAATCACAAATTTGATTTAAGAGCGAAACTAGAGATGCTGCACAGATGGAGAATTTAATTTGTCCACGTGTGAATCTTAAAACCTTTACAACCTTGTGTGGGTGGCACCTTTTTTTGTTTGTTTGGTTTAGAGCTACTGCACGTGTTTGAGCATTACTAATGTTGCATATAATGTAACTTCTTCATGTACTCACTCTGGTGCTCAGCAAACTGTTTACTATTCCTCACCCATGTTCTGGTTTTAGATCAACCAGTAGAGACATAGTTGTGTCCTTGTAGATGCTGCCTTCCAGATTTTACCCAACAACCACAACTTTTAGATGTGCAAAAAAATGTCACGAGTTCAGCATTTTTTCGTCTTTAAAATTCCAGATTTGGATATTTTGTTGCGGTGATCTTACGGTCTTCAATCAAGGGCTTTTTCTTTTTTTTAGCGCTTGCTTTTATGCTCTTCACTGCCTCTAGACCTATCTGTTTGTGTGCTCTGCTCTACCTTATACTTCTGTTTTTACTTTTAAATTTAATCCTGCACCTACAAAGTTTTAGATGCTAGGCTTCTCTGCTCTCGCTTGGATTGTCATAGTTCTGTAAACTGTTTTTACAAGTATTAAGATATTCGAAGCTGTAAGCAGAAACTTTTCCATCCATGCTGTATTTACAGATGTGATGTTATGAATGTAGTCAGGCCATCTAGCTGTTTGAACTTCTGTTCAAGGCAATACTTCTGTTTAGTTTGGATGCTTGGTGTTAAGTCATCAGATCTCTTTTTAAGTATTTTAAAACTGCAACAAAACGGCGAGCGCAGAAAATCCATGATGGTAAAGAAAACTACAGGGAACACGTAGAGTTAATGTTTGTTTGTTTTTTGTATTTATTTTAACAGGGGACAGAGCATGGTAATATACATGAAACATGTAAACCCACAGGATTAGAGCAGAGCTCATTTGGCCAAAATATCAGAGTAAGAGATTCAAATAATCAAATTAAACTAAATCTTAGAGACAAAAATACATATCACAGCCCGGAGACGGTAACCCAACCAATAGGATGCATTTTTAAAGTACAGCGTGCTGAGTTTCAGCAGCAAGCTGAGTTCGTGTTTTGAGGTGAAGCAGAGCATTTACACACAAGCAGAGACTTTGTCAGAGTTTTAAGAGAAGATGGATATGTACTTCATTAATCCTCAGGGAAATTACATTTCAGCTTCTTGCTTACATGCACCACATCTCACTCATTTACAAAAAACAATAGAAAAATGCTAAAACACTGGTGAATACTTACTAAAAGTAACATACACTTCAAACACCTTTTAAAAACACTGGAAATGTTAATATTCAGAGAAACCCAAACTTTGACGCCCTTCTTGACCCTGTAAGTATTAAGCAAACAGATAATGCTGTCGCTCTCCAGAAAGTAACGTTTTAGGTTTTCTCTGGCTTTTCTGACTGGTTCCACATCTGCTTTTGCATCTGTAAACCCTCCTCATGTTCATCTCTCCATAAAATGTCATTTCCAACCCTTTTCCCATCTAAAATGTGCTGCTTTTTCTCAGCTTGTTGACATATTTGAGTTGATTGTCCCGCAGGTTTCGAAGCTCTGGGAGACCTGTTAAAGCCGACGGTTCCCACACACACCGCACCACCTCCTCCTCCTCAAGTGGCCATCCATCCCGGAGGAAAGGTGCTAGCCAGCGACCTTGACTCCTCTCTGGCCAACCTCGTGGGCAGTGAGTGTTGAACACAAGGGAACGTGTTGGGGAAAAAAATGTTGAAGCATTTGCGGCAGAATAGTTATAAAACTCTACACAGTTTCTTTTGTAATCACATTCACCATGCAGAAAAATACAAGTACACATTTATTGTAAAATGCAACACATTTTCTCATACTATAGCTTTCTCTTGGCAATATTACCTTTTATTTCCTGTCAGCTATGCAAGAGAAGTTGTTTAGTTTAAAACAGTTTTGCAGCTCCTGTATTGAGTTTGGATTAAGAAATTTAATATTACAAGGTAAAAAAGAAGAGAGGAAATAAAAGGAAATGTTGCTAAAGTTTTTTTTTTCTCCCCTATCAGATCTGCAGTTTGGAAACTCAGCCAAAAAGTAAGTTTCTTGATGTAATAAAATGATTTAAAACTGTTTAGGATCTCTGCAAATTGTTTGTTTTTTCAGATCTTATTATAATGGAAAGAAGGTTTATAAGATATTGGAATCAGCATTTCAGGAGGGCTTGTCTCATATAATCTGACTGATTAAAATCTTAGATTTAGTATTTTTCTTACGGCTATGATGATTTATGAGATTTCACATTTGAAGTTACTGAGAACAGCCTGATTTACTGCTGAGGTGGTAGAAAAGGCCCATTTATCTGAGGATTGGCAGTTCAGTCCAAAACCACAAGAGCCAGAGCACCATGCAGGCTGGCAGCTGTGCTTTAACTGCTTTTTTACTCAAGTCAGTCCAGCAGGCAAATACTAGAATATAACCTCTTGCATCTGTTTTACTCTAAATGAGACCGTTATTTGTTTTAATAAAAATTAACATTGCTCATAATGTTATTTTCGCTTTCTGTGGCTTCACTTCTCAGATATGGAGTTGATGTCTTTTGTTTTTGTTGGTGGCTGGAGCATGGTGGGTCAGTGGGCTTTGGGGGGATCAAATCCATTTTTTCTAAACACACTTAAAATGAGAGCATTGTACCAAAACACTGTACAATATAAGCCAGAGATAAAATAGAATGCATACAAAAAAATAAAACGATAAATACATGTTTAAATTAAATGTTCAAAATGATGCATTAAGAATTACTCTTAGGTCTTCAAATGCAATTTCTTTAGTACAAACACAGCAAATAAACTAAACAAAATCAGAAAAAATCCATTAAAGTTTTTCAATTTGAACATATTTGTGATCTTGAGCATTTCTAAGGGTGTCCAAAAACTTTTTTCCACCACTGTAGCAAACATCAAGGCTCAACAGATGCATAAAAAACTAAAGTTTTTTTTTTTTACAAATTTTTTGTGTTTCAGTAGGAAAAGGGGAGAACATATCTATCAAAGCAAACCGGCCAAGAACTGTTTCTTCTTCTTCCACTTTGATCAGGATGTTGAATCATTTTAACATCTAAAGTCTCGTATTTGCGTCAAACTGGCCCTGAAATTCAAAGAATGTTTTGCACTTTTCTTGTTCTGCTGGATGATAAATTGCCACCAGGTTGAAAAGATTTAAACACATAAAATAAACACAGCGACTTTGTTATTGTCGTGTTTATTTCCTCCTCAGGCCAGACATGCAGTGGAGTCAGCCTGGAGAGAAGAAGCTGACTGGTGGCCAAAACTGGCAAAATAAGACCATGTCAACCACACAGTGGAGCCCAGCGCCCATGGCCCCACAGCCCATGCATGTACCACATGTGGTAAGCACGCTCTACACACACACTAACACACACGTATGTAGAGATATGTCAAGGTGTCTGCAAGTCCTGAAATTCAGCCAGAACGATTTTATCCCCACTTGTATCATTTGTGATGACATATGTCTGCAAGTCATTTGAATTGGGCCGCTTTGGTCCTCACTTAGTCAGAAACCATTTCTACCTCCTCTGCTATGCTTCAGAAATCCCTGATCTGCCATTTCCTCAAAAACCTTAAACTTCCTCACAGTTCAGACATCAAAGTCTGAACCTTCATGTCATCGTCACCCATGATGAAGGATCCAGCACCCACACAGCTGTGGGCATAGAGCCCACAGCCGCCCCTCCATGTTTGTAACATGGCCATTTTAATATCAACAACTGTGCGTACGTCGAGCACATTTGATCCATCGCCCATCCCCAAGACGAATAAATGAACCTTTGCAGTCTGATCGGTCCCCATAGGCACAGAAAGAATATTCTGAAACAACTAAAACCTGATGATGCTGGCTCATTTATTTTTACCCTAATCTTGACAAAACCAGACCAAAAGTCTGTTTTAGTCTGAAAAATGTTTAGTAATGAATTTGTGGCTGAAGGGGTTCAGACTCAATTAATTGAAGAAACTATGCCTAAAACCGAGTGACCTGCAAATAGACTTTTAAGTTTCTGCAAGTCCCAGAAATGTCTCTCGGGTTTTAAAAGTTTAAGACTCTTTAATGTTTTTCCACCAGTAACAGAATAAAAACATTTCCCCTTAGAGAGCTTGAACATCTTGGTAAATGTTTCGGTTTGCTTTCGTAACAGGAAGCAGATGATATGATAAATACTGCCTCATATCTCACAACAGAAGCCACCAAAAATCCACCTACCAGCACGTCTACAGTTCACTTCTTCACAAGTTGGATCGCTCTTTCCATCGTCTGAGCGATCTGTGCTAAACAAAGCAGAAAAACAAGCATTGGCTGTTTTATGTGGAGTTATGGGATTGGGGGGGGTGGGGGGTGGTCTGGGCTTGCAGCCAGCAGCTGGTTAGCTCCTCTTGCAGAGAAACTGTGAACCTGGTTCAGTCCAAACGTAACAAAAATCCTCCTCCTAGAAGCAAAGAGGAGAAAATCTTTCAGATGTTTGAGATTTTTTTTAATTTGCAGCCAACTTCAGAGGCAGAATATTTAAATATTTATTTTGGACTCTGCTTAAACTTGCTGCAGCCGGTCTCATGGAAACTTGCAGGCACTTTGACAAAACATGAAAGAAAATGAGAGTGATGAGAATGAGCGCTCTTCCTGTCTCTGCATGACAGCATCGCTGTTGTTGTTGTTGTTGGTTATGGATGGAGCTGCTGTTTGTGTGCATGTTAGCTTGTTAGTGTGCGTGTGTGTGTTTGTGTGTGTGCTGATCCTGACAACTCCTGATTGTCGGTCTGATCTCTGCACTGCAATTTCTGGCTGACAAAGACAAAACTGTCACTAACCCTCACCTTCCTCTTTTTCTCTGCCTCTCTCCTGTTGATCCCCCTTTCTTTCCTCTCTCCCCCATCCTGCTGTCCTCCTCACCCCTCTAATCTCTCCATCCTGCCTTTATGCACCGTCATCTCCCCGTCTTCCTTCCCCTCCTCGCTCCCGTTCCCTCTCGCCATGCGTTGTCATCTCTCCGTCCTGTTGCACGTCGGCATCCTGACCCCTCGTTCTTTGCTTCCTTTGCTGTTCTAACCTCCTCCGTTTCTCTGCTCTTTTCCTCACCGCTCAATCTTTCATTTCTCTTTTGTGTCTTTCATTTTTGTTTCTTTTTCATCACAACTTCTCTCCGTGCACGAACTTGTCCTTGACTCTCCTCCACCGCGCCTTCTGCCTCCCTCTTTCATCTCATTTTCTTCTGACTCTTCCCTCTCCTCGCTCTCTTCCTCTGTCTTTTTGTCCTCTTGTCTTTTTTCCCTGTTGCGTCCTGATGCAGAATGGAATGTTCTATACTAGTTATGTAAGTACTTATCTCTGTTTAGTAAAGACAAGTCTTAACGAGAAATGTCTGCTCTGGGCTCCCCGCTCTGCTCATCTTCCTCTTCATCTTTTCCTCTCTCACTTCCTCCCCTTCCCGAGTAAAGCAGGAAGGGAACCCCTGCCCCTTTGGGACACTTGTTGAAAAAGATCCTGACTGTTTTGTTTTTTTTGCCCAATTTCCACAAATAACTTCCTCATATCTTGTTGTGCGAGCGGTTAAGCAACGTGACAACGGCAGGTGCAAGTGACGCCTCTTCCTCTTCACCTTGTCTCTCTGTGTGATCATTTACTTTCAGAACAAAACCAAAAAAATAGTCATGCAAAGATCCAAGATTTTTTTCCACTTATATGCCACAAAGCATCTTTGGTTTAAAAAAGACTGTTGCTTCTCTGTAAAAAAGTTTCTCCTCTTTTAGTCACATTTACAAAATTAGAAAAGATGAAACAGTATTTTTACAATACATTTACATTTTACTGCATTGTTTTCAGCTTTAACTGATGAACCGGCCCCTGTGGGGATTAATACATCATTATAAATGTGTTGACCGCTGGAAAACCTCCTTTAATAGCAGAAGCCATCAGCAGTTATGAGCTCCAACCTTCAGCATCCAGTTAGAAAAACGAGAAATGGTAAAAATCTGTTTACCCAAAACATTTAAACACCGGCCACCTATTTAGCTACAGGTTGAATAACTTAACACAAATATCTGATCAGCCAATCACACGGCAGCAACTTACTACATTTAGTCATGTGGACATGGTGAAGATGATTGATAAAGTTCAGTCTGAGCGTCAGAATGAGGAAAGAAATATTTCAGTGACTTTTAATGTATCATGATGGTTTGTCATGAGGGTTTGCTGGGATTTTCACAAACAACCATCTCTAGAATGATGGTACAGAAGAAGGTCTGAAGATGAGAAAATATCCAGTGAGCAGCAGGTTTCTGGACCAAAATGTCTCGATGTGAGCAGAGAATGGGCAAGATCTCTGATTACACGACGCATCCAACCTTGAAGCAGCAGAAAACCGCATTGCATGTCCCACAATTCACACAGACTCACCAGAACTGAAACATTTGGATAGGAAGGTTAGGTCGAGTTTGCTTGTTTTAAGTTAAAACTATCTCTTTTTTAGCATTGTATCCTTGTTATGGTCATTGAAAGTTATATTTTTTATCATTTTAATACACATATACTTTAATTTCAGACAAATATTTAAATGCGTATGTGATTTTGATTTTTTTAATAAAAGTGCAATTAGCACCCAAAGATTTGAATCATCTCCTCAGTTACTTGACCAAAAACAAGAATTATATTGACATATATATTGTATATCTTGATTTAAAAAAAAAATTGAGATATGAAATTTGGTTTATATCACCCAGCCCTACCCCGTAGTACTCAATGAGCATGGTTTAACCAGCACAGTCTACTGTACCTGAGTACTGCTGCTGACCACGTCCAGCCCTTTCTGAGCACAGTCCAACTCCCACATCTGAAACTCACCAGGAGGGCACGCACGCTAGAGTCTGTCTGCTTTCTGGCTGGAACATCACATATCAAGCCAGGAAAGCACTTATTTAACCCCCACTTACCCTCGCTGTCGCACATTGCAGACACTTAAAAATTAAGAAAGGTAATGGCAAAGGGAACTGCGGGAAGCCCAGCTCTCACTACCAAAACTAATAAAAAAATGAGTCATTAAAGACAGACGTGTTTGAGGCAACAGATGAGAGGTTGAGCGCATGAAGACGGATGGAAACGGATAAATGTGCAACATGATGCATCGGAAGCCGGCAGCAGCGTATGAAGACAGATGGATACAAAGGCAGGAAACAAATATTACTGATGCGTAAAAGGTGCCTAAACTTTCTGTTTCTGTCTCTCCAATATGCTGTCATGTTAAAAACAAAATAACTAAATAAGACGCCTGCTGTTATTGTGCAGAAGACGGATGCATCAATAAAACACAGACAAATGGTTTGCAAATGAATTAGTGCCTAAGGTGCAGACGACGGTAAAGTCAATTCAATCTATAAGCAGAGTTTCAAATGCTAAATCCTCTAAACCAATGGTGTATTACAAAGAGGACAATAAATAGATCTGACAAATTCAAGTATTTTAGCTGAATTGGGCTCTTTTTCCTGGCCTGAGAGGGTTTGATCAATGTTTGTGCAACAACTTGCTTTCCAAAGGCCTGAACCGAAAGCAGATAGCAATCAGTCATATTCACATCCTTCTGACGTGTTCGCAGGATCACCTGACTGGGTCAGAAACCAGTTTTTCTTTCAGTTCTGAGTATAAAACCCCTTCTCTGTTTATTCCCCTGTTTATCTCTCCCTTTAAAGCCCTTTTGAAGTGGAGATGTTTGAGTGTTTTTCAAAAGCTTTGGCTCAGTCTTCACAACACAGTTTTATAATGCTGTCCTCGTCAGAATTTCACTCCGCACCTCACAAATCCATCAAATGAGCTGATAAATTAGGCTAAAAGTTATAAACATCTCCACGTTGTATTTCTTAGAATAAAAAGATCCCATCAAAGCGGAGCCCGTAGTGCTCATTTTACCAAGGTTATGCAAGAAGAAAAGGGAGAAAATGAGCCATTTGACAAGCCGCAGAGTCAGAGTTAAATTTTAGCTCCAAAGCATTCAGACCCTTTTAAGTCCTTCTCATTTTATTGTTCCAGCCTGCTCAGAACAGTATATTGAGTTTTTCTTTTCCTAAGTCTCCGTACAGTTTCCCACCAGTCTCACTCTTTCTGAGATGAGACTTGAAACAGAGCTTGTTCATTTTTTTCAACCTGTGAAAAAATTTGATAAGCACACAAATATTAATAATAATCAATGATAATAATAATAATTAATGATAATAATAAACTGACAATAAATGATGATGATGATAATAGAGAAAAAGAAAAGACTTACTGTGAGAAGTAAACAACATAACCAAATAATACATCTTATCAAAGCTGTTCCTATTCACATCAGTTGGTCTTATTTTGCTTTTACGTAGTGAACTACTGGGATCGGTGTCACTGAATTACTCAGGAATAATCACTGTGGACAGTGCAGGTGCAAATACAAGTTCAGTTTGCCACACTCATGCATCGATAGGAGTATTTAAAAGTGCAAATTAATACTAAACCAACCCAATAAGGTTAAAACTGACACTGGAATGATGGGAGCGAACTACGTGTACAGATTATGAAATTCCATAAAGGATTTGGCCGGCCCAGAAAAAAAACAGCCAGTTCATCCCCTTCTCATGACTTTGAGCATCAATGAAACCTCGATGCTTCAAGAATTATTTCTGTCATTCGCAAAGATTTTTCTTGTTTCTCTAAAACTCTAAAGCAGCCGTAGACACAGAGATGCTTAAACCAAGTTGCAAGGAAATTATTTTTAGTCAGTTCCCCCAAAAACGTGTTCATCCTTAAGGTGCGCTGTGTGAAGGCTGCAAACAGTTTAAATTAGTTTTTAAAAAGATAGTGAAAGGGCATAAAACCTTTTCTGTGTTTGGAAGAAGCACACAATGCACAGATGTCAAGATACGCTAACTACTTATTACCTGTGAAATGTTTACAGTCACTATGAGGCAAAGCAGGAGTAGTTTATGTAGATCAGCCAGTTTTACATGCAGGGTTTAAACTCGTGTTTAAAGTTTCACAGCATAAACAGCACTTACAGAATAATACCAGTGTTTTATCTTTGCTCATTGAAGCATAAACCTCTCATGACATTGGCTCCATGAACACATTTCCTTATTTTCTATCAGACCAAGCAGCTAATTCTACTCTTCAATGGTAATATTTCTGTTTATATTATTTCCCCTGCTGCCCTCTTTGTTCTGAAATCCAGCCAGAGCAGAAACAGTTTTATCACAGACGGGCTGATTGAAGCTCTCTAAAGTCTTGTTAGAATGCCACAGTTGTCTTATTTACAGTGACGGATGAGGTCTGTGAAGGCAGCGGTGTGTTTCTGCAAGTTTTTAATAGGTTTTTTTGAAAAGAGGCTGATTTCCAGGGGACCAGAATGACCTCCAACAAATCAGTGGCATCCTCCAACTGCAGCAAACGCCGTCTCATTGCAGGCTTTGAGGGGGAGGAGGATTTTCCCAAACCTCACTGAGAATTCCCGATCCCTAGAGTGAAGCTTTTTCTGCTCAGTCCTCCTACAAGTTGTAAAACAGCCACAGCTGACGTGTCCACCGTTGTGTGAGAGCTGCGCTGCATATCCCTGCCTCCTTTCCTACAGGGAATTCCCTCCAGGACGCTCGCTGGAGCTGCAACGTCCAACAGGCTCTCGCTGCCATAAATGACCAGTTTGCAGAGCAAATGTATCGTCACATACGATTGCTGCAAATTGTCTGCCAGGTTGATTCTGAAGCCGCTCAGGTGTAGTGGATTTGATTTGCGAAGCACTCGAAGCAGAATCAAACGCTGTGCCACTCCTTTTAAAGTGGTGTAATGATTGCTCTCAGTGGGAACGCTTAAGTACCTTTACTACATGCTGCGTTCGCTCTGCAGACTTACACAGGCCCGCTTTGATAATTATCTCTGAAAGATTTTTGTCTAAATTCTAAATGCATTTAGTGTTGGTTGGAAACGGGGTTTGGGTTTTTCTGGAGTGATTTCGTGCTGAGGTCATGTGTTTTTCTTTCAGCCTCCAGCTCCGATGGCTTTCCCCATGACCACACCACAAGTGCCTGTGTATGGAATGGTGAGTGTGTACATAATGCTTTCTTTTACCTCTCTGCCTCACTTCCCCTCCCTGTTACGTCCTGTTTATGTCTGGTTTCACACTTTAATCTTTGCTTCTTTTCTGCAGGTCCCTCCCCAGATGGGTCAGATGGGTGGGGTGCCTGTGATGGCTCCACAGCCAGTGATGTACAACCAGCCTGTTCTCAGACCCACCAACCCCTTCGCTCCCATGTCAGGAGCCCAGGTATTATTCCAGCTATAATTTGAAGGTATTAGTTGTATTTAGAGTCGTGTTATTACAGCAGCAGCACTCTGTGTGGAGGATTTATTGGATTTGTACGACTTTTTCACATTGGTTTACGCTGTAAACTGTGTATTTAGAAAATTACTTCCATCAGAGTTTCACCAGCAGGTGTCTCCAGGGGGTCTTCCTCGGACCACTCAAACTCGTGATACGAATAAGTATTTAAATTGAATTTTGTTAAGCTTTTAACACCGTTTTATCTGTTATTTAATTTATAACTGGTTCTGGGCGACTCACATGAAGCCACTGCAGCTGTGAACCATTTTAGCTCATTTCAATAAAAACACAGTGCAATGGTTTGCACGTCTTATAACGGGTGTTTTATTACCTGTAGAATATAAATGGGTCAGGTGATGAATCTGTGACATTGGTTGTATTTATGCCAAATACAGAAGCCTGGAAAAGTAAACCAAACAACTGGAGGAACATTTGACGGCTAATTAGGTAGTCAGCAGCATGACTGGGAATAAAAGCAGCGTTTCACAGACAGTCCCTTAAAAAGGTGTGCAGAGCTTTGCTTCCACAAAGGAATCGCAATTTAAATTGAATCTGCATCCAAAAAAATGTAAAAGCATCTAATCAGGAGGATTGCAAATCGCTCCATCCTCTTGCATAATATGCAGAGATTCAGAGAATCAGAAGGAATCTCTGTGCGCATGGGACAAAGCTGCATTTTTGTTTCCGTTCGTCCCAACTTGACCAGAGCAGGGTTCAGGTAAAAGACCCAGTCTGGTTTCTGTGTCACACTAATTTCATCTTATTTTTACACATCTGAAGCTGCTTCATGAGTCCTCCTGGTTATCTATGCGTTGCTGGCTACTGATGAGTCGTTGTTGGAGGAGACGAAATGATTCAGAAGTAAAGGACAGAAAAAAGCTCCCTGAAAAGTTTTTATGTGGATCGTTTCTTCGGATTTGAATGAATGAATGAATGAACAAAATTTATTTCGAACAAATAAAATTTGTCATCTAATTGCCACTTTTCATTCTGCCAGTTGGGCTTCCTCTCCATCATTTCAGTTTTCCACTGTTGAAAACAAACAATTCTTCTCATCTTTTCACTCCTTCTGTCTGTTCAGATGCAGTTTATGTAATCCAGTCGGGGGGGAGGGAAGCAGAGTGCCAAAAGCCACAAACAGCAGAAGAAAACTCACATGAGGACGATCAGACGGACAGAGCAACCATTTAAGTCGATCGACTCGAGACCGATGGACGACAAGAAAACCGATTGACACCAAAAGAAAAGAAGAAGAGGAAACGTGACGAAGTAAAAGAGGAACGGGGGGAGGAGGACGCTATCCTGCCGGGTCGTTGTCTGAAACAACTCCTTGTGTGTGTAGCTTTCTTTCTGTTTATTCATTTGTGTTTTGAACCGTAGGGATGGAGCGATGATTTGGGGGAGGGAAAGTCAGAGGGAGAGACGGGACGGAGGGAAGCCCACCTCTGGTTTCCGTGGTTTCCAGTCAGGCTGCAGTTCCAGCATCCGTCTGCTGCAAAATTAGCTTTATTTCATACTGGTGCTATTTTGTCCTCTTTGGGTTGCCGTCTGCCCGCAACAGCAACTTGGAGCAGATAAAAAAGAGGACGAGTGTGTGTGTGCGTAATAGTTGTTTCAGACAACAACTCCCCACCCGGCTGGCGGCCTCCTCCTCACCCCCCCGCCTCCCCCCGCCTCCGCCAGCTGTTTGTATAACCAGAGATCCAACCGTTATCTAACTTTTCCACTCTGCTGGGAAAACTTTGTACTTTTGCGCGTTTTCTGGGCCCAGCCTTTCCTGAACGTTGTACATTCATCCATCCACGCGTCTGTCACTGTTAGGCCAGCATTTTTGTCACTATTTTCAAGCTGAAAGTCTTGCGTTCTCATATAGATGCACACCGGGAGACGAGGATTATCGAGGACAGCAGTGCAGCGTTGGGCCCGGTCACACCGGGGGAAAATAATCCGATTGGCTACGCTGTGAACGGCTGTAGCTCCTGAGCTAGCAGCCAACACATGCTAAAAGTCAGAGTGACAATAATTCCCAGATTCAGACCCGTTACTTTCTATTTTCACCTCTTCTGGGTTCTTTACTTTCCTCTGGCACCTTATTTATGGGAAATGTTCATCATTTGGTTCTATAAATGGTGACTTACCCATTAAGACCGGATGCAACCATGCCTGTGTGTCTCTTTAAGACGGGATGATGCGCTCACACGCCTCTCCTCTCCAGGGCTGGACGAAAATGATCATGACACAAATGCTTCAGAGCCGCCATTGAAGGGTTAATCATGAGGCTCCTCATCAGCCTGAAATGTTCTACATGAGGCAGTTCATGCCTTCATGTTGGGTCCTGGATCAAGCACCAAGTCTTAAAGGGACACACACACACACACGCTGCATCTTGTCGGTTAGCAGATCATTAGCTTGGTTGCTAATGTGACAGAAAGTTCATGCACTTGTTGAAAATAATGTTTTGTCTGCAAGCATTCCCCCCCATGTGCAGCAGAATTTGCTCCATCTGAGGAAATCCAATAAAGTTAAATGATGCAACCCGGCTAACAAGCTTTCTATATCTGGATTGTGTGTAACACCGCGCCACAAAGACAGCAGCTCCCCGTAAACGACGTGTTAATTTAATTTGCCTTGAATCTTTTTATCTGATTGGGTGAGAAATGTTGCTTTGATGCAGCCTCGAACGAGGGAAAATGAAAGAAAAGTGTGTTTGTCTTGCTGAGAGTGTGTGTGTTAGGGTTATGGGTTCCTCTTGTTTTGCCTGATGGCAACATCAGCAGCCGGCCACCTTTTGTGGTTCTGTTTTCTGGTCGTCGTCATCTAGGCCGGGTTCACTAAAGGTTAGATGACTGTTTAATGTTGCTGAGTCATCATTGCACTGAATCAAAGTGATGAACGGGACTGAGTGACTCTGAAGTCTGACTCCAGCGTCGTCGAGGTTAAACTTTGACTCGTGGCACAAGCCTGAACCTCCGCCCAGCATGGTGCGCTCACATGTATGCTTACACAGTTTTGTGTACATTTTTTCATTGAGGGCTAATTTCTGAGGGTCAAATTTCACGCGAAAAAAAAACAAAAAAAAACCAACAAAAACTGATAAAATGAGAGAAAAAAAAAGTCTGAGATTGTTGCAAAAATGCACATGCAACAGCAAAAACGTTGCACTGACGTGAGCTCCTCTGCAGTCGTAGAGCTGTGATCCGATGGGAAGTCCGAACGGGAAGTTTGGGGTTTTTTAAAAAAGTCACACGCAACTCATCCGCTGAAAGTTGTTTGCCTGCCGCTCGCGTTGAACCTGAAGCTTTTTTTGTGACGCGCCCCCGCGGTCCCAGTTCGACCATTCTGCCCAGCAGGGATCAGCTCTGCTGGGGAGTCTGTAGACGCTCGCTTCAGTCTCTGCTTACTCTGTGTAGATGTGTAAATAAAGTTTCAAATCGATATAAATACTAGTTTCTGTCTAGATCGTTCCGCCCGTCGCTGTTGGTAGATTCTTGTCACAGTCTGGTGTTAGCTTAGCCTCCCCGCCGGTGTTTAGAAACAAGTCGCCGTCCTCTCGCTGTACATAAATCCTTCTCTGTCTCACGCTCTTTTAGCCGTAAATGTTCTCCCGTGTTGGTTTAGTAAGGTTTATTTTTTTTATCCCAGCACCCATCCTTTTTCCATCCGTCCGCGCACTTCTTCCTCTCGTCGTGTCAGCAGCCTGCAAACTGTCTGACTGGACCTCAGCAACGAGGCTCATACGTACATATCCAGGTTTTCTGACTAACTTCAGAACAAACGTGATCCGAGCGCTAAGCTTTAGCATCAGTGCCAATAGTTTTGCAGAAAATGTCCCACCTTAAAAGTTTGATTTCTCTCCTTTTTCCACTTTAGGATGAATCCAAGTGATAAGAAATCCTAATATTTGTGCTGTGAAGGATTAGTTCTGACTATTTAACATGCACTTTGTGTCTTAATTCTAAGGCTAAATCCAGTTTTATCCAATAAAAAACTCACTGATGTTACTATTAAAACAACTTCCTATATTTAAACTTCTGATATAAAAAAAAAACATTAAAATGACAAACTTCTAACCTTGAAATGGTTAATTTACACAATTTAGTTTTTTTTAAAAAGTGTCTGTAACCTGATGAATAATCCCATCATGGCTCTAACATGTAGGATTCCTCCTTCATATGAGTTCATCCTACTCCAGGAGGGAAAACAACGGGGATTTGAGGCGTGAATTCCCGGATCTAAGGGGATTCCAGCATCAGCTGGACAGTTTGACGTCTTTCAATCTGAATATTTGTGGCAGCAGGGAGCGACTTCCTGATGCCTTGTCGTGCTTCTGTAGATTAATGCTCACAGGAAGATGATGTCATCGTTAACCAGCGGCAACACGCACACCTCAACGACGCCTCAAACCTGCCTGAAGGCTTTTCCTGATGTTCCCTGTCCGTTCAGTAAGCGTGTCGCATATTTCTGCCTTTACTTTCGGTCACAAACTTTCTGTCTGACCAACTGGAGGAAACTTTTTGTCTCCAGTCAAACATCAGCACAGACATTTAATATCCTGGGGCGACACAATCCTCTTTCCTCCCTCTAGATGTTCCCTCATCCCAAAACGAGGATCTTCCTCCTCCTCTTCCTCTCCAGGGTACCATTGAGCCCTAGTCTTGGACACTCATGAAACCATTTTGCTAATGTTTGCTTCCGCCTCGGCTCCACATGAGATCTAATCACGCCTCCTTTCTCTCTCTTTGTAGCAGTTGCTGTCTGACCGTCTCTAATCCTGTAATTTAGCATTTGATCCTCGTTATTGTGGCTCTGGTCCAGGATGTGGAAGAAACAAACCCCTCAGGTCTGATGCAGACTCCTGATGTTTAAAGAGGAGCTCTAAAAAAAAGTGCAATTGCAGCTTTTTCCTCTTATTTCCAGCTAAAGTGAAGCTCCTTAATTTGTAAACATCCTTTTCTCTGCATGAAATCTTCTTGTCTCAGAGGGAGATGTGGAGGAAAAGACGCTGCCCTCGTTTCCTAAACATCCATGTAATTGCCAGCTATAAAAACTTTATCACGGCTAAACGGTTTCACCGTTCAAGGCTCGCCGCCTCCGTCCCTTTTAGCCCAGGCGTTACAGAGTTTCTCTGTGCTCTTGAAGCTGCTGCCGCTTCGCTGTAACAGGAATCTGGAGGAGGTGGGGAAAGATAAACCTTGATGTCACATTTAAATGTTTTCCGATGGTGTCGGAGAGCGGATTCCTCTCCACGGTTTTGGCCGGCGTCTCGGTCTGTCGCCGGTTAAGAGCGAAACTGACGGAAATCACCGATAAATGAGCCGCCGCAGCCACAAGCGGAAGCACCAAACCCGTTTTTTGTTTTTCTCTTCCCCAAGATGTCGTGGGTGCAGCCGAAGCCTGCGAAGGTCTGATCCGGATAACAGAGGGAGGTTGTGAATGTCTCGTCTCGTCTTTGATTGGTTGGTTCGCTGAATCAAAAATCTCTCTCGTGCATGTTCTGTTTTTTCTACATCAGTGACCCTCGGATTGCTGCCTCACTATTCTGTATATAATGAATTACAAACACAGGTTACAGACATACGTACGCGACCCGCTGCCACATTATTTCATTAATTCTTTTTTTCTGATTATGGAAGATTTTGGTGTCACACACACATGAGCGCTAAGCGCGGGCTAAACGCACGGACCGTGCAGATGTGGAGGATCCTCCCTGTACATCAGGATCAGCCATGAATTAATTCTCAGTGATGCCAATGAACAGCGAACACATGTTGATCTGTTTCCTCCCCCGTCTCTTTGTACATGTTTCTATTTATTTAAAGCAGAAATATATGGATTGTATCAAGCATGGAAAGGCAAAACAAATGTTACAGTCGACAAAGATTACAGGCTATTATTTTACAGCAGTATATTTGTTAATTCTAGGGATTTGTTTGTTTTTTGTTTTTTGTTTTTTGGAAATAAAGTCATTTTCCATTCCTACGTTTTTGTCTTTGTGTATTTCTTTAGGTCTGACTATATTTATTTTTATAAACAGATATTTGGTTTTCTGATGGGCCACTTTGTTTCAGAGAACCATGATCCGAGTCATTTGATCTCTGTGAAAATAAATTGTAAATTTTACAATGGTGTCATCAGACTTCAGCTGGATTAATGAATCATCTCTAAGAAAACCTTCATGGAAATTCCAGACCTGAGCGGAGTTACCGTGGCCGCTGCTGGTCCTAAAATGAGATGATTGTTGAAGGTTTTTGATGTTGGATGCTTTTAAATTAAATCTTGTAGAATTTGATGAATAACTTTTTTCTCATAAGTTCGATGTTCTTACTGATAAATTGTGATTTAAACCTCAGATTTAAGCTGGAAGCGAAATTAATTTGCCCCATCGCCTCTTTTGACTGTAGAGTGCACTGTCATCTTTATTTTCATTTTATTAGTGAAACAGGATGTTTTTGCATCTTGTTTTGTTCCATACATCTCATTGAGATTTCGCGAATGTGATCATTTATTTTTTTATTGATAAAACGAAAGTTACGTATGTAACTACGGTTCTATGAATCCTGGATGACCACCAGAGGCGGTGCTTCAAGCACTGAATGTATCCATCTCGCGCATGCGCAGGTCGAGTCTTTATA
>JBBBVT010000005.1:19241762-19252703 GCA_037177035.1 Craterocephalus eyresii | reverse complement strand
CATCTCTGTTTTTACCACAAAAAATACCCAATTAATAAAGTTAATGAAAGTAGCTTTTGGCATAAAGCAAACAATAGGCTACCAATCAAAAGTTTGCACACACTTTACTATACAAAGGGGAAAATATTTCCAAACTTTTGACTAGTATTTTACTGAAAAAGAATGTGCTGCTGCTTTTATTTTTCTAGCATGTACATGTCCATGCTTTTTATTGGAGCTGCCAGACAAGGATGAGAGAAATCTTTTAGTTCAGTCTTGAGTTCAAACAGCAAATATTGAAAATCTAGGTGTAAATAAAACAAAAACCCCACATGAATCGAGTTGACTCCTGAAGTCTAAATGAAGTTATTTCCTATTTTTCCAAGCCACAGATATGCTTTGGTCCATCTTAGTTAAAAAGTGTTGAGATACTGACCCTTGGTCTTGGATCGTTATTCAATGCACTTTTAAAGTTTATATAAGAGTAAAGAAAACATTTTTTGGCTTAAGTATTTTCTTAAGTGTAAGCACTTAATAACAAAATTACAGTTAATAAATGCTGATGGTTCTTACAAACAAGCTGAAATTCACTACTTTGAGGCAAATTTCCACTGTGAGGCAAAGGAAGGCTAAGTTTGCATGCAAGGACACACAAAACATCGTTATTGGCTTTTATATGCACGGCTGTGGAGGAGTTTAAGAAAGGAGGAAGCAGCAAAAACAGAACAGCTTCACAGATAACCACTGGGAAAATAAAATATACAGAAAAAATAGTTATACATTTGTAATAAAAGCTCTTAACCAGAAACAAGGCAAAATCAAATCCCCACTGACTTGTTCTATTACATTTACAATCATGTTCGATTACAAAGTAAGCGTAATAAACTGAGAGGCTGTAATGTTGCGTTTATGTGTCCTTGTTGCTTCCTCCTCCTGTTAACACCTTCACCAAAAACTGCCAAAAAATATCAGACTTGAGTCATTTCATCTGATATTGCACCTAAATGGCTGTGAAAAAAAAGCACAGCAGAATTAGTTTTTTTTTCCAGCTCCCACATAAATCAGATATCAGTCCTCTTTGATGTCCTTATTAATCCCACTGGCAGATCATTTCACAAGACTAAATTCAAGATGAAATGACTCATGTTAAAGGTCTTTATTTCTGCAGCGCGGCTGCATAGACTCGAACCACACAAGTCACACAACAGCCTATTAAGAACCACTTAAGAACCACAATAATAGAACCTTTGAGAAACCATAATGAACATTATCATTATTCACAGGTTAATACGAGCCCACACAAATACATTCCTCAGTATATTTTTTGCAACATTTAGAATATTCTCCAGTTCAGTAGACGATAACGTTGAGATGTCTCAGTTTGTTCATTTTGCTGATTTGTTGCCAGTGGAGTTTTCATGGCAGTAGCAACACAAAATAAATATGCAGTCTAAAGGCTAGTCAGAAGTTGAAGCAACAAAAACATTAAGGTAAGAAAAATAAAACCAACGATTGTAACAACTTATAATAGTAGGTGTGAAATTAGATGGTTGCACACAGCATGCAAGGAGAGCACCACATAAACACATTTCCCCGTCACGCTGTTGTTCCACACCTCAGTGATTGTCTGTTTGATTTCCTCCTGACTGCACCCGCGGAGCCAACGGCACAGGTGAATAAATGCACAACAAGCCGTTTCCCTTCTGAAAAATTCAATAAAACCAGAGAAAAAAAAATCCTCCTGCTTGTTAGCAAAAAAGGGCCGATGACATTAAAACGGAGGAAAAAAATTTGGGAAGGAGCTTTCACTTCTCTCTCTCCAACGCCTCTGTAAATCCACATGTGGTTACAGGGGAGGAGATGGGAGGGAGCACCCTCCACCACCTCAGGTTGCCAGGATTAAAAAAAAGGAAAAAAGAAAAGCACGCAGGATTTCAGTTGCCTGAGAAGTCTGCGTCAGCAGCCCCGCCTTTGATATCCCAGGTTCCTGCAGGAGGAGAAGAAACAAATGAGAAAGGTGCTTCATCCAAAATGAATATTTCACTGTAAAATTTAAAATTAGACAACAGAAACTTTGTTTGTACTTGTAAACGTGTTTTGTCTGATAGTTATTCCTCTGTACTACAGCGACCACAATCGTTAAGGCTGGGACGAGAATGCTTTCCTCCTGATGTGCTTCCTTTGTGATTTTTTGGGTGCTGATCCAATTTTAATAGTGATTCTTTAATATTCCATTTTTGTGGAAAAAATTTTTTTTTTTTTACAAAAAATCTTTATGGTAGTTTTTCCCCCTTAATTTCAACCAGGAAAGATAACACAGTAAAACATAAAATATTATTGATCACAAAAATGAAATAAAAAAAAAGCTAAATTCTTTTTTGCATTTATTTAAAAAAAAAAAAAAAAAAATTATCCCAATTTTCCATTTGATTTTCCTACCTCAAACAATCACGCACACCTGCTTTACCAGCATTAATAATGTCATGAATGGCTTAGGCATATGACACAGAAACTATTTAATTTTCTTCGTTTCAGTATGAAGGTCAAACAGGACACAGTGACTCATGGATAGGATCAATCTAAGCGAACTGATTATGGTTCTTAGCAATGTCTCCTTTGAAATAAAGTTCCTACTGCCTGTGTCAGACAATCTTAAAATGGAGAAGAAGCAAACTGGCCCACCAGAGCACGTCTACTGAACCCAGGTCAGTCTAAACCACTGCATCCAAAATTTTTTGAGCCTTGATCCCCAAGACAACATATATTGGTGTTTGTGACCCTCACTTCCATGATGAAAATTATTCATTATATATATATATCAGAGGGGACATCCTGCAGGATCCTCTAAAAAAAAAGGTTTAAAAACAGTCTGTCTTCATAAATAAGGAGTATAAATGTGGATTTATGCATTAATGTGTTAAAGAATTAATGTTTCATTTCTTTACCTCTTCATTAATGGTTTAATTCTAATGGCTATGATAAAAATCCCAAATTTACTCAATATAGGTTGTATATGTATATTTTTCACAATTATCTGGCGACCCCCTGAAATGATCTCGCAACCACAGTTTGGGAACCACTGTTCTAAACGGTGGGAACCATGTAGCACGCTGGCATCTTTAGGCTCAACATCTGGACCGTTGTATCTTAGTTCTGCATCGTCATCCCTCAATATTCATTCATGACTGCTGAGCGTCATGCTGCGTGTGAGAGGCGGCGTGATGTTTAACCTGAGAGAGAACTGTTGGACTTCTGCTTGTGGAGCTTCTCTCTCTCCTTCTTGGCCTTGGGATTGATCTTCAGCTTCATACTGCTGGTGCCCTTACTGCTGCTCCTAACCGAGTCCTAAAATAAACACACGGAAGGAACATCTGGTTATAACGCCAGCGGTTGTCAGACGGTAAAGAGAGTGGCTGCTTAGCTTTCTGCTAACCTCCTCTGAGCACGGCATGTGTGGACAGATCCAGTGGATGTCGTCCAGCTTGTGGAGCTCGGCGCTGAGGCTGTTCAGAGTCGAGCGGAGCTCCTCTTCCTCTGGAGACTCCGACTGTACAGGAAGTTATAATTGTTATAAGTTATAAGTGCCACTGTTTGTGATGCTGAACATGAACAGGTGCTTACTGGTCCCTTTCCTTCCAGGGAGAAGTCATTTGCATATTTTATTCATTTAGGAAACTTTCTGCACTAAAAGTTTAAATGAATCTCATCTCTGCCAATAGAGGAATTGAAAACCTGTTTATTTTTGTAGAGTTTGTTGGACTTGTTGTTTGATAATAACAGGGTGAAATTGGCTCGGCCCAAAAAGAAAAGAGAATAAATCCCAGATAAGCATTTAACTTCTGTGGCGTTGTTGTGAGCCGAGATGTCCTCGTGTTTGCTCTTCTCCACAAAAGACTATTGTTCCAACACACACACATTTCCACACAGCGTAAATGAAGCTGTGGAGTACACAAACCGAACAAAGACGCGAGATAAGAGAGGCTGAAATGTGAGAACGGCTTTATCCGTACCAGTAGTTTTCCATCCAGCAGCATCCTGGTCTCGGCCTGCAGGACTTTACTGCTGTTGACGATTTCCACCGCCGTGCTGCGGCTCAGACACTAAAAACACAAATGGTACCAGCTCACATCATCTTCTCTGATGAAAAGTTCACTTCATTAAAACAAAAAAAAAGTAAAATTCCCTGAAAAATCAGTTTAAACTTCTTAATATTTTGTGTCGGTGTTGCAGCACAATGGATTTCAGGTTAACAGGGGGACCGGCTCCAGCATATTGCTGAGAGTCTGCCTGCTTTGGTTCTCCATTTCATCAGTCAAACTGGCCATCTGTCCGTCCATCTGCTTGTCCCCTCGCCTCAGTGTCTTACCTCGGGGTTGGACAGTTTGGCCTCGGTGAGCACCAGGGCCGTGGCGTTGACGGCGTGGGCCAACTCCTGCTCCACCAGCTTGTGGGTCTTGGCTGCCTCGCGGATTCTGGGGAGGAGAGTGAGGACTCTGTGAGATCTGTGTGTTAGACATGATTTCATCCTGCTGGTGAGGATGAAAACACCATCTTCACTACAAAAGTTTATCTTCTTATAACTATCTCTAACTTTACAAACTCTGCTTGAACATACGGATGCGTTTTTTAATTATACAAAAAAAAAAACAACAAAAAAAAACATACTTTTATTAATGAAAAGAAATAAAACAGCTCATCGGTGTGATGGAGAAAAACTCCAATAAGCTCCGTAATTGCAGTGGGATAAGCAAATCCCAAAATGTGGAGCAGAATTGACCTTTAATTCCTTTAATTTCCGCTATTTGTAAAAGACGTATTTACCTTTATGGCACCCCGAAGTGTTAGAAATACATTGTTATGCTATAAAACCTCATCCTGACTCTAAGAAAATCTCCAGATGCTACTGAATCTACAGATTCTTTATTTGAGTCGGTTTTGGAAGATTTTCCCACCTTACATGCGATTGTGTGACAAATTTTCCAGTTTGCAGATGATTCCTGAGCGATTTTCTGCTTTCTTCTGACAGAAACCTTCAAACCACTGTTAATTTCTGCTCCCATTCATATTTGAGTGGACTGTGTTCCTTAACGCTCCGGGCGGATGACAGTTTTCTCTGTGGCTTGTAAAGGATTAAAAAGCAGGCAACACTGAGAAGCTGCAGAAATCCATGTATGTCCGCCTAACACAGTTGCCACAGAAGACTGATTCTTTAGTGAGCAAAATGTGGGGAAATATCTCCAGTATGTTTAAAATATGTAAGAAATTTTAAATATTTGTGAGCTTCTTCTACAGAGCAGAAAATCATTCAGCTGTTCAAGCAATCTGAAAGAATAAATGAAGGTGCGGCCTAAGATGGAAACCCATGACCTCCGATCCTTATGAAGACACTGCATCAAGACCCGCCAATCATCATTAACGGAAGGGAAGTTACGCTCACACAACACCACTAAAATCTTTACTGTGCAAAATAAAATCTTTAAGTGAATCTCGACCAGACGATGTGTCGACTTGTCTGGGCTCTGTTCCGTCTGGGACGGATCATCAGAGAGCGAAAATAAGAACTTACGCAACATGAATCAGTGTTTCAGACGTTTTCTAGAAGAAAGATGTTGAAGAGGATCATGGGCTGCTCCAACAAGTCCAAACCTTCCATAAGATCATCTATTATTAAACTTCCCTTTCTTCTAAACTCGTATCAGGACATGCAGCCATCAGATCGCAGTGAATCTGGATCCTTTTGTTCTTAAAAAGCAGCTAGTTTTACACACCTATAATGATACATAGTGAAGGAAGGGAAAACCCAGTGATACAATCCACGGTACATAAATCAAATTAAACAAATAGAAATTAAGTGTAAGGCATGACGTACTTGTTGATGAGCGTGTCGGCTACGATTCCCAGCTGCTGGACCTGCGCACACTCCTCCTCCGTCAGATACTCCATGGACTGCTGGGAGTTAAGGCGTGGCCTGGCGGCGCGGTAGCTGTCAATCTTCCTTTTGTCTTCCCATGACTTCAGCGTGCTCTCGAATGCCTGGTTGGAGAAAACCAGAGAAAATTTTCTTAATCTACACACCAGATACTTCATTCGAAATAAATTTCCTCGTATTTTGCAGAAATAAACTGAAAACCTGAGTAGAAAAAGAAGCAAAGCTTGTACTCAGTCCACTAATGAATGTAAAACTCACAAGCATCCAGCTGGGACGCTCAGCGGACACACAAGTGTCAGCATTTTCCTCAATGCGGGCCATTTAAGAGGATAAAACATCACCCTCAGATGTGCTCAAGGAGGGAAACCATGGAAACAAAATGGCCAAATGTGCTTGGCTGAAGAGAGCTCTCAAAGGTTTGAGCCGAGGACAAACGCAGAGGGCATGGATTGGATTCAAGAAGTCCCGAAATAGAAAGAGTCAACAATGTGAGGGGGCAGCTGGAGATGAGGCGCCGCAGCGTTTATGAAAGGAGGGATGTTTGACTGGCGGTACAATCTGAGCCTGCATGCGTGCCGGATCTCACCCTGTCCCTGGTGAGCATCTGAGCTCGGTTCTTGTGGACGATCTTGACGATGCCTGGAGGCTGGATCCAGGCCTCGCCATCCACCTGCACGGGAACACCCTCCTCCCCCAGGATGGTGATCTTCACCTGCCGGCACTAAAACGAGCAGAAAAACAAGCCGCTGTCAGATTTCTCCCTTTTTTAAACAAGTTCTACTTATAATAAAGAGAAAACATGAACACAGGTAAACAAAATCAAGAATATTCATGTGAACAAAGCCACATGTACAGTTTCATCTGCTCCCAGCCACAGAAGGAGTTTCAGTTTTGCGAATAAATAATGAAGTGAAACGTTCTGATTCACATTGTATCTTGTATATTATCGTTATCCGCAGTCTTTGGTGTATTTCAGGAAAGGCTGTCATACAGTGTATAATTTCAGCGCAGACCCTTTAATTTGAGACGTTGCATAATTTCTGTAATCCATTGTGAATGTGTGGGGGTTGAGGAGTCTTTTCATTCGCACAGTGTAAGCCTCTGGCTAACAAGATACAGAAAGCTAACGTTACATCTACGATTATGCAATGGTTTCCCCAAATAAAGCGGTGAGGGGGCGACGGACCTGCAGGATGCTTCCGTGTTAAACATTAAGTAAGGAGGATGAGGGGCAGCAGGGGCCTGCTAACATCCATCACAAGCACGTCTTTGATATGTGGATGAGATGTGTAGCCTACGTGTGCAGGAAGGAAAGGATGGGAATCAGTAATAGTGCCGAGCGATAAGACTTAACTGTAGATTATCAAACGGTGCTTTTTTCATGCAGACGCTCCTTTTTATGTTCTCTTTTTAAGCAGCTCTTTACTCTGCCGCTGCTCGCTGAGCAGCTCCTGTGATCTAGTTAAACGTGCAACGTAATAAAAGACATAAAAGACAGCAGGTGGCAGAGGTGTCGACTGATCAGCTGCACGGGGGAAGATCTGCTGTTGAGATTTACAGCATTTTATTTATTCTTTTTAACCGTGTGGTTTAACTAGAGTTAATAGAAAGTGATAAGTTGCTTAATTAGACTCTCACTTTTTCCAACTCATGTTCCTTAACCTACTTTCAGCTCACTCAGAGTTTTAACTTCATTTCTGAGAGAAATTATGTTGAAAACAAAAAGTAAATAATTCTCTCTTTGAAATAACCACAAAGGAGTCTATTCAGGAAAAAAAAGACCGTGAAGGAGAAACCTCTCCACTATAGATAGTATCTTACTCATTTTTAATAAAATTCTTCTTTTTAAGTTTTCATGGTTTAACACTGATGTCTGTCAAAAAATGTGCAAAACAGCAAACTGTAACAGATATTTTAGCCCCGAACCTTTTTAGCTGTACAGTGCCATTTTAGCATCTTGCTAGCTGTAGCACAACATGACTGCAGAACAGCAAGCTTAAATACTAATGTTACTTTTGTGAAGAATGTAGCTTAAATCTGCCTAAAAACTAAGTAAACGTTAGATTATGCAATCCCATTATAACAGGATGAATAAGTTAGTAAAATGTAATTTCTGCTTGGTGCTAGCCTTTTGCGCCTGTTTTTGTTTCCTTCACTATGATACTGTCCAGTTGTTGTTTTTTTTATTTCAGCTGTTACACACAAAATGAGTGTAAAGTAAAAACTGAATGAGGACCCATATAGACGAGTTAGCCTGTTTCTGTAGATATCCCTCAGGTTTCATGGCTGCTCTAATTGAAAACAGTGGAACAAAACCACCATTTGTCAAAGAATAAAGGTGTAACTTAGAACAAAAATGACTGTATGAAGGAAGTGGCAGAATAGCTTTTTAACAACTCTACTACAGCCCACCTGATCCTGCCTTTATGTGCGAAAAACAAAAATATACGAAAATTATATAAACACTAGATTTGGTTGAGGCATTTAATTAAATCACTATATAATTTTATTAGTCTGATATTCTGCTTTAAAATCTCCGGTAATCAAGCTACTCGTTTTCTGCTTGCACAAGAGGATCTAAAACAAACTGCAGATGTCTCACTCGTTCAGTCAAACACTGCAGGCGGCGATGCGTCATTAGGTAGCACGGTGGACCAAAACAGTTTTGGGTTAAAGTCTTTTTGTTCTTGTTTATAATGACAGAAAATAATTCAACACAAGATAACCTCTGTGGGTTACGTTTCTGTTTCTCAGTGATCTTCCTTCAGTCCATCAGCTAATACAAACACATGCTGAAATATGCTAAATTAACAGGAATTCCTTGATGTTCATCATATATTTTTGAGTTTTGTTCCTACTTTCTTACATGAGAGGTATTTACTAAAATATTCCAACATTTCAATGTTCGGCTGAAATATCTGCTAATGCTTTATCTAATCCAGAGATGCATCTTTAATCTTACATGGCAACACATGTTTAGTCTTTTTCTTATTAACAACCAATTAAAACTTGATAGTTGGAAATATGTTCAACCCCTTGAACCCAAAAGTCCCCAAAAAAGGGGAAATACTGAGCTATCATTTTGTAGAGTTTTTTAGCCCCTGGAACACAATTTCAAAGATTTGCTGATCCTGAAAGGGTTTTTTAAATTTTTTTTTAGGAAAGACTTTTTTTGTTTTGTTTTTTTTTGCTGTTCCATCTTCATTTACTTATTACCAGATTCACAAATACTAATAATTATACATCAGTAGGAATCTCACAAGTTTTTCCTTCAAAATGACACCAAGTAATTAAATAGACCTTGTGGTTGCAGAGATATATTCATTTTATTAAAAGTATACAATTACGAGCAAAATAGGCTTGGGGTTCAAGAGGTTAACTTCAGGTAACAGTGGGAATGTTTGACGGGTTAGTTTTACATGGATTTCCTAAAACACTGAAGGATGCAGCTGTTAGTCAGGGGTGTGTATTACCTGTGCAATGCGGTGGTGCTGCAGGTTGATGACTCTGGAAACGGCCATCTGCATGCTGCCAAACACCGCCACCACCTCCAGCTTCTTATCATCAAACGACGGAGCGCCAAAGTTCTGAACCAGCAGACGAAAGGAAAAAAAAAAAATCACTATGAATTTAAATATTCTTTAAAAATCTGCCTGCATGACGCTCACATTATCCTCCTTGGTGCCTCCCCAGAAGTTGATCCCGCCTGCGTAGCTGGGGATGTTGAGGACAGCTAAACCCTGCAGACTTGGCAGAGAGATGGGAACCCCGTCACACTGTGGAGACAGAGGAAATCAGCTAATTACAGCTTGTTACCCAGAATAGAAATCACTTTTGTTTTGTTTGTGAGCAGATTCTGTCTTTATGTGTCTGACCTCCAGCTGAACTCTCTGCTCCAGGTTTTTGTACGTCTTCTGGACCAGCTCTTTGGTCCCCAGGACTCCGTACCACATCATGTTCTTTGTGCGACTACTACAGATGGAGACAGACAGAGACGACCAATCAGATCTGGTCTTACTCTGATCTGGATTCTGGCTGTTAAACTTTACTGATCAAGCAATGAAATCAGTGAATAACAGAACATCAACTTATTTATTAATGTTGGGTTTTTAATCTACTCGTACCAACATCACTTTACATCACTAAGGATGATCCATTTAGTGCAGGGAAACATGTCTGTTTCTGTCATGTGAGCCACCAATTGCCCGAATACAACTGTTAGTTTTTTCCTGTAATCTGTTCAATTGCATTTCAGTCTGAAGTTCATCAACATTTCCAGTTTTCATTATTTCATTATTGTGACACTGATATTATCGCAAAACTTAAAAATCTTTTTAAAATCAGAATATATTTGATCTCTTTTTCTTGTTGCATCTTTTCTTGGCAACTGAATTATGCTTAAGTAAATAAGGAAGTGTGCATCATACTATTCCCCTTGTAAAATAAAAAAATATAAATCAATTTGGCGACAACAAGTGGCCACGTTAATGAAAAAGGGATTCATGAGGGAAAGCTCTTCTCTGCAAATCCACAGATTTTTTTCTGTACCTGCATTTCTTCGGGTGCTCATCTCTCTTGTTGTTGAACTCAAGGGAGATTTTGGCGTCCAGGCCGATGCCAAAGTAGTTGTTCATCACACACTTCTCTGAGCATTGTCTACGGATACATGCAGACTGTTAATTAATGCATGATGACACATGCACACACAGACACGCAGGAGTAAACACACACACAGACTTACACAGTGTCCTCGCTGAAGGTCACTGTGTTGAGGTTCTCTGGTTTTTCCAGGACGATCGGGGCCGTGGGACTCAAACCTCCTGGATAAAATTAAAATGTGTTCATGAAACATTTCCTACACTGAAAGAGGTTCTTTTATGTTTTCTTTTCATTCAGGTTGACGGATTGACATGTCTTTAAACCACCTCTGACAGGATTTGCTCGGGCGAGAGATAAAAATGGACCGTACTTGTATAGCGCTTTTCTAGTCATAGACCACTCAAAGCGCTTTACATGACAATTCTCATTCACCC
>JBBBVT010000005.1:19221209-19240423 GCA_037177035.1 Craterocephalus eyresii | reverse complement strand
AGCATGTGCAAAACGTGTGCAGGAGGTAGTCCAATAGTCAAATCAAATAGTCAAATTATTATTGTACTTCTGGTACTACTAATGATATTATTGCAACAACTGGGTAAACAGGGGACATATAATATGAAGAGCATCTGTACACTGGATAAAGTAAAGTAAGAAACATTAATTATCTTGAGAAAAAAGGCACCTGGAAGTGGTGGGATAAATTACACAGCAAGTAGGCATTTTGGCCCTGAAGGTAATGTTTTGAAAGCAAAAGATTATGAGGATTTGAGCGTCTGACACTAGCTAGTTTGTTGGGTCATAACAACCTTACACATCTACTATGTTGTTCCCAATCTTAGCTACTGAAAAGTGCCAAACTGTTGGAAAACAGATGTACTCATCCTGCACATCAGGCTTTTGTCAGATCCAAAAGAATAGATGTAGCTGAGACTGCTCAATAAGCTAATCCTGGTTCTTGATTAACAAACAGTTAGCCAGAGCGAGTCGGTTGGCTTTATTTCAGAACTGCCTTAATACCTTCAATCATAACTTTTTATTACGGAGGTTTGAACATATTTTTGGGACGAAAGAAACTACATTAGACTGGTTTAAGTTACATTTATGTAATAGATTTCAGCTTCATCATGTAAGCATTTGGTTTTCCACACAAATGGGGGTCGTCAGGGTTATGTTCTGGGACCGAGTCATTTTACTTTGAAGGTGATTTATTATGGCAACAGTTTGGCATAAGTTTATATTTCCACACAGGTAAAACTTTCCTCTTAGTTACACAACAAATTCCAGCTCGATAACGTAAATAATTGATTTTCTTCACACAAGAGAGTAAGCCATGGAGTTCCTCAAGGCTCTGTGCTCGGACCAATACATTTAACTTTTTAAGCCCTATGTTTAGAGGACTGCTTGGCATAAATATCTGTTTCTATGCAGATGATACTCAGCTATATTTATCTATGAAGCATGATGAAACAAGTATGAAAGACAAAAAGGACTTTGAGATCTTTTGAACCATTTTTGAACCAGTTGCAGAAATTCTCAGACCAATCCAACATCTCCAGGATATGCTGAAAGGACACAACTGATCATTCAGTGCCTTTACTTTATCACAAATAAGGTGTTCTTTCAGAGGTCTACTGAGTCCATATCTCAAGTGGTCAGGACTATTTGTGGAAACTAGAGGGAATTACTTAATACAATGTAGGTGGTTATATTCTTATGGCTGGCTTGAGTTTATTCTACAATTTTTTCTGAAGCTTTAAATACTACAGGATGATCCTGTCTCCCAGTGTATTAATACAGTGGTCTCTTATGTATGCTCTTTTGCAGTGAGATAAAATCATTGATCAGGAACGTTTTTCCTGTCAAAGATCTGACGTTCAGTAAAGAAATCAGTATTGTAAACATCAAAAGCTGAATCAACCTAAACAAGTCGTGCCATCATGGGCTTTTCTGGTGTTAAAATTAACATTTAAGACTTCTGAATTTCTGTTCGATCATGTCTTACTGATGATAAGTGGAACTATTCTTACCTGTGCTTCTGACTCCTCACTCAAGGCCTTGACCAGGGAATCGAGTTTGTCATTCAGCAGTGCACACTGGGAGAATAGACAGAAATGGAGAGAAAGCAAGAGATTAAGGTATTGTTTATATTGCTCGCCTGCCCACTTGAGGAACATATAAAGAGAGTGTATATTTGGAGATAAGAGCACACATCAATGCTGCACACAGCTTATCAAATGCTCATTGTGTGCAGCTGCAATAAAACCTAATACCAACCTGAAATCAATACAGGCTCTTATACAGCACAGAGAAGACCTCTATTTGGAGAGGATATGGGCTGATTTCCTACCAGGCACCAATGGACCATCACATTATTTGGAATTGGATGAAAGTGGGAGGAAACTACTGTGAGTGCTTTGACAGGAGGCTTTGAAGAAGGATTCTGCCAGCAGAGAAGAATTTTTTCTTTATTTGAATTATTTCAGAAAAGCCTGACCATTTTTTCATGATCTCACCATTATATCCTGAGCCTCAAAAATTTTGATTTTGTGGTTGCCAAATTGGGTTTTAGTGTGGTTATCTTGGCCACACAAATGGCAAGCCAATCCATCATGGGTGAGATTTACCAAAATCTTTTCTTGATTCTAAACAAGGACAAAGCTGGAAATGTTTAGCAGATGACTCATTTAGTAACTCACTGAGTATTTTAGTTCATAGAAAAGATAAACATAGAGCAGCTAAACTAGTGCTGTGTTGAAACTGTCGGCTTCTTGTCCTCTTTGTTCTTGATCGTTATTTAAATTTCAACAGAAACAATTTCCTCACAATGACGCACTATTCACTCGTCCTAGTGGTTAATGGTACTAGTCTAATGATATTTAGCTCGACCCCTGAACATCCGGCATTAACGACTTATCTGATGTGTAAAAGATGCTGTTCTTGGAATAATCACATTCAGATCTGGAGGTAGTTCAGCTCACACTGGGACTGGATCTCAGTCTTAGCATCACCTGACTGTTAGCCTGAGCTGCTACAAGAAGCCACTACAAAGTATTAACTTTGCTGGGGGCCAGTGTAAATTTCATCTTCGGATGAGGGTTGCAGCTGCCCACAACTGTGTTTGGAGGCGTTCAGGAGAAAAATCTAATTGAGCTAGGCTGCATAGTGATATGAGAAATGGAGGTTTAAGCAAGACAAAGCATGGCAATTAGAAACAGAGTTATTGAAGTAAAAGTTTGGCATTGTCCTGGCTATAAAAAAGACAAAAAAGGACAGGTCATGATTCTTTCATGTTAGGGAACTGAGGCTACATTTCTTCTCTGATGTTAACGACTTGGGCTAAGCATCACTGAAACCACTCATTTCCATTTTCCCTAATGCAAATGAATGCTTAAAAAGAAAACCTAAACCTAAATCAATATCTTTTAACCAGATTGAGCCAAAATTTGGGGATAAAAAAGGATGTTCCTGACACATGTTCTCAAAGATTGTTTAAATTTATGTTATATTATGTGTTTTAAATGTGAACCCCAGGAAGAGCCGCTGCAACATTAGCTCCAGCTAATGGGAATCTAAATAAAGGAATAAGGGAATAATGAGGTGAACTTTACTGTTAGGAAAAGGTCTGAAATGGCCTTGGGAAACAAGCCACCATTGAGTCTGAGTGAATTCTACTGAAAAGAACGAGCTAAAAATCATTAGTAGATAAATAAGGATGTAAAACTCTCCATAAGGCTGGGTTTGCCTTGGGCCCCAAAACATATAAATCCAGTCGTGTACATCTTCTTATAGGAAGAAAAGTAGTACTATCAGGTGTAAGTACAAAGGTTCAGCAGGTTCAGGCTCTTTGATCTGCCCTTTCAAGCCTATTACAAAATGTACCCGCTTGTATAAACACTCAAGTTCAGCCTCAGTATCTCATTCAAACTCTTATAAAGAGTCAAATTATTCAATAGGGAGAGAGCATGGACTGCCAGAGGCACAGAACGCTACAGTAAAGGAGCGAGTGGAAACACTGAGCCTTCAACCATAGTATCCACTTCTAATATGTTCTGCACACACACACCTACACTTGCCCACTAGTTAGTGTTATACAAGTGCTTACATAACGCACACACACACATACAGAGGAAACCAATTACCTTCTTCGCCATGGCATCTGCCTCCTCCTTGTTCTCTGTGGCTCTCTCGTACGCCTTTCCCACCTCTGCCACAAAGTCGTTCACCGTCCCACACAGGAATCTGCCGGGAGGAAGGGCGAGGGGGGCATTGATGGTTAGTGTAATTAAGACCAAGAAACAAACAGATTATGGGGTTAACATGGCGAGGATTTGGTGATTCACTGTGGTATAGATTACACACACACACACACATATGCTGGTGTTTTATGGCTGCCTACCTGCCTGTCAGCTACGCTGCCTCCGCATGCTCACCATTTACTCCCAGCTGCTGCGTGACTCAGCAGAGAGGTTTCTCTAAACCCACAAAGCACTTAAGTATTTAGCAAATATCAGATACCATAAAACCAATCTTCCGCACAGATTAGATTTTCTGAAAGTCGCACAGGCAAGTTTTATCTGGAGTTAGATTTACAGGATCAAAATCACAGATAGTTTTTCTTCATTACCGGCGTGACCCTGTTATGTGACACAAGCTTATTGTTAATATTTGAAGGAAGCCATTAGCCTGGTACAGGTGGAAATCTGCAGTCAGCTTCCCTATTACAGTGATTCCTGTTAAAATGTCAGTGTGCGTGTGGAAATCCAATTTAAAAATCCATAAAAACAACTTCGTATTTTCTTCATCCGACAACAGGAGTGCTATGTTTTAGTGAAAGTGCTCTTTGCATGTATGCTCAACTCCCCGAGGTTCTCCAGACGTGCTGCAGGTCTTAAACAGCAATCAGCTTTGGTTTAAAGCGCACGCAGAGCGGAGGAGAAAAGCGCTCGGTAATGGCCGCTGCACTTCTCCCAGAGGACGACTGCTATGTACTAATGCACTGAGGATGACCCTCCCAACACTGACTCATCCGTCTCTTTCACTCACAAGCGGCGGCACAAGCTCACACACTTAAGTGTTTGTGCGTCCTCAGGATGAGACCCAAGCGGAAAATCGATACCTGCTGACCGGACCATCGCCAGCCTCTCTTTGTGTGCCTTTTTCTCTTAACATCATTCTTTTCTCTTCACCTCCTCTAGCTTTGCTTTTACAGACCCTGCATTCACCCCTCTTCTCTCTTTTATTGTGTTTGTGTTTCTGAAGGAACTGGCAGCACGTACTTGGCAGAGGAGATGACGTCGCTGTGGTTGTCCGAGTCCAGGATCTTGGCGAGGTGAGAAGCCACGGAGTCGGCGTACTGAGTTATGTGGATCTGCGACATGGAGGGAGGAGAGTTTTTTCTTTCTTTTTTAATCACTGATGCTATTAGAAAACATCCTAACCAGACCAAACAGTGATTTCATCCGTAGCTGAACAGTTTTTAGATGTTTCTGTGCAATCTCCGTCTTATTAGGCAGTTCACAGGCAGAGTTCAGCTTCTCAAACACACAGCTGCCCTTTGTCAATATCCGCACCGCTCCCTGTGGTTTAGGCCTGATTGCTTTGGCTTTCCACCTGCCAGGATCAATTGATTCTCAGTGGAAGTCTTCCAAAATAATTCCTCTCAGCTTGCGAGCTCCGGCTTATACGGATGCTATCTGTCCAAAGGCAGACAGCCTCCTGAAAGTTGTGTGGGGTAATTTACCTGCAGAGGAGAATTGAGGATGTCATCTTCCTTCACTATCGGAGTGTGTTTATTGGTGGTGGGCACCTCGTATGTCATCACGCTCCATCTAGAAAACAAACACGGATGTCAAGCACCAGAAAACAGACTTCTTCAGGTGGGATCAGAGGCAGGGAACTAAGGGAAAACCAGCAGACTGTGGCTCCTTTGGCTTTCAAAGATCACGCTGTGGATAGAAGATGAGCAAAAACTCACCAATAGTTCAAGACAAGGGCAAATAATATTTTTTTTCTTTTTGAAGACTAGACCGTTTAAACCTGTGCTGTACCAGCTTTCATGTTGCACCAGGATGATTCAGCTGCTTCAAGCTTGGTTGATGTGGATGTTGGTGCAATGCATAGTGACGTTTGCAGATTACAGGTTTTACTTTTGGATGTGACATAACTGTCTTCTCCTCCTGGTTGATAACTTTCACACTCTCATAAATCACACGGTAAGATAAAAGTAACGCAACCTTTCCTTTTATAAAAGAGTAACTTTGGATTGTAAACATTTGATTTTATGTCCATTATTTCTTGTGTCATTCACACCTCGTGTACAAAATATTTCACACTAGCAATATAAATTCTAACAGCAGCTTAAGTCATGAATGTACAGAGGTGAGTGCTTCAGAATGAGGAAGATGATGAAGGTGGGAAGTCCACCCACTGAACACTACAAGCAGGCACGCCAGCCTGTTCCCCATTCCAACATGCATAACATACAGCAAGTCTTAAAAGCCTTTGTTGTGACTCAGTCTGGCAATGTAAACCTGGAAGAATTACCTGCTATTTTACATTTCTAAGCTAAAAAAAACTATTTAAAACAAAAAAGCATCAGTAGAAGATGACATGTGGAAGAGGGGTGAGCAACATTTACTGTAAAAAAACCTTTAACATGTGCCAGTAAATAGTCTTGTTTTTCTGGTTTTCCACACAGATGTCTGTAAAACTCCAGTTGGGAGCTAAATCTGCTCTGGCCTGCAATTAACACTCAGTGGCATCAAATCGTACTTTTAATATTATGAATTCTCCCCTCAGGCAGGAGAAGAAATGAACAGCCTTTGGTAAAGAAACCTCAACCAGTTATCTTTATTGCTTTGACTTATGCCTGCTCCTGTTTGCTGCCCTTTACTGAATCAAATAAAGTCAAATAGAAAAACCAAAAGGGTTTCATTTGGGAATCCATCCAACGACTTATTTTCAGAGAGATAACCACAAACGTCCCCATCACGGGCGTCAACTGAGCGCATCTCTAGCTGGAAGCCTTTCAGTTCTAACAGTGGTTTCAGCTTGTTGTCAATGTGGCAGGAAGTGAAGACACCTTCTATAAGGAAGTCGACGTAAATGGCGTGACGCCCTCTTACCGGTCCAGCATTTTGGTAGTGGCTCTCTCCAGCTTCTCCAGGATCTGTAGTAGCTGAGCGTCGTCGTCGCAGAGGCCTCCCCAGCCCAAAACACGAGCCAAGTCGTTACCTGTGCCCAGAGGCAGCACGCCGAGCTGACACTGTGGAGACGTGGAAGCAGATGATGCGTTATAACAACACAGAGTCGCCTCAGGACTGATCTAATGAAACCCGCTTTCACCCCTTCCAGCTGCACGGCCCACTACAGTAGTGACCAGGAAATGGATTCAGCTCATGTCTGAAGAGGTTCCTCTCCCTGTGTTTATTACATCATATTGATTTAACAGACACTTTCATCCACAGCAGAGAGGCACAGAGCAGCCAATGAAGGTTTTGGTGAAGGAGTCGAGTAACATTTAGAAGTGATAATAAAGTCGGTGTGCAACAGAAAAAAAGAGGATCTCTCTGTAGAGGAACATCACTAGCTGCAGTGATGTTCGCTGTGATTGTCTGCTTTTCCTTCCATATTACAGCTGGTTGACTAGTTTCTCTGTTTTAGTCTTCTTTTGCAGCACTTTACTCCTTCCCTTCTGTCTTATGTCCTCACACCTCCCCTTTCTTTGTCTGGTCCAACATGTTCCTTACAAAAACCCCTAAATAAAGAACAATACTCAAAAATCATTTCATTTATAAAGTTTCATTTCCTTTATATCTATTCGGTTCTCTGTGGCCGGGCTGCCATGCTGCCTGTTATGATGCTGAACAGATCAAGGTAAAAAAACAAAACAAACTACACATACGTAACACTAGGAGGAAGCATGTTGTTATGTTTGCATTGCTGCAGGTGAAGTCTTGTTTAAGCCCATCGTGATTATTCTTTCTGACCAATCAGCCGTCAGAAGTGTTTCCGTGTCACTCATTAGCTCGTCTTGTTTGGGAGATCCGCTGAGTTACATCGTTTATGTGGTGCCAACAACAAGAAAAGAAGCTGATGAACACTACACACAAGCTCCTTTCTCTATTTTGTAATCACAAGGCAACCGTAAACACATCCAGAGGAAGTCATGATCCCCATCATTAGATCTTCATCCTCTCCTGCCTTAAGAGGCTTTATGGAGCAGTTGACACCTTGGAGCCTGTTCATGTCCGTGCTGCTGTGTGACTGAGAGGGCATCTCTGCTGAGCCGATCAGACTTGCCATGCATAAGGAATCTGGCAGATCTTAAATCTCCTTAAACAAATTATCAGCATACGCTTCAGCCTTAAACCTGGAAGCGGTCACTGGACCGTCCTGGATGGGCTAAACTCTCCTAACCTCAGTCCAGATAATTGGACATTATGACCCTGTAACGTTCTTGGCTGCGACTCCTCTGCAGTAAAAAAAAAATCAAGTTCTGCCGCTAAACTCAGCACATAAAGTAAGGAACTAAGTGTAGGTTTATTTCTCCCCTTTAATAATACCGCTTAGTGTTTTATCAAATACATGAGAAAACTTGGTCAGTTACCTTTACAACAACTTTCAATGAGCAACACGGCTAAAACCCCTCCAATATTATCCTGTTCGTGTTAACTCGTATGTGCAACCCTAACCCGACCCGACTGACAGACATATAAGACGAGACTCTCATATCCCCATGTTAGAGAGGAACAGGCCTTACAAGTTGCACCTCATTGTAAAATGACTAATCAGGTCTTCGGACAATGTATGTACTGTAACACCACTAAGAATTAGATAAAGAGAGAAATCATTTATCAGCCAGAGCAGCACAAGCAAAAGCTTCATTAATGCTACATTTATCAGGTCAAGCTGACCCCTGACTTCTACGTTTTAACCACACAGACCAGCTGATTATCAGCCGCTCATATGGAGCCCGGTTTAAGCATTTCACCCGTTAAGTGTTCAACATGACCTGCAATTAAACGGGATCAAACAGGATTTTAAACTGTGCTCATTTATTTATTCATAATAATAAAAAAAACGCATGTCAATGCAGCGTGAAATTAATTTATGTAAATTAATTCCACGGTAATAATGAATTAATTTACATAAATTAACCGATATTTTCCACTCCTTCGCTCTACAACAACAATTTATTTTACAGCTGGATAAATAAAGATGAAGAGTATGATGTAAATGTATTTATTTTCAGTGTAGTTGCCGTGGCAATGCGCTACAAAAACCGCGGCCGTGTCAGATTAAAACATATTTATGTTCAGTTACACACCAGGATTACATCAACCAGCCCTCCTCATCTTCCGCCTCCATCTTCACTTCACTGCTCTCACCTGTTTGTGGAGGTTGAGTTTATCCAGCTCTGAGAGCACCCAGCCCACGCTGCCGTCGCCCCCGCACACCAGGATCCGAAATGTCACAAACTTCTGGAAGAGCCGCAGGCTAAAGGGCGGAGAGTGGAACGAGGAGGGAGGATGAGGAGGAGAAAATGTTAGAGGAGTTAGCTGCAAAATAAGCAGCATTATCCTGTAATTACAGTTTATTTAACATTTAAAGCTGAGAGCACTGATTTTTTTACCCGAGCTCCGGTCCTCCGTTCATCAGGTCAAACACCTGAGCTGGGTTCAGAAGCTGCTTGAACTTGCGCAGGAATTTGACTCCCTGGTTGTCGCCGCTTTTGGAGTTGACCAGGACCAGGAGAGGGCTGGAGCAAGACGCAGAGGTGGCCTTCCAGAAGCCTGGAAGGAAAGAAAATAAGCATTCAGAGCTACATGACTTGCTAAGTAGTTCAATTTTAATTAGCACTGTTACACGTGATTGATCCTGGATGTCAAATAGAGTAACTAAATAAGAAAAGTAGGAAAAGAACAATCAGAGTATGCTAACATTTTCGATATGTGTTTAACCTGCATCCTCATGGATGCCCGGGATAAAGAGGATTAACTTGGAATTCCAAGCTGCAGCAGCAGAAAAAGCCTGGGGTCACTTCCAGCGTCAGCCCCTGTGCATTCAGAGGATTTACACAACTGAAGCTGAAGGTTGACTCTCCCGAACTTTGAACCCATTAATGTCATATCGTGAGGAAAAAAAAGCCTGTTTATGTGTGTGTGTGTCTGCGTAGTGTCTCACCATCTGAGTCGATGCTGTTGAGTGCAGTGGGAGGAATGATTGAGACTCGACATTGACCCAAAGGACACACCTTTCCCATTTGTTCTTTACAGCTATTGTGGACCTGCACACACGCGTACAAAGACTTATTGGTTTCCATAGTAATTCTATATTTCGGTAGAAGCAGAAAGGTCATTACATCCACCTGAAATGCACCAAATGCCAGTTCTGTAACCTTTACAAATGCCTCTCTGATTCATTTGTACATGTGGATGTGTGTAATTGTTTCCTTTGTGTCTGTACAGAAAGGATTAGACTTTACACCTTGTGTTTCTGTGCACTGTACAGTAAAAAACAAAAAAAGCAGCCTTTGCTAACGGTACATGAGACAAAGTGAAAGCATGGAGTTACATCACTTGACTTACAAGCATGACTCAGCTGGACCTTCCTGCTGGATTCCTTCATTTTATTATTACCAGATTTTATAGAACGGCCATGTCACATAGTTTATCAAGCTTTTCTGTTTGTCTCGGTTAAAACTGGGTGTAAACATGACAGTGGGAACTAAGAATGAAGAACAACCCATTAAAAGAGGTGCACCACCTTTGCTAAATGCTGCTCCTCTGCTGTTTTACCCACAGTTCTTGTCTGTTCCCAATTGAAGAGAAAATCTTAATGTGCACACTCCTTAAATATGTATGATGCAATGTAGTCAAAATGATGTTTGTTTGGCCAAATAGCCTCGAACACATTTATAATTATTCTATGTTTGTGTGGGAAAATGTCTGCAAACTTATCACATGACAATTAATCATTTAACAAATTGTTTATATATTGTAAGATGCTTTTTTGAACATGCACCAATACAGTTTTTGGCCACTGAAGGGAAGCAAAACAATCTAAAAAGTAGCATTTAACATATTTATTGTCCGTTATGTTAGCATTGAAAAATGTCAGCTCAGTTTGTTTCTACTTAGAAACAAGTAGATTTAGAAAAAAAACACGCAATCTCAGTGAGGTCCTAAAATGTCGCAGTTCCTTTTTTCGTAAAAGAATAATCATCCAGTGAGTAAAGGCACCACTGAATTTAGTCAATACCCTTGCACAGGAAAATGATATCGGTCTGCAGCTGACAGGAATTCATCAGTCCCAGCTCGCCTGTTCCTTCTCCCCTCAGGGGGCTTTGCAGCCATCGTCAGATCCGTTCCATTACTCTGATAACTCGAGTTAACCTTTCAGGCTTCGAGTCTTTATGGGCTGACAGGGAAAGCCAGGAACACAGAAAACATTTGGCGGCACATCTCATCCTGGAAGTTACAATTTTCTGTGCATCGATAAGTGAACCCCACAGGGACAAACAAATAAAAAGATAATTCACTCAAAATCATGAGCAAATTATTAAGTTCATCCCTGTTTGCTCTTGTGTTACGCAGCTTTGGATGAAAAGAGGTCCTCTTCGCCTGCAACGTTTCATAACTTTCATAACAAATGTTGGTTTAGGTTTAAGTCAACCAATACAAGTTGATCCAGTTAAGGAGAATTTGAATCAAACTCTAGCTTGCTGTTGTGCAGCTGGAAAAAAAATTTATTTTAACTTTCGATGAACTGAAACCAAACAGAAAATAACTCGGCTAGCAATGTCCCAAATTAAATCCAACCCTGATGTGACGTGACAGCTTTTGACAGGAGAGAAGATGCAAATCAATCCCACTTACGATGGCCTTGCACCAGAGGCAGCGCCAGTCCTGCAGCCGCCGCACGCTGCCGCAGTTCTTGTCACACACCACACATTTGGCACTGACAGGCAGGTTGCCTTCCAGCCACTGGTGCGGCATAGATACCTTAAAAAACAGAACAAAACAAAACAAAAAACAAACCTTTAGGCCATATTCCTCGAAAGAGCTCAATATAATAACTGTCAAGTTGTCAGCAGACAAATCTAATCCAAGACTTCACTTTCATTTAATGAATATTATGCAAATTTACAATTAAAAGTGGATGAAAATGACTTAATTTCTCACCCCTTCTTCATCCTCAATGATGTCATTTCCTATGGAGGCCAGTGTGGTCCACTTGCAGTTGTTGGTGGAGCGGACAGCACAGCGCTTATGAGCCTTAAATTTACAAACTGCATAGGACAGATTGCAAATGAAAGAAAAAAAAAACCCTAATAAATCTTGCTCAGTGTGCAGTCAGGACATGTAAACCTACATCTTCACTGCCAAGAGCCAGAGAAAAACCAAGAATAAATGTGACAATATGGTTGTACTTAAAGGTTAAATGCTTAGACGGAGTGGAGGCTGCCAGAAATGTTTCGTTAATTGCCTCAAACTTCAGATGTGTGACTGCAAGAGCACAAATGTAGCACCCGGCGTGTGTGCATGTGTGTGTACCTTCGCAGGACAGGCCGTGGGAGGTGACGCCTGGCAGAGCTTCTCTGCAGACGTTACAGAAGGTCGGTCTGGCATGCGAGCAGGCGTACCAATTGTGCATCCCGGAGAAATGTTCCATGTTGAACTGGCTGGCCTGGGGGGGAGGAGAGGAATTTTACAGGACAGGACACTGACTTTTTGTGTTGAGCTGAATTCAGTATCCAGAAACACAACTAGAGGAATATAAAACCTCCACTAAACCCTGTAGTCTCACAAGAGACAGTTGCTGCTGATACAGGGGGTATGAAGCTTCACGCTGAGACTGAGAGCACTCAGGAGTTAAAAAAAACCTAAAACCATAAATGCAACACTGAAATCCAAGGACTTAAGTCACAGAGAAAATAAGCTGAGCTTGGACTGAAGCTTACAGTCCTCAGCTCTCTTTAAAACAAAGGAAACGATTTTTATGAGCATAATCAATCTGTCACTGGGTAAGAAAAAAATAGAAAGACTAGACGGACAGAGATGTGAGGAGCAAAGAGAAAATTTTCCTTCCTTCTACAGAAGAAAGCATAAATCCAAATACTGACACAAGAAGATAGGAAGTGTTTGAGGTTTGTTCTCATGATCTACATACTGTTCATCAGTTTGGTCCAAGTTTAGTCTGATGTGCACAAACAATAATAATGTTGTATACATAAAAACAGAGAGAGAGAGACATTAACCTCATAGGTTTCCCATTTTTGGACAGATTTAAGAGCAGTGATCCAGTCCTCCATTTCCTTCCTGTTCTCAGCACAGAGCATCAACTTACGAAACGGCGTGATCACCTGGGGAAGAAAGGAAAAAGACTCAGTTTGAACGTAGCAGTGGAAGATTTTCCTCAAAAGTGAAACAAAGAGGGATCCAGGTAACATGTTAGTAGCTTATCTTTACCTTTAATATTAGATTAAATTACTGGGAAAATGCTGATACAAGCCATGAGGCTCTTATAAAAGTATTTCACAACAGTCTAAGTGAAGCTAACATGTTAGCATTAGAGCCATGACTTTGGCTCCATTTGAAAAATTTCCAATGTGATATGTTAACAAGTTAACATGCCACCATTATCTGCTGCGTTTATGGACTCACTTTAGAAAATCAGGAACCAAATTCTGACAGAGAAGCTAAGCTAATAGCTTCGCTATTTGGTTGTAGTACTTTTAAAAGTAATTAATGAAACACAGAATATCCCTTTAATGTTCAACATCACAAAAAGCCAAATAGCAGCAAACAATATGCTAAACTTAAGATTCAAAACAGAGTTAGGACAGTCAGCTTTGCCACCCACTCGCTTGTGTCCTTAATATGCCTTAAAAAATTAATGAGACTTGGGATTTAAGTCCAAAATTTAAAACAGGGCCTAAAATGCAGATCGGATCTTTTGCTTACTGTGAAGCTGTTGTTGATGTTCTTGGTGCTGGTTTCAGCTACGCTGGCATCCGAGAGGTCCACTTCATCAAAGATCAGGGACTGACAAGAAAAGAATAAACGCTGCATCCATCATTTTTTTTAAATATCCAGCTACAATCATATCTATGTGGGCACATATTTCCTGTTAAGAATAGACTCTTAGCTCACAGTCCATCAATTGCACTCATGTTGCTACACAGCGTATTACACTTTCCTGTACCTTGCAATCTTTGGCATAGTAGAGGGTCCTCCCTCTGAGTTTGAAGTATCTCCTCTTCCATCTCTGGAAAGAGCTGGTTTGCTTTAACAGGATTCCTTCCTTCACACTTTTCTGTGGTGAGACACAAGAGGGAGGGAGGGGAGGAGAAGAAGGGAAAACAGATTCATTCATTCAATCCTTCTGAGTTAAATAATCAGTTTGCACATAAACAAGAGGTGATCAGTGTGAAGCATTACTAGGATGCTTTGCTTCTGCAAAGCTTTAATTAGTCAAAACAATACACAAGCAAGTAGCTTTAACTTAAAGGTGTACAACAACAACATGGCACATGTATCTATTAAAGACAAAATAAATTTAAGGTAAACTGTGCATCAGCAACCCTGATGCCTTTCTGCAGGAACACAGTGATGCATTCATCAAGAGCTACATGAATAACGGGATGTATTTTCACACAATGCACCTGCTCAGCTAAAATTCACCACTGATCCTATTGTTTAAACTTACTGGTGCCTGTGATTATCATTCACTCCTTCCCTTTGACTACATGGCCTAAAAGGACAGAATACACTGTGGGCAATTAATGTCTAACAGGACATGGAGGGTCGTCATGGTGATCCACATTTCTTGTGACAGTAGCTGGTGCAAACTCACAGATATGATCTAAACCCTTCAGCCCTTCTGACTTACTCCATACCTCCAGTTATCGCCTCATGCATCTACATTTCTGAAAAAATTGCCACGGCAACGTTCATGAGCTCAGCCCCAACGACAAGGCTTTGGCTTTTTAAAAAGATAACTGTATGACTTCATGCATTGCCACAAAAAATTCAACAAACACAGGAAGTGTGATAAAAGCAAAAGTTAAAAAAAGGATTTCTTTTTATTCGACAAGATCCAAAACATCTCTAAAACCGCTAACGACCTCTGTTTTATACCATTTCATAAGAAAATCCAATATCATTTCAGATAAAAGTATACTTGAAATTGATTACATTTTATTTTAAACAACAAGCTTTCATGAATGTTGCTGCTAGTAAAATCAATGCATAGAAGAACTATGTAAAGATCACCATTGTGTTATCAATAGCAGGCCGCTGAATTACACAATTTTAAAAAGAGCAGCAGTAACAAAGACTTTCTAGTGCTTTCCATCACACAGGTTTGCTGCTTTTCTAATTTAAGCTACTCATCTTCTCGGCCCAAACAGCGCAGGGTCTCCATATCAGAGCCTGACCCAGAAATCTGACCCACAGGAAAACCAAGCACTCAGACGGAAGGTCGGTGAACTGCATTACAACTCACAAGTATGTTCGTGTTAGGAGTCTTAAAAGAAGTGGGTGAGTAGATGAAAGGCGGATAAGGAGACGGTAGCATCTCAAGATTCAAACAGGGATCTGAATTTCACAAACATCAGTCATGTATAAATTGTGCAACAGGCTGGGGACTGAAACTCAAACAACGTCCAATTTCAGCCCGTGGGAAAACATTTCTGAGGAATCTGAGTCTATATTGATTTGAGCTATATTGTTGGGCTGCCCAAACTACATCTTTACCTAAACATGACCATGCAGTTTTTGGGCCTGTAACATAACGGCAGTTTTGAACGTAGACTAAATGAAATACTAGAAGAGAGATAAAAGACCACAGGACAAGGCAGAATCAAAGGGCAACTTAGACGCTGATACAGTTGACATTTTGCATTGAACACCAGTAAAAGTGTGGTTCAATGACCTGGTTATCTATGTTTTCATTTTACAGCACATCATTTTGTTTTACTTTACAGCAACAGAACAAAGAAAAAAGAAGGAAGTAAGAAAACAAATATTTATACTAGGCATGAAGAAACATTAACATTTCTTCTTGATTTGACATTTCTACACCTTCATAACTGTAATAGCCTTTCCCTTTTGTCTTCATTTCTGTTTTTGCCACACTTTTTCTGTTTAATCTCAATTTTAGCCTCAAAGTCTGAATTTTTTAATCTTTGTTTCATAAGCTTTCTTTGCCAGTTCTGAAGCAGCCAAACAACCTTGGCTGTAGAGGAGAGTAAAAAAACAGGATGATACCACTGAGTTCGTGTGTGGCTCCATTACATTTCCTTCTTGCAATGTCTGGAAGTTTGCGTGACCGTGAGCTATATGGGAAGGCACATATCGTTTCTTTTTTAGAATAATGACCCTTTTTTACCCAAGAGAGAAAAAAAAATCACCATATTACGAGGTAATGCCTCAGAGAGCAAAGAACAAAGAGGTTAATTGGTATCATGAAAGCAGCATTTGACCTGACAAGCATTGACGTAGCAGCAGGACGACCTGACAACTCAACCCAACATAAGATGTTGAAATCGGAGGTAGGAGTGAGACTTGCGGTCTTTAAATCCCCTAACCAGTGGATAATATATGAAAAGCATTGTTGACTTTGGAACATGAGTGGGAACTTCTGGTTCAACTAGTTTCTAGGTGCAAAAAGAAAGCACTTGTGGAGAGACTGAAACGTAAAACACACAGGAACTTTGTTCAGATAACTCCTTTGAGCTGGCAGCAGATCTTAATCTTGAAACCAAGTTGCAAATGTCTGCAATAAAGGGAGAAAGATGCAAATAAAACATGGTCATTCACAAGATGAAAATGAATTAACAGCTGTTATTCTGTTTCACGTACAAGCCGTTTCATGTACAAGCCGTCTACAGAGTTTGCTGTCAGGATATTATCTGGATATAGAGCCGAATACTCGTGATAAGTCATGTTATTTCCATGTTTTGTTGATTGGAAGTGAGCTGAAATAGCTATTGCATCACAAACCTTATTTAAGTGGGGACGTTAAGTCAAACAACACCTTCTTACCAACTTCTGCTAAAGTGAAACTTTGAATTGCAAATGACCGCTGAATGCACATTTGCACAAGATGTTCCTGTTCTTTTCTCAGGCACCGACAGCGCGATGCACCTGCTAAAGATTTTCTACATGCCAGGAGGAAATGCTCCAAGAACAAGCTGAACCACTCCCTGTTAAAAAAGGAGCAACGCAAGAGAAAGGGAGGAACTTTAGCCTGTAACTCAAATTAATTTAATTTAATTTAAAAATCAGTAATACTTTGGGTTAAAATCTCCTCACTGACAATGAAAAGTAACTCTAAAGGGTAACGTTGTGGCCTTGACCTTATGTCTACATTGTGTCCCTACAATCTAGGTGCATAGTCCAAGTTTAACAAGCACAGATTTACTACAGTGATATAAAATAACCCAGACTGTCCTGACTCATAATAAGCATGAAAGTGTGACCTCCACATAAACACCTCTTTGAGGCAAATTCTGCACTAAATAATGTATTCTTGGCCATTTTGCCAGATTAAATGACTCATTTTGACAGAACTGAAGGGCAAATCAAGGTCCAAAGAACAGAAATGTCACATGTTGTAGAAATCATAAAGGCCCTTTAAGGCTAATTTGTTATTTGGGATATTAAAGTGAGCAGCTGAAATGTGCAAAGTGGCACACAGTATCAGCAGAACAAGCAGTTCACATGTATTGTAAACATCTGTACATACACAGCTTTCAAAAGTCAATATCCTTACTAGCTTGTGATCACAATGTAACCACACCCTGAGGCTCCTTTCCTTTCCTTTCCTTTCCTTTCCTTTCCTTTCCTTTCCTTTCCAGCCTGTGAGATGTGGTCAGACAGATCAGTGTATTCATTAGAGCGGGACTAATCACATCACAACAATCATTCCCAACAGACTTGATGTGCACAGTCACACACACAAACAGCCAAGTAGATGTGCACAAAGGCACATTAACACACATACTTACTCATCTGCAAAACTCACAGTCCACCAGAGCTCTGAAGGACGCACGCACACACACACACACACACGCACAAACACACACACATCTACCCTTTACTTCTCCTTCCCTGTTTTTGAAAGTAATGTATTTATATACACTTCCTCCTTTAAGCTGCATCTAACTATCCATTAGAGTACAAGCATAGAAACACACGTCCGTCTGCATCCGTCCTGTGTGAAGGATTGACCTTTTGCAATCTCACTGTAAGCACTGCATCAACAAAATCAATGGAATATGGCAACTTTTCCCAGACAACTTGATTAGTTTGGACATTTAATGAGGGCTGGCTGCAATAAAAGGAAAAAAAAGCATAACTTCTCACAGTTGACTGTTTATGAAAGATAACCTATGGTTTGGGCAAACAATGGTAGAAGCATCTATACAAAACATCACATACAACCAACTTCATTAACGATACATGTACAGCCGCAGTGATTCTTGTTTGTGTTGGACCGAAATGCTACAGCATAAAAAAAGGCTTTGACTAGCCGTTATGTGAATTTAGAGTTAACTTCATCTTTTCTTTTCCACCACGAACATCTCCCCCATAAAACTGGGACAAATACTAACCCGGTTATCTCTTCTGTCATAGGTTATGAATGCGAAACACCCTTATCAGAAGGAATGCATGGAGTGAAGGCTGCTGAACAGGATGTGGAAGTCAGCATAGCTGGTTTCTGGCTTGTCTTTTAAGATTTAAAGGTGTAAAAAACTTCTTATCTAATAGAGTGAGACAGATGAAAGTCTGCCTGAATGACTTGACCAGTCCAAAAAAGACAGATGTTTCTGCCTTTGACACAATCAACAGCTGTCACCCACTCAACCCTAAACCAAGTCACCAGCGCTGTGACGATTAACAGATGCTAAAATATGGGAAAACCTCCAAATCTCCATCACTGACCTCTTCCTCCAGCCGACTCTCCTGAGACTCACTGCAGCTGGACTCCATTGGGTCTTCATGGTAGCTGCTCAGCCTTCGTCTGAGCAACACTGGTGCCATGCAGCACCCGCTCGGCCAACACAAGCCTGCCATCTGCGCACCTTGATGACCTCACGTCATCCACTGCTAACGTGGTGAAATACCAAAATATACACAGTTACAGACGAGGTGGGCTTTCTGTAAGAAGTTCTTGGGTCTTCACTGGGAGCTACTTGAATTATCTCTTCATGCTTTTCTTCTCCTACGACCTTTTTTCTGAAATAATCTCCTGGTTTCCTCTTAAATGGCTTGCGAACACACCCGTAGCTCTCCTGTGATTCCCTTCACACCAGCAGCTCTTGCAATGCAATCCTACTTCCTCCCTCTGAGACCTCCCTCATCAGGTAGCCACGCCTCCTCAGGTGTGTCCTTCTATTGAGTGTCTCTCTCTCTCTCCCGTGCAGTCCCACTCTTTCTCTCTCTCTCCCTCTCTCCCGCACACAAAGCAAATCCTGGGGATAAGGTGCAGCATGCAAATTGGCTCTTCCTTTTACGACACACACCTGAGTATTGGAGGATGGGTGTCTGAGTGTTCATGTAAGAACAGGCCTACTTCCTGGAGGCTATAAATAGAGCTGAAAGAACCTGTCTATCTGCCGATGAGCACACACACACACACACACACACACACAAACACACACACACACACACACACACACACACACACACACACAC
>JBBBVT010000005.1:19135347-19145790 GCA_037177035.1 Craterocephalus eyresii | reverse complement strand
ACACAAATTAGTTTACACAGATTACAACTCATGTATTACACACACACAAATGATATGATACTTTTTTCTCTCCATAGGAAAGGGACAAACCCACACATGACTTTCTTCAACTCAAGGCTTGTTTAATTAAATAATGAATATGTTGACAGAAGTTCATGGCTGGTGGGGGAAACTATAAGAAGAAAATCTAATAAAGACTTGGGTACCTAGTGTACTTAGTCGGTGTCCTTCAACCTAGTAGTGACAGACTGCTCATCTCTGAGAGGGAGGCTACAGTACACACCACGGGCCAGTCATCATAAATCTACGTACACCAAACATAATCTTTGGTCCGCCGATTGTCTCAACTTGCCGTGGGCTGGAAATCAGGAAGAGTGTGTGTTCAGAGACACAGCTGTGTCATCTCCTGGAAGTACTACAATTTCCTGGTGAGACAAGTACCTGACTGGAGTGTGATGTAGCCTCAGATGTCGGTAATGTTTCTGAAGGAGCTCTCCCGCCGAGTGCTGCGGTGGTGTTTTGTTGCCAGCCGAGGAACCTGACAGTGTGTGTGGGTCAGAGTTGTGCGAGTGTAAAATGCTCCCAAGTGAAAGGCGGAAAAGACATACGAAAGGGTTGTTGAGAGAAAATGGCTCTTAGGGGAAGGTAGGAGGGGAAAAAGAAATAAGCAAGTAAAATGTGGCTGTGAAAAAAAAGAGATGAATAAAAGATTAATTAAGATAGAAAATGACTGGAATAAACCCAGAGGGAAACGCAGTTATTGTAGTGTATTAATCACCGGAATAAAAGTAATTAAAAAAGAAGTTTTTTAACTGGTGACCTTTCTGTGTGGAGCTTCTCTGTGTAACTGGTTCTCTCCAGCTACACAGGGAAGTCCCAGTTCTCTCTTCATTACTCCGGATAGTGTTTAACTCTGTGTTGGTCCTGGATAGACTCGTGACCTACCCAGGGTGAACCCTGCCTCTCAAATGCTAATTACTGGGATTTGCTCCAGCTTCCATCAAACCCAGCATTGGAAATAGCAGTATTAAAAAAGGAATATAGAAAAGTTATTTTTATTCTGCAAAATTCGACAATTCCTCCTGTACTGCTATATTGTACAAATCAAATTAAGTAGTTTGTTCTTTTATAGAAACATCTGGACATTGACTTGGGCTCGTTCCCTGACATGGATGAAACTTTCATTTGCATAAACTTTATCATTTATTTGACAGGGATAGTGTACAATTATGCAATTGCACCAGAGTTTGCTACAAAGAAGATGACAAATTAAACAGGATATGAATACAAAGAATAGAAAATAAAGCTATGTGGGTATAAAGGTAACAACAGTCTAGATAACACAATACATTAATATAATTTTTACCATACATAAATATAAATGGTATTAAAAAGCCCTACCGTAATTATAGCAGCATCTTTAAAATGGTCACGCCTAAAGTAAGGCACTAGTTATGGTTAAAACGGCGTTCCCGAGCTGAGAGATTGAGTGAATCCTATGTGGAAGTGCTAAAGGTTGCAGTTCACCCGTCATCCACTAGGAGCAGGCTCCAAAATGGAGCAGATCCCTAGACTCCCATGTTAAAATGCCCAGTTTTACAGCAGAAATAAGCATGTTTACAGGCTGGTAAAAAGGAACAAGTTAGGCTTAATAGGTTAGGCTAACCCGCGTGACAACCCTGGGGGACTGAATTTTCCTTAACTCATTCATACAGATGTTATTTAATCTGGAAATTCTTCATTATTAGGGCTGTATCCTTTTGTTTGACAGGTGCCAGATAATCCTGGCAAAACGACGCACAGGGTAGCACAACTGTGGTTTTCAGCCAGCTAACAGTGGACTTTAGTCTTAGCCCGCCTACCTCTGTTAGCTGGTTAGCTCCTTGTTAGGTTTGTTTGCTCATAGCTGTGGTTCTAAGTTTGATGGGTATCAATCCACCTTCCCATACTCACAACCTCCCTCTAAGCGCCACCTCATTGCCCATTTTTGTATTTTCCATGAGTGAAGAGACTCATGACGTTGGCAAGGTGGCGATGATGGGAACCTCCCAACGAGCCTCTTTTCAGCTCTTCACAAACTTGAGGGTCACAAGGTCCTAAAGTTCGTCCATTTCCTCTACAGTTACTCTTGTGGTCACAGTCCTGCGCTGATTTCACTTAAAGTTACAGTTACGGTACAGTACAGGTCCTCGGGGGCACTTTTATGTCCCTACCAACGTCAGACCTACACTTTGGGATATGATATCACAATGATCCACAGCGACAGCATCTTTCCATTGTGGAGAGGATCTACGTTTCTACCCTTTTTCGGTCACCCGTCTGGGAGACCGAAAAACAAGATAGCGAATACAAGTGGCCAAAATGAGTTTCTTCGGCAGGATGGTCAAGCTCTCCCTTAGAGATAGGGTGAGGAACTCAGTAATCCATGAGGGGCTCAGAGTTGAGCTGCCGTTCCTCTGCATTTAAAGGAGCCAGATGAGGCTCGGGCATCTAGTCGGGATGCCTCCTGGATGCCTCCCTGGGGAGATATTATAAGCACAATCCACTGGTATGAGAGCCAGTGGTCGGATGGATGGATGGATGGATTGCTAGAAGGATCGCTACAGTATCCTTTCATGCCAACATACAGAAACAAAGTAAGGCACCAAAAAGTCCCATCCCAACCAGTCCCCTCTGCTCTGTAAATAATAGATATAGCAGATGGAAAAGGACCTCTACCCAAACTTGTTCATTTAGCAAACTACATCGAAATGTTTTTTAATATGAACCTGAGAAGAGAATTTTGAAACACATACTGCTTTTCAGCAAGATGCATGAATGCAGCAGCGCGAGGTGAAAGGCTAATGCAAACCTCAAGAGTTTGTGGTATAGCCTTATTCTAACATTGGCTTCAAACTGTGTTCAAAGTCCGGAACAATCCATTTGTGGACTTGGGTAACAAAAACAGGCTCTGACTTATTTTAAGAGGTATTTTGTGCCATAGAAGAGGCTTCCTGAAGGCCTATGGTATGAACATGTGAATGTCTTAACCCTGGCTGTTGGTGCTTCTTTTCTAAGAGCACAGCCAATCCATCTCATTACTGTCACAGCAGAGTGCCCACTTATTGCAAGGTTGGCTTTGACAGTGAAGAAGGACATTTACATCCACCAAAGGCTCTCTGTAGCCCATCAATTTCCTCTCTTCACTCTTTCAGCTTCCTCTCCCTCTTGACCTTTCAGGGAGACCTTTAATCAAAGCGGAGTTACGGCTACCCAGAGTTATTCCTAACAGTCGAATCACACACCCCGACAGTGCTGCAGGGATCTGGTGCGTCTGAAAAGACGGCGTCTTCCTCCGAATCCTACAGCAGCTTGTTGAATTATGCATGTTTATTTCCTGGTTGGGTAAAGAGACGACACTGCCACCAGTGATTCGGGGTGTGATTCAGTCTCATGCACAGCTGTTTAAGGCTTTAGCGGGGTAACATCATCAAAGGCTGTAAATGATGCAGGAAACCCTCAGTGTGACTACACCAGCGTCAGAATATGTCTCAGCTCCAGCTTATTAGTGACGCAGCAGTTTTAGACCTTATCATCTGACATCACAACTTAGATGACGCTGGATACATCCTTTAATCCAGCTGTGTTGTTTTTATCATTGAGACATTGTTAGAATCTCTTTGATCTCTTCTTTTTAATGGAGACTGATTTGCTAATTTGCACCTCAGTCTCATTTGGGCTGACCTCATGTCAGCCACAGATGGACCCAATGGACCATGGCAGGCGGATGAGGATGATGAAATTAATACAGCAGAGGTGGAACCTGTGACTTTAAATGAGCATAGTGCAATTTCTAGCTCTACTCCACAAGTCTGCCACTCGCCGACAAGTGTAAGTGACGCCAATGTGTACATGCACAGGCTGCTTTAAATTCGACTGTTTTGGTATTTGTTTACCTGCACTGCACTCCATCCGAGCCCAGAGTTAGATGCATGTTAAATAAATAAATATATCCATCAGGCATTATTTGAGGATGCTGAGTAAAGAAAATAGTAGTATTAAGCATTGAAACTTGCGCAATGCACCTTTAAGGCTGAGAAGATATTTGGTTTTATGAATGTGTTTATGTTTCTATGATGACTTCCTCAGTTATTCTGTGCTTGTTTGGAGCAGCAGCTTTGCACATTCATTGAATTTAAAGGTAAATCTATGCAAGATGTGATATGGAAATGACCGATAGAGGCAGTATGGGGGAAAGTGCACCTTGATATACAATGCTGTTGACTTAGGAGCCCTATGCCTCGGTTCCACTAAGGGGTACGGTACGGTTCAGTACAGTCCTGAATGGTCGGGCCCATTCAGAATATTTTAATTGCATCTGGCAGCGTCTGGACAGTTAATTTTTAACATCTACAACAGGTAAAAGCGCGTCAACCAACATTCCGGATCTGTACACCAATGGCTTAAAGTATTGGCTTAGTCCCTTCAGCAACTTAATTCTATGATATTAAAATGTCATAAACCATTCATTTTCATTTGCTGCAGCAAATTATTGGTCTATCGATCATTCCATTGATTAATCGAGTAATGAAATCTTTAAAAAAAAAAATTTTTCAACATGTTAGTGCGTGAGGTATACCCAGTCGAGGCAGATAGCCGCCCTCCCTGAGCCGAGTTCTGCTGAAAGGTTTTCCTTTGCCACTGCTGCCCTGTGCTAGAGATGTTCCGATGCCATTTTTTTACTCCCGATACCGATTCTGATACTTGTGCTATCGGTATCAGCCGATATCGAGTACCTATACCACTATATTATAAAACAAATGTCATATTACACCTGTATCACTGTAATTTGATTAGCATTGTGATAAGGCCTGGCTCAGGTTAAACTATTTGTAAAACATGAAGGTATGAAATTGGTGCCTGAACTCCATCAATTGCCAATACCGATACCAGAATTTGGGGCAGTATTGAAGGAAGGATGTTTTTTTTTTAATATGCAGAAAGTGTTTTTATCATGTGAAGCACTTTTTGTCGCTTGTTGCATGAAAAGTGATGGTAGAATAAAAACGCTTTCATTGAAAAGAAATGAATGCAGTCTTTCTAAAAGGTATGAAACTTCAATGTATATATTTTAATATAATAAAATCCTGACTTGTTGGGCTTCATTACATGCGCAGACTGGCTGTGTTCAGGCAGCTCGATACACTGATGCTGCTTTTAACAGCATAAAACTACCGTCTTGGCCTCTCTCCAAGGTCAATAAATACAATGCTGTATAAATATTTTAGCTATCTGGTCGAGCCCTGGCATATGTTGTTGATCTGTCAGAAAATCCACACCCCTTCTCACAGTCTGAGACCAGCAAAGATTTCTGGTTCCACAAGGGTCCCCCAGACAGTGGAATGCTTTGCCAGTGTCTTTACATGCTGCCTTAATGCTTTAAAATCATCCATCTGCATGAATGTGAAATGTGACCAAAATACAATAAAAGCGATCCCATCACTAGAGCAATAACTGCCATCCCAGTTTTTACATGTCTATAAATGACCATTGCTTGTATACAGTCCCAATGCGCTGACAACATCAGCTGCTAACTGACGGCTCATACTTTTTTTCATCTTCGTTTGGGGGTGGCGGCTGTTTAAAAAAAATACTCACACAGGTTTGGTTTCTTCTGACTGACTTCATTCTCTGCTCTATGATCATGCGTGGAGCTCAGGAGGATATATAAGTTTCTAGTCACGTTGCTACTGAATCCAAATTCTGAGCTATGAATCTCCCAGGATATGGGATCTAATTGGGGAGTTTCTGCAGTGTTAATACATCGTCCATTGTGATATTGCAACCTATGAGAGAGGGAAAAAAAAGATGATAAATATAATAATAAAAAGCCAAAGTTTGTTTCAATGAATTGTATGCATTGTATTCTATTCTGGTATTTTGCTTACAGGGAAATCAAATTATAAATAAAATAATACGTCAGATTGAAATAATCTGATTCCATTGCTCATTTTCTGGCGCTTTGCTGTTGTGCTGCAGAGAACAGTCTCTGATCCTTCAAGGATCCTCTGATCCTCTCCAGAGGTACCTCTCCTGATCCACCTCTGGCTGTCTTCCTGTTTACACAGCTCCCTTGCATCACACATCCAGAAGATTTAAGCCTATATTTTGCTGGCTTGCTGAGTGCGTATTGAAGCAACTTGCGCCAGCCTCAAAATGGCACAATCTGCTCATCATGGTTACACAGTCACTGCTGAGCTAGTTTTTGCAGTTGTCCAGGTAACCATCCCAAATGTACCTAGATACTGCCATGTGGTGTTTTTCCAGTAGCAGAGCCCTGCTCCCCGTCATCGAACCGTATGACGTGCTGGATCCTCGTATCTCCTGAGCCCCATGGTGGCCTTGTTAATTGGATTTTGCAGTGGATCCACAAACATCTCTGGCAAATACACACCTCAGCTCCTTTTCCCTCAGCAAGGAGAGTCAAAACCAATAAAACTATTCTTTCAATGCCTCTCCACTGCTTTCTGTCTTTAGACAAAACCAAAGTTAAGGTCAACATAACTGCCCTTTTTTTTTAAAATTAAGGACAAATGCACTGTGAATTTGTCAGGCATGTCTCACTGATATGATTGAGCATGTTAGTGTTTTCAGGCTACCAAAATCCAAATGATAGCAAACTTAAGAAAACACACCACAGCTTATCCTTGTATGGATATGGACTTAATTTATATTCCACTGCTTGTCAGGGTTTTAGTTCTTGAACCCGCTATGAAGCCCATAACTTGCTACAACCAAAAAAAGTTAGCTAATTACAACAGAATTAATTTCCTCCGCCAAGGAGGTTATGTGTTTGCCAGCATTGATCTGTTTGTCTGTCTGTGTGCAACATACTAGCATACTAGCACATCACTAAGATTGATCCGGATCAGATCCAGAAAGCAAATTGTATCGCGATTTTTCGAAAATTTGGGGCGCTCTTACTTTTTAGCCCACTGTGCATTTACTATTATACGTAGAAATTTCCAACAAGGACCATCTTATACAGGATTACATTTTGCATTAGTAGTATGCTAAAGGATTCACTCTATCTTTAACATCCGAGGAGAAAGATCGAGATGAAATCTGGGGTAAATTCCCATTTAAATTCCCGTTTTTCGACCTTATGTCACATGCGTTATGTCCACCAAGGAGGTTATGCTGAATCTATTACCAAGATACTGAGGAAATAGTAGTAATCAAATGAAATATACCTTCAAAACTTATATATGGAGCTAGATCCAGAAGAAAACCACCATTACTGAAAAATCTATATAAGAAACAATGCTATACCAATTGATAATGGTATGTTTTCATGGTCATACAATCTAAAAAAGTAGATAAACTAAGTATAGCACTATTACAACATTGACACACTGAGGTTTAAAACAAGAAGTTTATTATGTATCATATTTTGGCACCAAATGTCAAATAAATAAACTTGCCTTGCCTTGTGCTCTCTGAGTGCTTTTCTAGTTAATTATGTAATGTAGCCAAGCTGGTGACAATCGCTTTGTAGTTTTATATTACATTTGTAACATGTAAGTATTCCTATTTATTTTTTTGTGTTGTAAGTGCTGTTCTGTATCATAAAAAGTATAAAAACAGCCTGGAATGAATACATGCAAGAGGTGCTGCATATCTAATTAAACTGAATCACTTTATGTGGCTTTCAAGTCTGCTGGGAAAAATCTGCAGTCTGCAGCCCTGTGGTCGTCATTAAACAGTTATTATTTCAAACAATTATTGTTTTCCATTTCCCTGCTTATAGTCAAGGGAAACCCTGTGACAGTTCCATGTGGGAAGGTATCGATGTGAGAGTTGTTTGTGAAAAGTGTGGGGGAAGGAAAGTGGGGTGAAGGGGTGGGAGAGTCGTATTAGTCATCGCTGCTGTGATGTTTGCAGTCTGTGTGTGTACGGGGATTTCACTCAGTCGGCTTGTATTGGTTTTTTACAGCATTAAGCCCACATTTACCTTCTATCCCATTATTTCTTTTTTTCTGCATGGATACCACTTTTTTACAGCAGATAAAACTACGTCCTCACAGTGTAAATAAGACCCTCGCAGAACCATGCACCACTGCCATAAATATAGGTACATAACTCAATTTCCTTAAAGTATATCGTCTGTCCTCCTGTATCATTTATCCCAGCAGACTGGCGGAAGAGATGGAGAGTCATGTTGGGATGCATCCGTGATGTAATGCAGCTTGACTTTAGGTTGCTCTGTCATCACCGCGCAGAAGACAGCGAAACGTGCTTGCAGCAGGAACAGTCAGACGAAGACAGGCAGAGGAGGGGAGAGTGAGACGGACCAGCTTCCCGATACGAAGCATGTCAAAATAGAAAGATGACGTAAACAGCTTGCTGTTACCCATGGTGCTTTGCTCCAAAGATGAATGAAGTTGGACGTGGAGAGGGAGTCAATGAAAATACACACACATTTCATCTGTATTCTAACTGTGCGGAGTGATTCATGCACAATGCTGTCAAGAAAACAGGGCAGGGGAAGATGCTGAGGAATGTGGGAGTGTGTGAGTGTGTGTGTGTTTTGAATTTAAAAACAACCTTCTTTGCTTTTGATCCTTTGACTTTTGGTTCTAACAGTAAAAGAAAGAGAAACATGACATGAGCCAAGAGGGTGAGCAGAAAGATAGAGGCAAAAGGTGTTAAGGCGCGCAATGCGCGAGGGAAGAAGATTCTAGAAATGCGGAGAGCGTTTCAAAAGTTTATTTCTCCAAACTCAAAGTGTCCACCAGAAAAGCGGGAAACCAGGCAGGCAGGGCAGAGTCTCTGGAACTGAGAGGAACGAGGAGGAGTTCAGGTTGACAGGAGCCCAGCAGGACAGGAAAATCCAGACAGGTTCGTGGTGGAGTTCAGGCTGGCAGGAAACCCAGCAGGACGAGTAAGTTCCAGTGGGTTCGGGTAGAACGTGGAGCCAAGTAGTGGACAGAGGGGTTGTGGAGAGAGACAGGGTCAGATCTGGAAGCAATGCAGGCTGAAATTGCAGACATACCATGGAGCCAAGGGCAAGCAGAGCAACGCTGAAGGACTGGCACTGAGAGCAGTGTGGGAGCTGGTTAAGTACCAGGGTAATCAGCAGACGAGGTGCAGCTGAGATCAATCAGGCAGGCTCCGGCTCTCATCTCCACCCCTATGGCAGGCTCTGAGGAAAAAAAACAAACACAATCCCTTCCAACCCCAGCGGCACCCAGCCCGCCGCTACATAACAGTACCCCCTCCCCCAAGACTGCCACCCGGCAGTCAAACAAAAAAGACGTAAGAAACAAAATTGGCCAGGCAGCTCCCTAGGAGCCGGCTTGTCAGGGTGGTCATTGTGGAACTGTCTCACAAACCCAGGATCCAGAATGGCCGAGGTCGGGACCCAGCTGCGCTCCTCCAGACCGTAATCCTCCCAGTCCACAAGGTACTGGAAGCCCCGACCTCGCCGCCTGACGTCGAGGAGGCGATCGATGCGGTAAGCCGGTTCACCATCCACGATCAGAGGAGGGGGTGGTACAGGGGCCGTCGGCTGCAGAGGATCACCGACGAAGGGCTTCAGTTGGAGACGTGGAAGACAGGGTGGACTATCATCGTAGAAGGGAGCTCCAGTTTCAGGGCCACAGGGTTGACCACTTTCAGGATCTTGTAGGGACCAACGAACCGGGGGGCTAACTTTCTGGAGGTGGACTGGAGCGGCAGGTTCCCGGTAGAGAGCCACACGGACAGACCGACCTGATATTGGGGGGCCTCAGTGTGGCGCCGGTTGGCGGACTGGCAATTCTGCTCTGTGGTTCTGAGCAGGGCTTGGCAAGTCCGCCGCCAGATCCAGCGGCAGCGGCGGAGGTGATACTGGACAGAAGGCACAGCGATCTCGTCTTCCATGGCTGGGAACAGGGGAGGCAAGTAGCCTAGGGAGGCCTCAAATGGAGACAGCCCTGTGGCCGCACAGGTGTGTGTATTATGGGCGTATTCGATCCATGGCAGGTGTTCAGCGTAGAGTCAACTCCAGATGTTGACTCGCCCGCTCGGTCTGTCCATTGGTCTGCGGGTGGTAACCGGAAGACAGGCTAACAGAGGCCTCCAGAGCCCCACAAAAGGCCCTCCAGACCCTGGACGTAAACTGTGGACCTCGGTCGGAGATGATGTCCAGAGGGATGCCGTGCAGGCGGAAGAGAACGGATGTACTCACGGTGGTTACCAGAAACCAAAACCTCCAGGGGGTGAGTGTGATGGGCGAGTAGGTGACCATCCAGAGCAGAAACCTCCATAGGATTTTCTAGGGGCTCCAGAGGAATATTATGAGCTTTGCTCCAGGCCGCCTCCATAAAGTTGCCATCACCACCCGTGTTAATTAGGAGTTATCAGGAGGACTTGGTTCAGGATGGATTATAGAGTACTCGCCCTGGGGTGTCGGTTAGAACA
>JBBBVT010000005.1:19109945-19128297 GCA_037177035.1 Craterocephalus eyresii | reverse complement strand
ACTGACCTTTGAGCATTTGTGGATAGAAGACACAGAAAAAAGAGAAGTGGGAAAAGAAGGGGGGGGGGGGTAGGATAAGGGGGAGGCGAGGACATGAAAACTAGGCTATGCTGTTCTCTACACCATCTTGACAGGGAATGTTAGACTGGATTTAAAGGAAAATTCCAGCTTGTTTCCAGTTTTTTTTGCTTATGTTTCCAGTCCATTCAACCCCCACTGCTTTGTCATCTGCCTCCAAAAAAGTACGGACCCCGTCTGGTGGTATCCATAGAAATATATTAACCCCGGACAAACATGGGAATTTATGGCTATAGCATGCATGTCACTTGCATAATTTTAAAGTTATTTCATTTTATTTTCCCACATAAAGATGCCACAGTCTGTGTGCTTTAATAGTAACTTTTAGGGGACATACAGCGTACTCAGAAACCCCAAATTAAAGAACTAAATTCTGGGATGTCTTGTGCCTGAGCACTCTTAAGTCAGGGGCTTAAGGCACTGGATTTTAAAACAAACCAAAAACAATACACAAATATTTGGCAAGTTGATGAGGAATTGCTAACATGTGACCATGATTCAATTATCTCATTCCCACATGAGATAGGTATTTTCTGATGTCACCAGATGGGCTACGTTACTTTTTTATCAGGCAGCAATGAGACGTAAAAACATTTTGTCATGTGCTCTCTGGTGGTCAACAGAGGAACTGCGTATCTTAGTCCTAACCCTAACCATGTTACTCTTATTTTTAATTCCACCTAAACTCAGACAAAGTATCATCAGAGCATGTTGAAAGGCAACCAGAGAAATTGGTGGATTGGATTGGTCCGATTGACATTTTCGCCTAAACCTAACCAGGAAATGACAAAAGTCTTCTCGTAGAGTCTCAAATTCCTGAGTAGAAGTAGCCAAGTGCTTGAAATGATCATATCTAAATGTATTTCCCTACTGCCACCTGTAGTTTACAGGACACACCCATGGGATGCATTTAACATTACGAACAAATAAAATCTTTGTTCTTCTTGACTGAATCAGACAGAATGAGACAAACATTATTAACGATAAGTGTTATTTGGCCAAAAATGTGTAAAACAAAACATCTGGTCCAAGCAAGAAGAAATATTTCAGTTAAAAAGGCCTTCAGTTTACCAGTGTCTGCATAACTCTGCTGAAGCCTCTAAATTTAGAGACAGCTCTCCGGCTCCACCGCTCAATTGATTCTACATTAGCTGAGCTGACCACAATCCATAAAAGGTAATTTTTCATTGGGAGAGGTACAGTCTGTTCAGCTTATACCGCAACCCTAAATAACCTGGATGGTTTCTCCAATAATACAGAAAATCTTCAGTTTGTATATATAGTCCCACAAGCAAACGCCTATATAAGTGTACTGACAAATAAAAAGCTACACTGGGGGTGAAAACTGAGGGACCATCCAGTCTATATTCCCCTACTTTGAGCTGTATACCTTCCATTTTCCTTTCCCAACTCGCAGTCTGTCAGCAGTAGCTGGATTTTTTTTTCTTCTCTTCACACGCATATACACTGAGTTCTGCCTGGAGGCCCCTCTGAAGGCTAGACGGGTTAATGAGAAGCGAGATAGGTGAGGTGACGTGGCGTGAAATAGAAACGCCAGGCAAGACAAGTTCTAATGCAACCCCAGGTCACATCTACCACACTCCCTCATCACAAGGGAGTTATTTCCCACTGAAAAGGCATCATGTAAGTTAAATCCAGCTAATGTTATTAACATCTCGACAACGGGGAGCTGGCCTGATGTTCAGAGGATGAAGGGAATGCCGTGAGGATAAGCCAGAGAGGCGATTATTCCTAACCTCTAACTTCATTTAAATGATCTGCACAGATAGTTTTCTGACTCATGTTCCTCTGCACTCCCTCAGAAAGAGTTACCATGACTAAGCTGCTGGCACATTGCTAATATATGTGTGTGGGAGGTGTGCTGGCTTTGGGAAAAATCATTTATGGAGAGTGTATGGACTGTAGTTTAAACCAATAGAGCAATGCTCACCACAAGGAATAAAAACAGGGAGTTACTTCGAATTCAACGCTTTCAACCAAATAAGTCACAACAACAGATGAAAGCAAAGAACATATCCTTGAAAATGGCACACAGGAGAAGAAGTTATTTAAAATCTTTTTTTTTTTTTGCTATAGTGTAAATGAAAACTTTCTACTTTTCTTGACAGGAAAAAAACAATCAGTTGTTTTTGCAGCCGTTGTTAGCAAAACAACAGCTGCACAAGTTTCCGTCAGAGATTGTGAATCGCCTGTTTTCCGTTGTGTTCTTCTTTTCTTTGTTGATCTTCAAGAAACAAAAACTTATTTGCAATAATGTCCACCTGCATTTTGCTGTGTACAGAGAGACAAGCAGAGAGAGAAAGAGAAGCGGTGGCCTTTAAGTGAGCTGCAAAACAACTAAAAGTGAATATTCCAGAGGAAAAAAGACGCTTCTTCTATTGATTTGTGGGAAACGGTGCCCTGGTTGAATTTTTCCAAGTTGCCATAAATGGAAATATCTACAAAGCAAATGCTCCATTTCAATTTATTAACACGTTTTTTCCTCTGAAATAAGTTTTATTTGCAATTTTCCATGCATTTCCCAAGGTTTGAATCAACCATTTTAAAAAGCATTGACAACCTCTCTTGCTCTCTTTTGCTCAAACACTGGACTGATGTAAGTAACTGCCTAATGGTAAACCACTTGCATCAATAATTAGGTGAAATATATTCAATTACTGCAAGGTTGGAAACATGAGATTGATGCAGTGTGGTACTTTTGGGATGCTTGGGGTGAAAGTAATCAATCCTTAAGAGTTAATTGAATCCATTTCACACAGTAAACTGATACAGAAAGTTCACCTGTATGCAGTGTTGTGTAAGATTTGCCAACGTTAAGCTGTATTTGGAAATGCTAGATGGGACATGTAGACCAGTCACAAATTGGGTGGTTGGTATCCCAGCTGTACATCTAGAATGGCTCCTCTGCCAGAGAGTTCTTGAAGAGCACAAATAACCTATACATTTAGTGGCAATTGAAAACTTCCACTTGCATGGCTAAAGCTAACATGCTGGATGCGGTTTTTTAGACTCACCACCTGACCTTTGTTTATGCTAAACAAAAAAACAAAAAAATCGATGACATTTTGCTTTGGTGGGTTGTGCCGCATCTTAGTAGCGCTGACCTTTAAAGGAGCAAAGCCAGAGGATTGGATGAAGCTAGCTAGCGTAGCTCATTTACTGCTATGAAACTTGCACCTTTCCCCCACATTTAACTTTTTGGATTTTCTTTTCTTGGGGGGATTATTATGAGCTAGGAATCAATTTAAGTTCAACGTACTGTATACTGAACATATGTGAACTCATCTTACTTTTAGTTTTCTAGTAACTTGGTAATTCATAGCTAGCTAGCAAGCTTTGAGAACTTATTTAGTTCATTAAAAAATCTTCTTAGAATGAAATTATACTTGAATATAACACCCTTTATGCAAAAAATTCTACTTAATTCATGAAACATTTTACGACCAAACAGTTTTACAATGTTACAGGCTAGCTAGCATACAGAATAAAGCTACAATAGTTTACACAAGCATCTTTAACTGAGTCTCACAGCAGAGAGTAAAACAGAATGATATGACAATGATAAATGATATTATTCTGCTGAGTCATGTTGGCACTTTCTAAACGCTTTCACTATCACTGTATTGAGAAAGTTCAGCTCTGGTATTTTCTGTTATTGTGCATGTAGTAGGAGGTCCTGACAAATCCGCATTAGCTAGTTTAAGCCCTGTCCACATAGAGAAAGGGTTAAATATATCATTCTAAAGATTTTCATTTTGGAAAGAGAATAAATCTAAAAACACCACCATTTTTTCCCCCTGATTAACCCATACACATCGTTCCTGAATTATCCCCACCTCTCTATTAATGTGCTCATGCAAACCCTGCCAACAATTACAACAATGGCAGATTACCGTGTGGTGTTCATATTTATTGTCTTTTTGGTGTGTTTGTGTGGCAGCATTACAGCTCCATATACAGGCCGGGGTAATACAGCAGCATTTTCAGCTGTTTTATGCACATTTCTTGAAATTCTTCCTTTTTTTTGGAAAACTTTTCTAAAGCAAAACTGGTTTGTCTCCTGGATGCAACCTGAAATACTAAGTTGCACGGTTTCTCTTGAACCATACGTTGGGGTCTAAAGTTGTAATAAACTTCCACCAACCTAAAGGTTAATGTAATAGCTGTGTCCAATCAAACAGTCCCATCTGTGATTAAAAAACCACACAGGACCACAGCCACAAAGATATCAGTATTAGTGTTTTGGACAATAACTTCAAAAGGGAGCAAAGAAACAGAAATTTGGACTGACAGGAAGCAAAATATTTTGAGTATAGGCATGCTAAAGTCAAAGTTTAAGACTAAATTGTGTTTGCGCCAATGCAAATAGTAGATTCATATTATTAAGTGTCCCTATTACAGTTACTTCATTCTGTTTAGGGCCACAGAGGCTGGAGTTTATCCATGCCAAGGACAGGTTGGCTTATCTTGTCATAGGAAAATATTTAACTGAGAACCAGTTGAATTGAATCTCATCGGACAAGACCATTTAAATTTTCTAGTTTATCAATGGAAAAACTCAATCTGTGTCCCGCATTTTCTTATTTTTGTGCTCTGGCAGTGCAGGTTTCTGCGACATTCAACCTCACCAATGGTCATCCCATCCAACTCTGATGGGAATCATAAACTTGAAATTAAAATCACATAGATCAAGTTCGGTACTGATCACTTATAAACACTAGCCTACTGATGGTCCCATCTGGCATGTCCATTAAGTTGTTTTTTTAAAGAGTTAAAAAAAATACAAACTCATCTGTGAATATGCCACAAGTACGTCAACCATTCCTGGGAGTGGAGGAGTGGAGTGACCACTCACTGTGTGTGTGTTTTGTGTGTGTGTGTGTGCTTGTGTGTACGTCCTCCACCCAGGATCATAACCAGTTGAAAACGGACCATACGTCAACCAACTCTCACTTTAAACACAAAACACCCCTCCAGCGGTTTTATCGGCCGCTATACAGGACTACAAAATCGTTTTTCTTAAAAAAAAACAAATACTGTACAAGTGAGTGTGTGTTATTTTTCTTATGCAAGGCTGTATAGAAATGTATATTTTTGTAATGTTCATCATCAGGGCATGAGTTGATGTGTCGCTGCTGTGAGTGTGTGCGTTTCTCCCCTCTTCTTCTGTGATCTTCCTGAAATGTTTCAACAGTTTATTTGAGGGGTGGGAGGAACCAGATGCGTGTTGCTGAAAAAAAGTGCCATATTTATTGACTTTCTAGTGTCTTATTTTTGAGTTTGTGTACATACGCGTTTTTATCATCCGAAAGGCATAATGGCGCGTGTCAAAACAAGAGCAGTAAAAACAGCTCGATACGGCGCAGCAATGAGCCAAAAAAAAAGGGGGTGGGGGTGGGGGGGTGGAGTAGGAAAGTGAGGAAGGTTGCGGTGGGAAAGGACTGCCATGATCACCACACTACTGAGCAAACAGAAAAGCGACACTCCAAACCAAATTTTCGTTCTTCTGGGGTGTTTGTTGTAACTCCAGAAGTTCATTTACAACCCACTGTAATCTGAACGTATCGTCCATTTAAAAGACGATTGCTGAAGGACAGGGAGGCAGGGAGACGGAGCCTGAGCGCCGCTGTACGTCACACGCTCGGGTTTCCAGTGACGTCATTTTGTCTGAGTCGTGTCTATGAGAGCAGGTCGTTTCAAAGACACCCCCCCTCCTTCTCTCTCTCTCTCCCACTTTTCCCCAAAATCTCCCGCCTCACCCCTCCTATTCAAAGACAACCCCTTCATTCATTCCTCCTCCCTTTGCAGTTTAAAATATCCCCCCTTGTCGTTTTCCCACTCCCCACTATCTCCTTTTCTACATCCCACCTCCCTAAATCTCTTTAGCTTGTCTAACATTTTATAGGAAGCAAGCAAGTCAGGTGTCGCCTAAAAATAGTCCCCCCCAAAAGCGTCGGAAAAATGAAAAGGAAAGCAGCTACGCTATTAAATCATCCTCCTTGTTTAAAGTTTTATGTCCTCTTTCTTGCACTCTTGCCTCACATCCTTTACTCAAACCCTCCCATCATCCATCGAATGATTATTTTAAAACTTTCTGTCCCCCTGTCTATAAACCACCGGCCACATTTCAGGAGAGAAGAAAATAAAGAGAGAGAGGGAAAAAATGAGCAAAGAGACCATTACAGAGCTAATTTTCTATCGGACCGAGTATGGCCTTCATAGAGAAACTTTCTTTTATGCATCGATGTTGATCAGGATGAGAAGCAGCACGTATGCACGAGCATCTCGTGACTATTGGGTAATGATACTGTGATGTCAGAGACTTAATGCAGTGTCCTTGAATCATGTTTTTGTTTTTAAAATTAATGTGTTGATTTTTAAAAAAAAAACACTACTTTTTGTTATTTATCCTCTTTAGGTTTGTGTTGTGACACGATTGATAGAAGTACAAATGCACTTTAAAAGGTGGACATGTTACACATTGCACTTGTAAATGTCGAATGTAAAACCTTGAAGAGAAAGATTTATTTTTATTATTGTACATAAACAAGAAGAGAAAGAAAAAAAAGACTGAAAAAAAACGTGGGAAAAAAAACTTGACAAATAAACTGCAAACAGTAAAAACGAGATAAAGTTGTGTGTGTTTTTTTTTTAATTCAGCGCGCTGGAGCTGATTCAGCCGATGTCAGTGTGTTTGTAGGAGTGAGCTCGTGTGACATTATCTGTGTGTGGACGTTTTTTTTTTTTTCGAGTGTGTGTGTGAGGAGGGTATGAGTGCGTATGAGTCAACGCTGCAGGTCAGCAAATTGTAGAGGAAAGCCAGAAAGACACAAATGAAAAACAGATAATGCTGAATTATTAAACTACTGGGTGATTACATAATGGCTACAAAGGTGCGAGGGAGAATCCACACAGAGGCATAAAACGTCTGAAATAGGGAAGTTTTTGTGTGCATGTCAAGATTTTCTTTTATTTTTGTTTGATTTTTTGCAGGACAGACTCCTTGTCAAGAACCAGGCTAGCACAAACACACACATACACATACACAAAATTTCTGTGTTTGTCATATGGCCCTCTGATTTAAACAAGCTAACCAAGCTCACGTTTTATATTTACCTGTGTGTTGGTGTGACCCTGTGTTTGTATCCATGACACAGGTAGGTGACATTAAGCCTTTAAACCTGTCATGAACACATTTTATACAACCATCCCACTGCAGAGGCTGTATAGACGTGTGTGTGTTTGACGTGAAACGCCTTGACTCACCTCTAATCAGTCTGAAAAATGGAGGTAGAGAGCTCCACCATGTGGCCAGAGGTGAGCGCTGCAAAGTAAAGACTGATGAGGGAGACGATGTAGCGTCTGCCCACACACACTTTTACGTCATTATAACGGCGCCTTCTAAGCAGGCACGATCTCCTGCATCCTCCCTGTCTCATGCTGCAGCCCCTCTGCCTTGAGCACTGAAGTTGGTGATATTCCTCCATCTGCCCTGCATGGCTCTCAAACACACAAAGGCTAATTAATCAGATACTGTACATATCCATCAATTATTCACAGAAAGTCCTCCTTTACCTTCAGAAACACCTTAATTCTTGATGTCATAAATTCCTCAGAGGTTTTGCTCCATATTGACATGACAGCATCACACAGTTGCTGCATCCATGATGAGAATCTCCCGTTCCTCCACATCCCAAAGGTGGAATATTGGACTGAGATGTGGTGGCTGTGGAGGCCGATGGAATCCAGTGAACTCATTGATCTGAGCTTTGTGACATGGAGCATCATCCTGCTGGAAGCAGCATCAGAAGATGCTCCATTGTGCTCAGAAAGGGATGGACATGGTCACTATGATTCAATAAAATTATGTAATGTCCAATGGTTATCAATAATGAATGTGATAATGGTATAATGGCTTAAAATTGCTGTATTGAACTGGGGTGGGATTGTTCCTCTTTCAAATGGAGACACATTTGTAAGTAAAACGTATTTGCGGGATGGGCAGCAGAGTTGAGAAAGTGGGTCCCCACATGAAAAACTGCTATTCAGACCTTTTAGTTGCTGCTTGATTGTTGGTTGTTTAATCAGTCAGCCTTTTGATTGAAAACAATTTTCATGTTGCCCCAGAAACCTTTAACCAGGCTTCGGACCGGTCTTTTGTCTTGGGCCAGTCTATATGCTGTGGAAACACCTGCAAACTAAATCGGTGCCACCTTTGAGGTTGAGTGTGCAAAAGCTGTCTCCAGGAGCACAAGTCGCCACAAGAACATACACACATATTCATCTACTGACACACATCATCACCCCGATTTGAAATTATAATTAACATTTGATGTGAACACGATTTCCTCCGTGACTAACGATCAAACTGCGGAAATGATTAACACATCATTAGTGTGACACATTCAACACATCCGGGAACCGTATCCAAGGAGATTTTTATTCATCTCACACAAAGAAACATTCAACATTTTTGTTGATTAAAGTCCACGATGTAGGCATACTAACATTGCCTTGGCTGTCCTTATGTGCATGTTCTCCAAAGTTATTGCTTTATGTTCATACATTGAAATTACCTACATCTGGAGCCTTTAACTGTTGTTTTTTGAAGGGGCAATGAACATGAGCCAAATATTTACCTCCTCCACTGTCATCATGTCCCAGTCTCAAAGTCTTTTGTTTTCAGGTGTGCTTTCTACTCTGACTCCTCAGATAAAGACTTGGGTCAAGGTGTAGCTAGCATCTAGGCCTTCAGCCAGTGTTTTGAGGGTAATTTGGATGGCTATATGGCTGACCACTGCTCCCTAACATCCACAAGAAAAGTAGCACTCACATTATCAGCATGAACAAAGAACGAATGTGTAATTTTAGGCCAGGTGGTGGGGATGAGTTGAGAAATGAAAATTTGGCTTATTTTTGTCTGACTCAGCCCTCACAGATGGCTACTTCTTCACCAAATATGGGCTCCAAAAATGGCAAATTAGCCATTTATATTGTTTCAGGTTATTTGATTTGATGTTTTTGCATCTACGTCAGGGCAGTTTCTGCGATCTCTGAGCTAATCGTGGTTTTGTCTGTGCTTTAGCTTTGCTTTGCCATGGAAAAGTACCTGAACATGTCCTACAGGGCTGCTGCCAGCAGGTTTTGGATGTGTCCTGCTGCAGCACACCTGCATCAGATTGTTAGGTCAACATGCTTGGGCAGCATAGGACAACATACAGGACGAGACTGGAGCTGGACATCCCTGATAATAATTGCTCCTTTTTGTCTGTTTTATCTTTTATTTTTAAAAGCAACACTACTAAACTTTTGAAGATTTTCACACTTTTATTTTAAAAGGCATTAAAACAAAGAATTAACAGATTTTTAATGCCACAAAAGCCAACAAACTCTGCATGCTCTACATGTTCTACTTGCTTTTAGCTATGCTAGTAATCTTTCATCATGATCTTCACCTGCAAGGCCATAGCCAAATTTAAGTGTAGTTTTAGTGTATACGGTTTAAATCTCGGCCACGGCTAATATGACAATTATAGAAATAAATATGAATTTTTACGGACACATCGATGCATTGGCTGAACATCGGTTTCGGCCGATGTTTGTCCTGTTAACGGACATCGGCCAATAAAAATAACATTTGCCGATGTTTAATTGGGCCATGAAAATAATCTTCTCATTGAGTTAGTTTTTGTTTATTACGCTAAAACCAATCAAATAATTTTGTGGGGCAGTGTACTGAAACAATCTTTTCATTGATTAACAGTCCCAGGTTTTTGAAGAATAACTTATTGTTATAACTAATGTCAACCAGAAAGTACCATTAAAGGTCGTTTCTGTTTCATGGGTCTGATTGAATTTGTGCTTATTGAAGGAGTAATGAAGAGCTGAAGGACTTGTATTTTTCCGTGGTACAAAAGAAGTAATAAATAATAAAAGATGAAACATCAGCCATTGGCCAGGATGTAATGTCAAACATTGGTATCTACCCAGAATTTCACAATCAGTGCATCCAATATTTATTTTTGTATTTGGGATAAAGTGCTACATCAGTTATAAATGTGATACATACAGTCACCCTGGATAACATCAGATGCAATTTGTTTTTAAAAAAAATTCCAAGACAAGGTCTCGACTTAGAGAAGATGCAGGGAATATTAACAAAAAGGAGTTGTGCATCACCTGAAATATGCAGAAAGAAGCTGAAGATTTCTGCTTCATCATTATGTGTGAGCTTTTCATTTCTGCAATTGACCTCTTCTTCCCAGTCTTTCCCTTTCTGCTGTCACCATCTGTGCCCCAAAATGACAAAAAGCACCCGTCGCTTCTTCCCCCACGCTGCCAAGGCACAAAACAGCACGGAGCTGGAGCACGGCGACGACAGTGGTGTCGCAGCCCAGAAAATACACACCGGTGATTGCTGGATTTGCGTCATGAGATGACTGATACTGCTGAATAACACAGCAATTTTAGACAGTTAGTAAGGAAAGATTATTTTTATTCTAAGAAAATCTATATGAGTCATAATCGAAAAGCAGAAAATTATGCTGTTTTCTGCTTTTCAACAAAAGAAGATATGTTTTAGAGTTGATTGATCCTGCTGACAAACCGACAACTATGAGGAACTTTAATGCCTCGTCTTGGTTGAGAAAAAAAAAACATCAAATACATTAAAAAAAGTACAAGATAGAGTATTTTTGTTCACCATTTATTGTCTATAGTTACATGCATACTTGCTTACAGTTGAATTTAGTGTGCAATACACAGTTTTACTTACCAAAAGTCTATACACAATTCATTTCTCACATTTTCAACACATTGATGATGTTTTCTTACAAGCCAGAAGCCATAGATACACAAGAATATTCCTTACCGGAAATGAGATGAGCACTTTAAGTGGCAAAAATATGACCAGGAGTGTGTTGGAGACGGATAGGATATGTGATATGACCCGTCAGAGATGTTTCACACCTGGGACTTGTTTTGTTTCCATACAAGTACAAAGAGGCGTTCCAGTGTTCACAGACCAACTTCCTTGTATTGGTAACTGTAATTTATTTCTTGAACACAGATTTAAAATTCTATACTAGCAACAAATAAAAAAAAAGAATGATGGACATAGTTGGACATTACAGATGATGTTTTTTTCTACATTTTCTGGAAATAGCATGGACTTATCTGATTACATGGCAGTAGCCATGTTTACATGAAACTTTTATTCTTCTTTAATTTGGAATTTATTTTGGAATTTAAGTCTAAGCAAACAGGCTCAAACTGCGTCTGTTCAGGTGAAAGTCACATTTCATGCTAGGGGCTAGCTGCTGCTTCATGAGTAATCTAAATCAAGCACAAATGGTTTTTATTACGAAGTTTTCTCATGTTGTTGGAAAGAAATGAAGCGTTTTTCGTACTTCCGGTAGGCGTAGGTAATTAGCCTATGTTGCATTACGTCACTTCCGCCATCCTACCAATCAGAGCCCTTCCCAAACCCTGGCTTTAAAGCGGAATTAAGAAAACGTGTTGTCCATGTAAACCTTCATTCGAAATTAATATTTCCATGTAAACCTGAAGGACAAGATTTTGATTCTGAATGAATTAATTCGGAATTTTAGAATCGGAATTAGAAAACCCCATGTAACCGTGGCCAGTGTCATGCATCTTCTGGTTACATTTCTGGAAGCTGCAGTGAAATATGCTGATTAAATTGTTGTCCCAAACTACTCCTAAACCCATCATGTTGGTTTCTTCTGCAAAAGGGGGCCAAAGATTACTCCAGTCTAACAGAGTTTTAAGTTTACTGGCCAAGATTTAAACAGACTACACAAATCTTTTCTCAAAATCATACGAAGTATATACGTAAAAATCAAAATTCTTTGCAAAACTTTACAAGTATTGATGAAACTTTGATAGAGTTGGGACAAAATGGTGAACTGCATCCCATCCTTGCCTGAGAATTCTTAGGCGTTAGCGGATTCTACTTTTATACCACATTTTGGAGCCATTACCTGTCACTGTTTCACCTGTTGATTGTTTAATCTTTCAGAACAGTGTGGCTTAAATATCCTGTTAACTCTTCTCACTTTGAGTGGTGCAGCATCCGATTCTAGATTTTTGAAAATATTTTTTTAAATACAAAGACGTTGGTCCATGAAAACATTTCAAGTCTCAAGATTTCTATAAAGTGTGCAGAATTTAAAAAACACTTCACATAATGAAGACCAGATTTGACTTTTTGTCTGGAGTTAATTTTTTTCACACACATTAAAGTTTGAATTTTCCATGTTTTGGGTGTTGATGATTCTTCCGTTCACAGATGCTGAGTAATGATTGTTGAATGCATATTTACGGCTCCTGCACAACAACACAAGCACAGAATAAACCAGCAGAACAATCAGAGCTGGGTCACAGTTTGGGAATTGTAGCAGATTGTATATGTTAAACTCCTCTGTTACACTAAAAACTTATTTTCTTTTTTCTTAAATTTACATAGCTCTGTGGCAAATCCACATTCCAGCTGTTCAAATGTGCTTATATCATACTTCAATAAGGACGTCCACGAATGCAAGCCTTGTCACAATCCCAGAACCCTTTTCAAAACGATCCCGGAGGAGAACAAGAACCCGTCAACATATTGTGTCATCCAGTCCTTAATCCAGATGTGATTTGTCTACAACTGTGTGTAGCTGCTGAGTGAGTCGTTTACACAGCTTTTGTGTTTATATGCAAATGCAAAAACATCTACCTTTGAGCCTTGTTCAAAATAGTGGTGTCGTATGTGATAAAGCGACATCGTAAAATCTCTAGCTTAAAAACGAGATATGCAACACACCTGCCCACTGGTCTCCGATTGTTGAATTTTCAGTTAAATTAGGGTGACATGTAAAAGTTTGTAGATAGAAAGTGATTAAAAAAAATCTATCAATGAAATAAAATTAGAGGATATTAGTTATGGAAAAGCAAAACCTGATGGAAATCACTGGACGTGGAGCACTTCAGGAAACACGTGTTTAGGTCATTTATAAAACAGAACATAGTAGGCGGATTTCAACAAAATCATTAACAACTCGGAAGTTTCCATAAGTATAAACAAAATGTACTTCTCATGCATGAGTAACACTTCACTTCCCAAAATGCTTTGCCATTAAAGTAAAAGGTGACACTTATAAAAAAACTAGAAAATGTCCACAAATCGTCTCTCCTCGGGGGAAATCTGAGACAAAGAATAAATGCGCAAAAATGTAACTTCGAATCATATTTGTTGGAAAAATAAATCGGGCTCATTTGTAACTGGGCTCCTCTCACACAATACATCTGGCATCTCCCTTAAAAACCCTAACATAAAGCAAAGAGCACAACCCACTGCAGCACATTTAAAAAATAAAACAAAGGAAAATCACGTCATAAACACACTACAGTCCAGTCAGTTCATACCGAGGATTAGTCAAACCTATGCTGAAGAGAGATAAGAGGTTATATACTGTATATTACTTCTGCAAGTCTCTCACACGTATGTATTTATAGTTCACGGAGTCTTCGCGTAGAGAAGTGCTGAGCTGGGGTCACCGAGAGCAAGCCAGGCCACGAGATAGGGCGGCGACCTCACACACGGCGACTCAGGATGATGAGCTGTGTGAGCGTGACGCCGGGTGTGTTCAAGAGTAGAAGTGTTTATAGAAGAGCACAGCACACAGTCTCTGGCTGAGATGTTCCAGTTGATGACTACAAAAGATCACAAACTTAAAAGGAAAAGCTCCTTCGCTGGCTTTATTCGATGCAGTGATATGGAGGCGAGTTAAACCCCGAAAAAGGCTGGTGGTGTGCGATCCCGAGCCCGTTTACAACTGGGCGGGCGGCGTCTTTCTTCACAGTTTTCTACACTATCTCAAAGGGAGAATTATAGTATGTCACAACCTTTAACGTGCAAGCTGGAGATCTGCGCTGACTTCTTGGAGTTTGTCTTTTTGTTAAAAAAAAATAAAGTTTTACCCACATTTCTCTGTGTTAAATCACTACGACTAAAACAAATTTTTCTTAGACATAGTTTTAATTTTAAACTGCATATTCAAAGAATTTGTTTGAGCTTTTGTATCGAAGAGGCCACTTTAGTGTCTCTTCAATGTAACATTTCTTGTTTGTGTATTTAAAAGGTCTAAAGGGTGACTAATTCATAAGTACACAACATAAGAAGTTTTTGTTTCCCACAGTGTGCCATGTTCCTGAACTGTTCAAAAAAGCCTTGTTTCTTTTGCTTTACTTGTCTACCGTAACACACAATTCCTGGCTGCCGAGGAACAAATGTGACACACTTTAAAGAAAGAATGAGTCTGCAGCTCACACATCCCTATATTTGTCTAATTTAGGAAACAATCGGAAAAGAAAAAAAAAAGGAAAAAGGGTCTTAAAATGACAGGATTGTTTCAGACTCTCTTTAAATTATTTTACAGTTTTTTTTACATCTATTAAAGACTTTACATTGAAATAAACAAATTGTAAATGGGAATATTTTGGGATTTTACATTATGATTCATGGATAAACAAACATTATGTAAATGACTGGGTGACATTATTCACTACTTTTTTTCAGATCCAGATTATTGATGCTGTGTTTGAACTAATTTCTTAAAACAAAATCTGCATTGATGGGCTTAAAATGAGGAAAGCATGTGGTTAGTTTCCTCTTAAAGCTTAGATACTTAAGCTGGATATCTATTTTTTTTGTTTTGGAAACTATACCTTTAATTTTTGTATTTTTAAGGTAACAGGGCAGCTACAGTTATCATCATCAAGCAAGCACAACAGCTGGAATCTCCATCACAGAAAATGTAGGCACCGACTGCAGACCAGACTCCTAAAATATCAGCGTCACTTACTGAGAGAGTGCATGTTTCCAAACCAGGCACAACCTGGAAAAGCACAGCAACGTGCTAATAAGCTAACATTTTCCCTGATTCTCCTGACCTGTTTCCATAAATTCTTTCTCAACATTTGGCAGATAAGTTAAAATTGCACTATGATTATTCTTTCTTGTGCTATACCATGTGTTTTGTAAACACATTGCCCCCATATTCACCAGGGGGCCCGCCTACTCACAGCTTGAAAGCCTGTAATATTGCTAATAATTACCACTCCAATGTGTAGGAAGAGAGAGGCTGGCGTGTTTGTTTTTCACAGCTCTGTGTTTGGAGTTAAAAATGAGCAGATGGGGGCGGGAGCCTGCGGAAAATGAAGGTGAGCGTTTTTTGTGCTGCACACCGTGGCGTGGTGAGGCATGTTAACAACCTTCGGGGGTTTTCAATTCAAGGAGGAACCTGCCGCTCAGTGCAGACGATCCCAGACGATGAGTAAATCGATGCGTGGCTGACGTTTGGGTTTTTGTTACAAATGTTAATGATGGACATTTAAACGTACCAGATCCCTTCGCTTCTAGCTCAGCGTCACATTTCTCCCCACTTACACTCTGAAAACTCCATCCACCAAACCCCCTTTATGTTTTAGTCAGACCACTCGTTCTCGTCCAGCTCGGAGTCGTCGTCAGACTCGCTGTACTCCACCGCGATGCGACGCGACAGGATGGTGGCCACGTCGTTGCCCACGGGCTCCCGCTTGGCCTCCTGCTCCCTCTGCTCCTGCACTTTCCTCAGCTGGATACCTGTAAGGGAGGAAGAAAGGAGGCAGTGAGGAGGAAAGGAGACTCACCGGATGTTTGGAACAGTGCAGCTCCCATTTGGTTTTACAACCCCAATTTACCCTAAAAAGTTATTAAAAGTAAAAACAGAAAAACTTTTTACAACTGTCATAAGTCATTTTGTTCTCAATAGAGCATAAACAACATATCAGATGTTGAAGCTGAGACATTTTACCATATTATGGAAAGCAGGAGCTCAATTTGCATCTGAAGAAAGCTGAAACTAGGGCAGATTTGTTAAATGACTTAAAAGTTATGCTTGACAACTTTCAAACTTGCTGCTAAATAACAAAGACATTTTAAGTTTGCATGATTAGCAAAATTTAAACCAGTTTTGATCAAAATAATCAGTTTTCTTTTGACTAATGAAACGATTCCTTAGAGCTGTTTCTGGCTTATAGAAGAATGGAATTAATCAGCACCTTTTGTCAATAAAAGAGGATGAATGTGAATAAAGATCAGTTTGAATCGAGAATCGATACAGAATCAAATCGTCAGCCCAAGAATCTGAATTGAATTGTGAGTTGCGGCAAGATTGACGCCTCTACAACTTAGGTAAATCGGCAACACGTCTGCAACATGAAGGGATTAAGAAGGACCATTTTAAAGAGGCAGAGCCTTTCAGATATAAACGACAGAGCTTCAATAGGCTGAGACAAACCGAGTCTAATAATTGTGGAACAATGTAAAATTGTGAAGATCCACCATCTACAGTGTACAATATCACCATGATTCAGAGAATCAGGAGGAATCTCTCTGTGTTGGGGGCAAGGAAAATGGTCCAACTGCAAACTCGTGATCTCTGGGCCTTCAGGCAGCGCTGCATTAAAACAGACACCAGCCCCTAAAGGAAATCACTGCATGGACTCAGAAACACTTGTAGAAATCTCTGTCTTTGAACACAGGTTAACACTGTATCAAAGAGGAAGCCAAATGTGAAGACAAGTCAAAAGCGCTGTTGTCTTTTCCCACAAAACTCATTTGAAATGCTCTTAAACTAAGTAGAAAACTGTTTTGTCAGATGGATCAAAATGAGATGCATAACATCAGCCTGGAACAATACTTTTCCAAAGACATCTCATAGTATTGATACGTAGAAAAGTCTTTTTTTAAATTCGTTATTCTTACCTCTACGTATGGCGGCCAGCAGGTCTGAGCGCGCGTCGCTCATGGGGATCATCCCCAGCATGTTGGACTTCCTCGTGGAGGGCACTGCGTCCACAGCCGTCTGCCCCACGGCGGCGTGCGGCGGGGATGGGTGGGCCTGGTGTCCCACAGGAACTCCGGGGGGAGGGGGCGGAGGGGCCGCCGGGGGCGCGCCTGAAGGCGGGTGGGCAGGGGAGGGCACATAGTTGGCCGGGGGAGGAGGGGGAGAGGGGGAATAGGGGCGAGAGAGGGCGGAGGAGGTCGGGGGGACAGCGGAGGCGGTGGAGGGCGGGGCGGTGGCAGAGTCGAAGGCGGTCTGCGCAGAGGGGATGGTCGGGGGCGGCGGAGGAGGGGCAGGAGGGATGTAGTACTCTGGGATGGTGGAGGGCTGGCCCCTGCAGGAAATACAACAATGGCTTCATCAGCTGGAGCGGAACAGCTCATCTCCATCAAACTTCTCATGACAGGAAGTAAAACCCTACCCGTGTCCGGACCGGTAGTCCTTAACCGACTGTTGCCTCGGACCGTTCACCGTCAGATCTCCTCCAGCCTGGGGTCCGTGTCCCGATGAGGTCCTGCCCAGAGAGGCCACATGTCGGCCCGTTGCCGCCGGCCCCGCGCCCGGAGGCTGGTTGGCCGGCCTCAGGCCCCGATCCAGAGACTGGGTCTGGGCTGCAGCGCTGAGGTGGTCCCTGGCATGATGGTCGGTGGGGTGGGCAGCACTGGGAGCCTGGGTGGAGGGGTGGTTGGGGCTGGCAGGGTAGGAGTCAGACGTCATTGATCTGTTGGGTAGAACGTGAGAAGGTGGGCTGCTGGACAGAGGAATGCTACATCTCATTCTCATCTTGGGAATAAAAATTAAACAAAGATAATGTGAAATATCAACATTTAAAACCGACAACCCTCTTAATATAAAGATGAAAGTCTTTGAGTCTAACATCACATTCTCCAGCAGAGGGCAGCACAGAACGGGAGATAAAATGACCAAGTAAGTAAGTAAGTGCAGCGAAGGACCAGAATCCTCCCTCTAACTCAGTCTGTACAATGTCATGTTACTGTGACCAGAGTGAGACAAGGAAACAGGAACTTTGAGGAAAATGTAAGTATCACGAGGGTATGGCCGTGTTTATACCTGCTATCAGGGGACAGTGAGCCCTCAGAGGACATGCCATGGTAAGGAGATGGAGTGAGCTTGGCGTCTGGTCGGAACTCTTTGTCGTAGGCCAGGACGTTCCACTCCTGGCGACGGTTACGAGCCTTACGCACCTTTAAGAGCACATTTGTGAAGATAAAAGGTGAGGAAATATGATTTTTATTGGCAAATCCAGTCTTTTACCCATTAAATGATTTAAAGGAGAAGTCCACTTTTTTGCAAGTGGGGCCTTAATTGTGATGTAAACTGAAGTGTACTGGACACCTACGGTA
>JBBBVT010000005.1:19038907-19049511 GCA_037177035.1 Craterocephalus eyresii | reverse complement strand
GGGAGCAGTTTCACAATGACGATGACGTCATTGATCGGATCGGTGGATGAAAACTTTAGGGCCGATCAGAAAAAATTGAAAATAATGATGAAAGACTGTGAAAAATCGGCCGATCGGATCAAGCCGATCCGATCGCTGGAAAGCCTAACGGACACCTGTGAAGGCCCAATCAGTGCTGGATTATATACACAGATCAGCCATAATATTAAAACCACTTTGGGGTAAACTTTTATTTTATTGTTTTTTATTTTCCTTTTTCTAACTCTAATTCTTTTTTTTTTTTCTTTTTCACGCTATACTTTGATATTTTCTATTCTTTTTGTTGTTGTAGTAATATTACTATGCATGGGAACCCTGGAAGAATACTGTAGCTGCAGTTTTTCCAAATAAGACAAACAATTTTTGCAACACTCCTCATCTGGTTGGTTCTGATGGGGAAACCTGCATCCTGCCATTCAAATGACGGATGATACTTTGGCAATTTCTAGGCCTGGCTCCAGGAAGGTTGCCCCCCTTCCAGGCACGGTGTCTGATTTATCTTAGGACCAGCCCATCAAGGTCTTTTAAATTGCTCTTAGATTGACTCACTTTGAGACCAATTTGCCTTTGGAGACCGTACAAGGTGCTGAAGCCCCACAGAACCCCGCCCTCTAATTCATGAAGGCTCTCAAACCTCTTCACCACATTTAGATGGCAGTTCAGGTATTCTCCGTTTCTACCCTCAGATACAAGTGGCCAAAACTGGTTTCCCTCCTCAGGGTGCTTGGGATGTCCCTGAGAGATAGGGTGAGAAACTCGGTCATTCGGGAGGTAAACCTGCTGCTTCTCCACATGAAGAGGTGCCACAGCATCTGGTTATAGGATGCCTTCTTGGTGAGTTGCTCCAGACACATCCCAGTGGGAGGAGACCCTTGGAAAAACCCAGGACACGGTGGAAGAACTTTGTGTCTTGGTTGGCCAGGGAATGCCTCAGGATCCGCCTGGACAAACTGGTAGAAGTTGGAGGGAGAAGGAAGTCTGGGCTTCCCTGCTCAGACTGCTGTCTGTTACCCGACCTTGGTTAAATGATGGATGGATGGATGGATGGATAGATGGATGGATGGATACTTTGACAAATGCTTAGTGTGTTGGAAAAATAAAGAAACAGAACCATTTCAGCTGAATAAGGGCTGGGATATACTTGCTGCTGGCGACGCGTCCACGAACGCATCATGGTCGCCGTGCGTCGCTAATGTCAGTTTGGCATGTTGATGCGAGGTAACGCAACGCGTGCGATATTGACTTAACCGCTAGAAGTGCTCGTGCACCATTTTTGTCGATGGGCCGCAGGGACCATATTTACGTGCTCATCGGCTACATTTAACGCATCTAACGGCGGCAAGACCTTTTCCCCTTTAGTTTCTACTGTAAAGTAAAATTATCAATCATTTTACCTCGATTTCAAAGTCTAAATTCAACTTGTTGTTAGGGGAAAAAACCCAGAAATACAACTGACCAGCAGCTTGTCACTTTCAGAGTACAAGTGCTGCATACCCCGCCTAGTGGTATCCTCCGGTATGGACTGTTTTGGCTGCACTGAGCCTACGTAGTTTACAGCAAGTATGTACATAGAGCAGAAAAAGCGCTTGCAGCCACGCTTGCGTACACAGTAAGTATATCCCAGGCCTAAGGATGAGCAAATATTTCTCATCTATTTTGATTCACATTTACTTGGTGGCCAATCTTTTTGGGAAACAGCATAATTTGATCTTATTTGTCCTATTTTAGATGATAGCCATCACAGACTGACTAGTTGCATTGGTCCAGGCTTGTAAGTGCTAAGCTGCCATAGAAGTCTCTTTCATGATTAAAATGGAAATAATAGTATACAGCTACAAACTCCACATGTAAACGCAAAGCCAAAAATCTGCTTCATGCCTCCAGTTAGTTTTATCTAAAGGAGCTATACCTGATTTAGCTAATCTTTCTAAGAAAAATGGTTTCTACACGGTACATTATGTAGTAAAAGGGGTATGCTCATAAAAATGAATGACTCATTGATTGTGCATATGTTCGAGTCCTGGCCATTTTAGTTAGCGAAACTTTAGCTCCGTAACTTCCGGATTACCTGGGGGAACGTTCTTACTGGCTAATGGGAATTGGAAAGTTACAGAAGTCAACCTCATTGGCAGAGAAAGAGGGTCACGCCAAAGCTTAAATATTAGCCGCTATCCCTAACTAAAAAGTCTTGGACTTGTATAGCCTATATGCGCAATCAATGAGTCCTTCATTTACGTATATAGACTTAAAAGGGGTAAGTCCCACTTCCCCCTTTTACAACATAGTATACCTTGGAGAAACCATTTTTCTTAAAGAGATTAGAATAATATCAGGTTTAGCTCCCTTACGTGATTAAAATCTCAAAGAAAGTAAAAAATAAAGAGAAAGAAATATAGATATCAAAGATGTAAAAAAAAATCCCCACCAATTCCTGGTTTGAATCTCCGTTTAAGAGTAAAAGGATTTGAAGCGCTGAAGCCCTGATCCCTGTTTACCTTGTGAGTCTGGATGAGCCAGTGTATTCAGCTGAGGGAGGTGGAATGTGCTCGGCGGGGGCTGCAGTGTGTTTGTGATTACTGGTGTGTTCAAAGGCTGCTGGGAAGTCTTTGATTCATACAGGAAGACTGTGGCCTGCCTCTGGAGCACCTGCAGGGGAGAAGAAGGCGAGGATGCTGTGAAAGGACGTGCATTTGACTGGAAAACAAGCACAAACATGACGCCACACTTGAAGGCCCACTTGTATGGTGAGGCAGTATGTCACCACCATGATGACCAGCGGGATGAAGAAGGCCACAAAGGAACCAATCAGCATGAAGCGCTCCTCATTGAGGGCGCAGCTGCCATTGACAAAGACCTTGTCCTCGTTGTGGAGGCCGATCACTGGAATGGGCATGGACACACCTGAAGAGGAGGATAGAGAGAGTAGTAAAAAGGATTTATTATTCTGTTACAGCCTTTCAGATATTTTCTGTTTATTCCTGACAGATATTCTTATTAAAGTAAAGCAGAACATTTTTATAAACTAAAAATCTAAACTTGTTACACTCATTTTTCAACTTCAGTTGTAAACTGTCCATTTATAGAAAACATCAAAAGAAAGCTTTGCTATTTTCATTTCAGTTTCAAAGAAAATTTTATTTGTTCTTCTCATTATGTTCAGCTTTCATACACGTTTTAGTTAGATTTATCTCTTCTGCTCACTCCATGAAATATAACCCGTTTCAAACAGTCCGCACTTTTTCTGTTTCTCTGTCAATAACTAATGCGTGTTTCCTTAAACAAATGCAAAAGAACAAAAAGAACCTTGAATATATCTCGTCAGAGCCCTGGATTTATGAAAAGCCAACCGATAACAGTCCTGTTATAAGGCCTCTCCCCCAGCTAACTCATCACTACTTGCCAGCTAAAAAAGAAACTAAAAGCTAAAAAGGGATATTTATACTCATCTTGACAGTGTTCTAGGAGAGCCTGAAATATTTTCCATTATTCTTCTTCACTGGTAACACTGATATGCATTACCAAATATCACCAGTCTTCCCTTTTATATGACTCCGTAAGTGCTGAAATAAACCGTATGGTTATAGTGATATGCCAGTTTTATAAAAGTATACAAACAGGCATGAAAAATCAGCTCATGGCTCAAATTGTTAAATAATTTTGACATCATCCAAAAGTTAAATTAGTGACTTCAAACCAAACCCTTGGAGAGTTGAGTAGTCATTTTTGAGTAATATTAAAGACCCACTTTATAACTTATAGTATTTCCTCAGTGATGCACCCCTATCGACGGCTAATTCAGCATCCATCTTGGATCCTTCCTGTCCTGTGAGCCTCTCCAGACAGTAAAAAAATGTCTTTTCTCAACTTTTGTCACATCTCTTGCTCTTCTTTGGTTCTCCTTGGTTTCCTCTCATCCGTTAATGTCTTCCGGTCCATTTACAAGTACTTGTCCGTACTTGCATTCTTGTGTACTTTTGAAACGTCACTAGATAAGGTCCAAGCACTGTTCCAATACAAAGAACGCATCAAGTCAAGTACGCTTCAGTTTCTCAGAAGTGTACTTTCTCCTGCCTTTTGTATTAACTTTGAATTGAGAAACAGCCCTGGTGTTTCTTTGATGAATCCACTGACGTACATTCAAAATCACCGGTGTGTTTGCATGCGCTTGCTAGTGTGTAACGCATGTGCAAAGTGAAACTCAGCAGGCGGATTCTGACTGCTGGGCACTGGTGGGCTGCGTGACTGCTGTAGTAATAATGCACATAATAGATGTCACTGTACCATCAAATGAGTCTGGGAAACAGAGTTTTAAGGTATAAAAGTTACATAATAGGTCTTTAAAATGCAACATCTATCCAAATCTACTCTGTAGTATATTTGCTGCTTTGCAAATTAAGCTGGTAAGCGTCCATTGTTATGATAAAGAAAAAAGAATGAATAAATCCTGTTGAATTGCAGATTCATATCTTTGCAGGTAGTGATTTATAACAGCTGTAATAAATCACCCTGCTTTTAGTGTTCTTATAGACAATTATTGGGTAATGGATGTTTGTGGAGGTACTGTGGTGCTGTAAGAGGCTGATTTTCTGACCTATGATAATAAAGCCGACTGATGCTCCTCTTTTGATTTTAAAGGCTTTTGCTGACCTGAGAGAGGAGAGGTGAGCAAAAGCTCCTGTTTCAGAGCTGCTGAAAACAAGACGAACACCTCCAGCTTTCTCAGACACATTAAGTCCAAAGTGTGGGCAGGTGTGAGTGCAAGGTGCATCATTTTCTCTTGCACTGCCACCGTCCAGGCCGACATCAAAATGCAATTTGGAGCGGTGGCGGCTTCCCAAATGTGATTGTTACAATTGACTGCACACGCACACTGAAACACCTCCCAGGAATATGAATTTACCTGCATGGTGAGCTGATATTTTTCTTCTGCAAATTCCCAAATAACCTGTGAATGAAAATAAATTTGACTAATGAGGCTGTCTTTTGGTCTGCTTTGAGTCATATTTCTCTTTTTCTGTTTCAAATAATGGAGAACTTAAGATGTTGATTCACACAAATTGTTTACAACTCCCATAAAAGCACAAAAATGCCACTAAACTGCGAGAAAATAGCTGAAAATACACAAACCACCTGCTCAGGTAGGTGTCCTGTGTAATAAAAGAACTGATAGTTATTCACTGATTTACCCTAGAGATAGGGGAAGGGGAACTCCTGAATGCTTTGAAAGGCACTTCACCATGTTTTAGGGTGCAATAATAAACTTTATGCTGAGTTTTATTATGAAAATGCAGCTTCAGATTTTTCATATTGTCTTAATGTGACAACACGATTCCTGTTTGTACAACATGGTAATGTATCATCTTAAAGGTACAATGTAGTGTTTTGACATAAAGAATGATAATCTGGTGACATACAAATATGACATCCATCATAACTTTCTCTTTTCTCTTTATTGGATACATAAGTTCTGATCAGCCAATCACATCGCAGCCGCTCAATGGATTTAGTCATGTAGACATGGTCAAGATGGTGTACTAAAGTTCAAACTGTGTCAGAATGAAGAAAATGGGGGGATGTTCATGACTCCTTATTGAAGTTTTTCAGAAACTGCTGATCTAAGCATCTGAAATTAGAGGAGTCAGCAACAACATTCAGATGTAGGATCAGACAGACAACAACATGCATCCATCCTAACTTATATCATCGGTTCAGGTTGCTGGCTACACTTTAAGACCCTTAGTACCAACGTGACCAGCACAGTGGAGCATCTTCTGATGCTGCTTCCAGCAGGATGAAGCTCAGATCAGTGAGTTCACTGGACTCCAACAGCCTCCACAGCCACCACATCTGAATCTAATAAAGCACCTTTGGGGTGTGGTGGAACCAAAGAAGTTTTTAACACATCACTGAATCTACTTAATGAAGAATTCATGAAGTTCTTGAGACAAAAAGGGATCTGACTTTAAGATATGTACATATCTTCAACCTTGAAGCATTGAAGCAAATAGGGGCTTGTCCAGAATTGTTGTTCAGACCCTGAATCAGTCCCAGTATGACTTGAACCACTTTATAGGCTCCAATGTAAAGATGCATTTAAAATGTCTTAAAAAGGTCGCTAAATCTGAAATTTAGAGACTATTAAAACTTTGCAAGAGGGAGATGGTGTTCAGTATGAAATATCCATGCTTGCCTATACAATCATACGGAGAGAACCCAAAGACTTACAGACTGCAGTCCCATAGACAGGCCAAGGGAAAAGCATTAGGACAGTGGAAGAGAATAAAATGAGTCCTACAGGAAATCTAAATCAAACATCACATAGTGTCAATAATTAAACTACATATTTACGATATAGAATTTTCTGTTATGTAAGCTGAAATGTTATCGAACCTACAAATCCAGATGGCCTTAACCAACCTTAGTCAAACAGTGTTAATCGGACGGGGCGGCTGCAGCAATCTTCCACTGGATGTTTCCTCGATAATCCCTCAGCGTTTGGGGATGTAAGCCTTCTCAGACCTTAATCAAAGTGGCGTGTAGAAGTGAGAAACCTTAAGAGGGGTCAACACATACCAGTAGAGATAAATACCAACTAGAAAGGAGGGAAGAATGAAGCAAAGACTAAATGCTTTCTCCAAGATGTTGCCGTTCCTGTCATTCTGTGATGATAAACTGGCTTCCAATGATAGTTAAACGAGAGTAATTGTTTTTAGAATGAGTCATTAATGTCTGTAATTTGCGTATCTGTTCTCTTCCATCGACGTGCTGCCAACAAAAGCAAAGGCAGACAAAACTGCATTTGCTTAGTTGTCTCTTTTCTCTTTTAATGCTTTGAGCAACAAATCTTAGTCTGTCTGCTGAGCTTGAGAAAGGGAGAGTAAAGCAGGCAGCATTGGTCATAATTTGAAGCGGAAGAGAAGCCAAATGCAAGTTCAAGTAGAAAAGAAACAAACAGGAAGCCAAACTCAAAACCAGCAGCTCTCAGGAAATGAAATAAATTCCAATACAGCATGAAATAGGAGCTACACAGAAATCCCAGCCATGCAAAGAAACCAGTCCGTAGTCTTTCCAGCAAATTAGTTTTTGATTTGAAATTTTAAAAAAAGCTTTTTATCTCTAAACCAAATTCAATGATTGGGAAATAAACCTTTCCAGTTTTTGCTCAGAATAAAAATGAAAGGCTATTTTTCATTTGAAACTTCCAATTAGTAATAACCTCTGACACCAGCTGTAAAAGCTTGTATGATGTAACACAGTAGCGCTAAACAGTCGACTCTCCCATGTTAAAGAGCAGCAAGCACCTATAGATGGTACCAACCACAAATGATCAACTGATGGGTATATATGGCGACAGGTCGACACATAAAACAGTCGATAACAAACTTTTCTTTTGTTTTTGTAATGCACAAGTGAAACGATAAAGGTAAGTAAATATTGCATTCTGTATTTATCAATAATGGTGTTTTTATGGTTCACCATATTGCTTTTGAGTTTCTTAATTTTGCTGCACATCTTTGTGTAATGACAACAAAGTCTGTTCATTTTATTCTAGATATAACTTATGATTCAATATGATATGATTCGATACGATATAATGCAACAGACTACAGTATGTCCCTGCCGGGAAATCTGACTTGGACTGCAGTGCTACTGTATTTGCTACAGCAACATCAAATATACCCTGTGACACGATAATACATTACTTTCATTTACAAGTAACCATCACAGGCATACAATAGAAATCTTTAACTGGATCATGTAACTCGTCTCAGACAGATGAAAAAGAATCACATCGAATGAACGTAAATAGTAATTTGTAATTGTAATCTTTCCCCTGGTTAAGGAAACAAAAAGAAGTAAGAACTAGTTGTTTTTTGCACGTTCATCTTTAGTTTCATTGACAAAAACAAACTAAACAAACCACCTGAAAGTACAGGGCTGAAACAAAGGTTGTTTGGATTGTTCTGTAACGTGGTCATTGGTCACTAATGCCTTCTCTTTTCAAGGACTCACTAGGGTGCAGGGATGGAGCGGCTGATTTAAACACAGTGCACCTGATGTTCATATTTACATGTTGCATAACTAACCGCAGGCAGGAAAACATTAAGTCTGAGATGATGGTCAACACAAGTGTGCTGTTTTAGCCAGTTTTTTTCAGATTCCTTCTGTAGAACTTTTTTTAATACTCGACTGATATCAGAATCAGAAAAAACTTTATTCTTCCCGAAGGGAAACTGAAATATAGCAGCAACAGCAGAGAAACATACCCACATATTGGACATTTTATGGCTGACTTAATGGTCGGCTCAGTGCTGAGTGGGTCCATGGTGGGTGGTGGAAACGTTATACAGCCTGACTGCAGCAGGCAGGATCGCCCTCCTGTGTTGTTCCTTCAGACAGAGAGGATAGAGGAGTCTGCTGCTGAAGCTGCTATGTAAACTGCCCAGCATGTTGTGAAGGGGGTGGCAGTTATTGTCCATGATTTCTTAGAGTATTGCCAGCATCGTGTCCCTAACCACAATGATGGACTCTGCCTCTCCTATGAGGTTATTCAGTCTGTGTGCATCCTTTGCTTTGTGGCCCCAACACACCACAGCAAATGGATGTAAAAAACCCTCATAATCACACAAAATGTTCTTCATTCAATCTAATTTATTTTGATTAAAACTCAAAAACCTTCATTTTCAAAAAAACAAATTCCTTAATAAGAGTTTAAAGCATTTTATGAAATTTCGCAAACAGATGCTCTACACTTGATAAACATGTCTTCAGGGAGTTACAAAATTGGCCAAGCTGAGAAATTAATTAAACATTTTGAAATGCATCACCCTAAGTAAACAATTCAGAGCACTAACTTTAAATCCAAATAAAAACAATATCCCCTCACTTACTGCATATCTTTCTTGAAACTTGATTTCCTGTATTTTCTGAGTTAAGAGCTTTTAACCAAGGACTAGACTCAATCACCTCATACATTTCAAGTTCACTTCAAAGGAGTAGTCTGTCATGTTTAGATTGGTACTTGAGAGCGCACGCTTAAGGCCATATGGAACTGAAGAGAGATGAGGGACTAAAACTACCCTGAAATGGAGCGAAGGAAGAAAAACACCCCTCCACGATAAGTGAATACACCCATGATTGGATGATTCATTGTTAATCTTTCTTCATTGATTGCTTTAAGCTCTACCGGAGCCTCAATCATCTCCGAATGTTGTGTTCAATCTCTTGTGGACTTCAAAGAAATGCCAACAAGAAAACAGAGATTTCCTCTGATTCAAAAGTTCTTGATGTGAAGACATTTAGTCACCCTCGAGGAATCCCTATTCCATGTAAAAGTGCAAAAACAAACTGCATCATTGCAACCATCGAAAGCATTACTTATCCATGTGCCTGATTCTCTGTTTTCGTCACCTTGAATAATGACATAGATGCATCCATGCCTCCTACTTAGCATACCAACAAACGGCAATCACTATGATTGCTATATCACATCTTTTCTTCACTTAGTCATGAGTACGTTTGAAAGAACTCTATGATGGGAGATACGGTTGCTTTGTAGACACGCAGTTCTGTAGAAAACTGGTCGTTACATGAAGATGATTGCTGATTTACTTTGCTGTATTGTACTTATTTATTGTAAAAGAACACAGAGAATTGGCTGCAGGTCAGTAACATTACATTTTAAAAAGGCTGAATTTTGACTGATTCTAACCCTTTCTAAATTCATTAACAAGCTGTACCATGAATGGTATCAGATGGCCATGCAGTCAACAACCCAATGTGTTTTTACAACATATTTGGTTCCAAATGGAAATGAGTTCTTCCCATATTTTTTTAGATTTCAGTCAATGACAGAGACAAACATCTTTCTCATTCAGCAATGGTGACGACGCGTCATACAGACGTGACTTATTTCAGTACTGATCCGCATAATATTTAGATTTGACGAAAGTACGGCACAGTCTGCAATGTTCTATCATTTTCTGGCCTTGCCACTAATGTGAGCCAAACTTTCTTCCAGTCCTTTAAAATTCACATGAACATGTACCTTTGAAAAATAAAAATTTATTTTTGTACTCTCACTAAAGAGCGAACTGTAAAAAACATAACAAAAATTCCCCAAAAAAGGGATGCAGCACAGGTTAACATGTTTAGATTTATGCCCTCTATACTCCCAACACAGCCCTTTCCATTTATAACCAAATTAATCTTGTGAATAAATGCCCATAACTTCAGGATGTTAACAACTCACACTCCATATACTGTAGCAAACATTAAGGGGCCATATCTGCAAATGTACTATAGTTACAAATATGTCTCCACCTTTCAACTACACCAGAATGCTTTCCATTAGGGGCAGTGGAAAAAGTAGTTTTTAATCAGAATTGAGATTCTTGTTCATCAAGATTCAGATTCAAAATTTCCAAGAATTAGCTTTTTTTAAAAAGCTAAAAATGTTTAGCTTGAATTTCAAAGTGCTACTAAGTGAAAAAGACATGATAAACTTCGCCATCTTAAGGCCCATTTATGCTCCCTGACGGACGTAATTTGGGGCGTCCGTTCCA
>JBBBVT010000005.1:19023355-19034269 GCA_037177035.1 Craterocephalus eyresii | reverse complement strand
GCAGCTGGAGCTGCGCACCGACCGGGTCACCTGCGCCGCATGACGCGCCCCCCCACCACCACCACCACCACATCAACACATACTCTAACCCAGAACAAGACCTTGTGGAACTTGTTGCAAATATTTCCACTTGGTGATGCAGATAATTAATTTAGAGATGCTTTATTTCCCATGTCTCTGTGATGTGTTCCTCACAGCAGAGTGTGTAAGTGTGTGTGATAGAGAGAGGAAAACAATCATTTCCTCTCAGTATATGTGACCCCCACATGTCTAAAAGCCTCCGCCACTGTTAAGTTAATCTTAGTTTTTATGATTTTCTTTGTTCTTACCTTACTCCTGTCCCCTTTGTTTTCCTGAACTATTCTGGGTTTGCTTTAACTTTACTCCTGTTGTATTATATAGTCTATGCTCCCTCTGTCCATTCCAGTTAGCTTTGTTTTGTGCTCTTGAGTCACAACAGGTCTCTGTCTTTGAATGCCACACCTGCTTCGTATTAAGCTGTAACTCCCTACAGTGTCTCTGTTGTCTCTGTTTCAGTTCAGTGCAAAATCTTTGTCATTCTTTGCATCTGTTGTCCTGTTAACTCTGCCCAATTCAAGCGTTCCTGCCCTGTCATTTTTGGATTTCCTCTTGTGCTTTTGGTTTAGTTTAAATAAAAGTGAATGTTTTCTCCTGCCTCTTGAGTCTTGTGTGAGTCCTTCTCCATCCTGGAATGCGACTGAGTGCTTTTCATTTCTTATTGCATTCAATTTTTATAGAGGGTGCCAGAAAAAGAGAAGGAGAAAAAGCAGAAATTGCATGTATACCTTCTGCAGAATGCCTGAAATGAAGCCTTTAATACGAAAGAATTTGTCACCTGTTCAGTTGCTCACTAACACAAATATCTAATTAGCCAATCACACAGTAGAGCCTTCATTTAGGCATGTAGACAACATGCTGAAGTTCAAACTAATGAGAAAGAAAGAGTACATGACCTTGAACATGGCATCGTTGGACGTTAGGCAGACTGGTCTGAGTGTTTCAGACTGATCTACTGGGATTCTCACACACCAGCACACACCAGGGTTTACAGAGAATGGTCTGAGGAAGAAATATCCTGTGAGCAGCAGCTGTGTGGACTTTGTTCATGTCAGAGATCAGATGAGAATGGACAGATGGGCATGACAGGAAGGCAACAGTAACTCAGATATCCACGTGTTCCAAACAAGATATGCAGATTAGTATCTCTGAATGGACAACACGTCCAACCTTGAAGCAGATGGACTACAGCAGCAGAGTCCCTCCTGTCCGCTAAGAACAGGAAACCGAAACTAGAATTCACACAGATTCACCAGAACTGGAGACGATAGAAGATGGAGACATGAAGAGTCTTTGTTTCAGCTGCAATATTATGATGGTAAGCTCAGAATTAGATGCAAACATGAAAAATGAAGAACATTGATCCATCCTGACTTGTATCAACGGTTCAGGCTGCTGCTGGTATAATGGTGTGGGTTATATTAGACCCTTTACTAATAATTTAACCAGCACAGCCTACCTCAGTATTACTGCCTAGGGTGGATAGAGTACAAAAATATTATACTCAAGTACAAGTACAGTTATTCTGATATGATTTTACTTAAGTACAAGTAAAGTTACCGGTCAAAAAATCTACTCAAGTAAAAGTAAAAAGTTAATCATTCTAAATGTACTTTGAGTAAAAGTAAAAAGCTACTTTTTAACAACAAATAGTAGTGCACAGTCATCCATCATAACTTTTTCACCTGCATCCTCCATGTTCATTATCGTCTGTAAGTGAGACTTGTGCCTGTGTTCTTATCATGCTGTGTTTGCTCGCGCAATGAACTCTCTCCTTCCCGTGATTCATTTCCAAAACGCGTTTCCTCTTTGTTTTCCTTTTTTTTTCTTTTTTCTTTTTTTGTTTTACTCTGTAACATTTGTGATGTAAAATGTACCGGAGCACATTACTTAAAAGAAACTGTACTTAAGTAAAAATAAAATTGCACTTTTTAAAAAGTACTTGAAAAAGTATAAGTGCACAAAAAAAAAACGCAATTACAGTAACGCTACTAATGTAATTAGTTACTTTCCACCCCTGATTATTGCTGACCATGTCCATCCCTTCCACATCTCAGTCCAATATTCCACCTTTGGGATGTGGAGGAACGGGGCATTCTCATCATGGATGCAGCAACTGTGTGATGCTGTCATGTCAATATAGAGCAAAACCTCTGAGAAAGGTTTCCATCACCTTGTTGGATCTATGACACCAAGAATCAAACCAGTTCCGAAGGAAAAAGTGGGTCTAGCCGGGTACTAATAATAATTTCCTCATAAAGTGTAGCCAGCAAAGTGGCTGGTGATTGTAATTAACCAGTTTACGTATCATAAATTCGTGATTGTCAACTCAGGACATTCCCATATTTGTTAAAGAAATCATTTCCAACCAAACATATTTTGGTTGGAAACCATTTCACCATTTCAAGTTACAGAAATGTATTTTAAAAAACTTCTTGACTCACATTTTTACAACTAAAAGCTGAACTACCAGATAATAGTAATGAAGAAATACATATTACTACCTTCAGATTGTTAGATCTAAGTCCAGCAGAATTAGTTAAAAACGAATGACAGTATTTTTCAATATAAACACAAAACATCACTGCCTAGTTACTGGATAGCTGTTCTGTTTTTTTATCTATTATATATTTCTAGCCAACTAACGAATTGGCCAAAGACATGCGTGTTGGAAACTGAGGTTGGGGTCAACGCCATTAACCACATAATGAATCAGTCCATCCCATGTTAAAATAGAAAAAGAAAGTTGACTTTTGGGGTTAAAAAAAATTTGTACTTAAGATAAATCTCCAGATGGAATTTGCAGATATTTCTTTGAAAATTACAACTCTATGCAAGAGCTTTACAAGTACCACCAGGTACTTGTGAAGCTTGTGAGGCTGTAAAGAGCATTCCAATGCAAAAAAAGTTTTGTTTTATATCAGCCTTTTTAAAAGCAATACACAAACAAAAAAAAGTCCCTGCAATTTTAAAACTGATCACAGACTAAGTTAGCTAAGCACTAACATGGTCATGTTGATGAGAATCACTTCACAGATGAAATATTTAGTTCATAATGAGCTAAAACACAAACGTACCTGAACACCTAAATTATTAACGAGGAAATTGTTGTTCTTCAATTTGACTGCCTCACTAGATTTAAATGAGCATTTAATGGGAAGAGTTTTCACATAAGAAACAATTAGAAATTGTTGGTAGTGCAGAACAACACAGTGCGTGCTGTCGGCAGAATGAGCCTTAAATGTAAAAAAAGTTGTTAAAAATGAGAAGGTTGAAACTGCTGCAGTTGGCATATTGTTTCCAAAAAGTGTTTCTAGTTGGATTAGAAGATGGAGCTCTTTTTAAATAGGTCAAAGGGACTCTGTGAATTTTTCCAGAGTTTTTGGTTTCAACATCCTTAATACTTAAACTCGCCAACTCCAGGGGCATAGCGGTGCTTGGGTTCTCCAAAGGAAGTGGCCAGCAGAGGACAGTGGCAGCAGGAAGCTACAGAGTCTGAAGCTGTTCATGTGACATGTTTAGTTATGTGACCGTTTTGGCTTATTTAAAAATATACGTACACACTTAGAAGTCAAAAAACATTTCAAAAGTGTGTCCACACATTCAGCTGGTTAAATATTTAACGTACGTAAAAGGACAGCCTGTAATGGTGGTGGATTTCTTTTCCAGAACCTTTACTATGGTGCTAGCTTTAAAACTGAGCAGAGCTGATATCCTGTATTGTCCAATGAAATGTTTGTATTTAAACTTGTCCGAAATCTGAAATGACTAAAAAAGTAAGTTTGACCTTTGGACAGAAATGTGAAGGATTGATGTGAGATGGTGGGAAGATGGCCATACATGTTGTGTTAAAATAGTTAGTATAAATAATTCTTGGTGCAGCTTCCAGCCAGTTTGATTGGAAAACAAGGGGGACTTTTTCAGTAGCTCCACAGCTGAAAGCAAATGATTGAATGATGCACGTTGCAAGCAAAATGCCCAGAAGCTATAATCCACAGTTGGCAGGTTGTTTCCACCAAGTAGCCAGAGCTGGATTCAAACCCTCTTCCGTCTGCATTGTACTCCTGTGACACAACCCACTACGATACAGACATGCACAAAAATGAGGCAATGGAAGCGGTTCGCAGGGGGAGGAGCATTCACACTAACAATAAAGAAAAACAGGAACTTAATAGTGTGAATGAGTCTTCTTTTCATTTCTGGAAAAAGTCAGAATTCTGACTTTGTTCATTTTAGACATAAAATCAGTAGTCTGCCCATTTTATGTAGAAAAAAAGGCAAAATTCTGTCTTTTTTCACTTTTTTTTTAGTGGATTAAACACTCTTCTGTGCCGAGAAACCATTTTAATAAATTAAGCTGATTTATTCTGACGAAAAAACAAAAGCAGCAGCTTTTAGTGATAACTTCCCACTGTAACCCCGCTGAACTGAACAGGAGTGTGCCCAGAAACAGCAGGCTTCCTTCCGCAGCATGGATGCAAACAGCATAATCATGCTAATGTGGCCACTATTCATTCTGTCAATGCACCCAAAGAGAATTTTAGCTCACCATGTACAATTGTGTTGGCTCAGTCTGCCTTTAAACTAATTTGTGTGGACAGAATCCCATTTATTATTGGACATGACGACAGGCTGACCTATAGATATGGTCCAAACAGCAGCGATCTTCATCATGGCCTTGGTTCTGGAGTTGAAGCGGCTGTGTTCTATGGGGTTGCGAATGGCGACGTATCGATCCAGGGAGATGGCGCAGAGGTGCATGATGGACGCCGTGGAGAACAACACATCCAGATAGATCCAAATGGGGCACAGGGCGCTGGGGAGAGGCCAGGCATAGTCTGGAACAAGGACAACAGAAACATGGTTGACCATCATGCAGCTTTTAGTTGTTTTAAGAGAAATTCTGACGAGCCCGCTGTTTTTTATACTGCTGACTTTGAAAACAGCAATCACATCATAGTCAGTCTGTTCTGAGGGCCTGACTCTGTGCATGCAATCAGGGTTAGCAAACAGTGAAGGCTTAAGATGCTGCACTGATGCTTTGACCTATCTGTATTTAATTAAAGCACATCAAAGCACAGGGAACGGTGAGGTTTATGTGCACTAAATTACTAAGTAACTGTGACAATTATGACCAAAGTAATCAGATAAAAGTGTTTAGAAGGATTGAAAGAGATGGGACATGAAAATGATTTGCTAGTCGATGAAAGAGTAGAAGTGTAAAACATAATGTTATGGAATGACATTGCTTTACATTCCTGTGTGGACCTGTCCATTCCACAGAGACGCAGCAAAGCATCACTTTGGTACCATTTTATGTTCTTTCATGACATCAGGTTAAACAGTATCAAAGTCCGTAAAAATCAAAGTTCTCTGCCACTCAACATGTCAGTATGGAAGGATGTCCCTGTGGCCCTTTCTTCATTGTCACTACTAATCTGCTCTTATGCAGAGTAAAGGATAAAATGGATGTACCTAAAATTCCCCAAAGGGCAACTTCTGATCAAATCATTCAGTCTCTCAGCAACAAGTTAGCACTGGAGAGGCTAATGACTATCATCTCAATCCTGGTTTCATCTGTTTTTATTTTGGTTTTGTTGGTTTTCATCTTTGCTAAGCCTTGCTGACATTTCCATACATCCACGTGTAGTGGGATGTAGATTCATGGTGTAAACCACAACCATTCCATAGAAATGGGTGGGCTTTAGGACCCGCAGCAGGAGAGGAAGTGTATATAGCTATCTATCTTCCGCTTCCTGAGAGTTCATCAGTCTGTGGCTGCTGTGACTGCAGCAGGTGTACCACCAAGATTGTTTGGAGCAGGCGCACAGCCATTGCTCCAGCATATAACTGCGTTTCATGTGGACAATGGGATTGCGGTATGTAACACAATATTTTCCCCTCAGATTTTATACTGTTTGTTGCATGTTTGCTGTTTCTGTTAGTGATTTGTTAATATCGTTTTAGCTCCAGACACCAGTAACTGAGTGATGCCTGTCAATTGAGATGGGATGGTTAAAACACAGCATCCTCTATGCACCTTTAAGAGGTATCATTGTATTTTCTAAGGAATCGAGTTTCTGTTGAATATGTACACTTGAATATATTCTCTTCTTACAGGTTGCTTATGATAAATGTACTTTCTTTATTTTCATTTTAATAGATTGGTGCTGAATGCAGACTGTTGCTCTTTTCTGTTTCTTCTCCTTATTTACTGTAGCATAGACTTAGAAGGCAGTATTCTGAGGTCCCTGCTGTTTAAAGTGGTGGGGGTTATTCTGAGGAGGGCCTCGGGTTGCTGTGTAAATAGTCCTGAGTTAGTTACTTTTTTCTGTCTGTTTGAATTTGAAGTTAAAATACCATTTGTATGGATTTTTGTATTATATTGCAGGTCCTGTAACTCAGTGGCTCAGGCTCAGATTTATACTTACCGGCCCCGTTAGTGGGCAAATGGAACCAGTCTGAGGCTGCACTCTTTTTTAGAAATAGCCCATGTCCTTTTGTAAAGTTTTATAACTTTATATCTATTGAGGTGCTAATAAAATTGTGGTATTGTCAGTACTGGTCTCCAGTTCCATTTATTCTGGACAATAACCTGCAGTTTTGGTGGTTACCCATCACAGGTGTGATAAAGTCGTTTTTTAACACTAGACATGTTTTATATGGTGGTGGGGAAGCTGGAGTCAAACCAATTAGCAATTGCAATTAGCAATTGCAATTAGCAATTGCAATTAGCAGGCGAGAGGTACGTTACACCCTGGAACCCACTAGGTGAGAACATGCAAATTCCCCTTATGGTATTTGTCCAGAAACATAGGAAGGAAATTACTCAATATGCTGGTGGCCCACTGAATTAGTCACTCTCTCTACTGTTGGCAACAAAAGCTGACATTAGCATTTGAGAAGTTAATTACTAACGTCACTAGTGAGCCACTGTATAAGACAGAGCCTAGGCTGCACTCTACTACGGTGAAGATGGTAACTCTCATATTGAAGCTGACAAACTACTAAACCATATTTCAAAGCCAAACGGATTAGCTGCTGCATTAGCATGTCTTCTTTTCTTCAGCCACTGGCTATAGAAGGGATACACTACACTAAGAAGCAGTTAGTTTTGACATTTCTTCTTGCAAAATAACCAAGGCAAAAGATAATCTGTATAATCTGAGAATGTAGCAAAAAAACTGGTGTTCTCCTGAGTCTCTGAGAGTTAGAGTAAGTAGCAGTGTGATACCCCGACAGCTGCTAGCAGGGCAGTGCCTCTGGTCACTGCTCTGCAGGGTGAACATTTGGGGAACTCTCCCCTTCAGTACCTCAGCAGTGGACAAGTGTGCCATCTGGAATACCCAAACAAAGCTACTGAAGTAGCTTGGGGAAACGCACTTTGGCAGAGAACATCCAAGAGAATATTAAATTAGCTTGTGCTTCAACTGTGAAAATAAATTTGCATGGCGGCTGTTGGCATGTTGACAGCTCAACAGGGTTAAATGCTGTCCTGGCTTCTGTGTTCTGATCGGAAAGATAAAAAGCATGTTGCTGTTGAAGAAATGGAAAAAAAAAAATGAAAAAAGGCATGCTACATGTATTTAAAATCTCAATCAGTTTCTCCATCCTTGAATGTTCCATTAACTTTACTCATAATCACTTTCACAGCTAGGCACTCTTTTTCTTTTATTATTCAGACTTCTGTGCACTCTTTCACTCTTGTCTATTATTCGTGGAATCGATGTCACTCTATATCCAAGTAACACGCCTGCCTAGATAACATTACAAATGATTCAAGCTCAAGTTTTGTGGGACAAATTGTCTTCATTTCTAAGAGATCAATTTTAAATCTCTCCTGTGAAAGATCAACACGAGTGGAAAATCAAAGCCATCACCTATTGCAGTTCTGTGCATCGGAGTTCTCTTTCACATTAATCACAAATTTTCCCAACAATATAAATACATGCATTTCATTCTTTAAGCTTCCCCAACACATAATATGCAGGATTTTCTTTCATTCTTATCTTTTAGAATAGTCATCTTTTGCCTTAGTACTCCATTTGAGCAGTACAATGTTGTTGTAGCACACATCACTTATGAGATCTTTTAAGTTAAAAGATCCAAAACCTCTGATGGTTTTAGCTCCTGCAGAAAGAAATTCCACAACATAAATAGAACAAACACACAGTGTTAATACGGCTATGTGCTATGCTACTGTAGCAGCAAAAAAATGTCCAGTTACTCCTCTTATCACCAAAAGATGCTTGCAATCAAATAATTCTTATTATAGATCAGTAGAATACCCTTTAAAGAATATGCAAAATATTTCAGTTATATCTATTAATACAGTATTTTATGAACTTCCTCTTTCACAATTTGAGGCAAGCATGTCATGCAGAAGACAAGTTACACCTGGTCGTATGAGCATTCACACAAGTTACATGATAAAATTTAGAGACAGCCTATTCGTTATTTTTTTATTCTAAAGCTTGCATTAGCTTCCCAAAGCCAAAACAACACTTAAAGAAGTTAAAGAAAAGACTGGCAACAGTTGCTGCTGGTGGGATTAAACAGGTTAATTTTGTAAAGAGCATAACCTGCAAAGCCTGTCTCTTTGTCTTTCTACACCTGCAGCCTTATCTTCACAGAGGACGAGACCTGCAGCCAAACACACACTCACACACACAAATTTATGCACTCTGCTTAAATTCATGTGATTTGTGTGACAAGCATGTATGTCATGCATGTGGAATGAATCAGAGTGCTTGGTGTGTGTGAGTGGGAGGCGGCTTGCATAACTTTTCAGAGGTCAGAGACTTATTGGAGCAGGCTATAATACACACAAATACACACACGCCAGGATGTTACTCAGCTGTCTAGAGGGTGTCTTGGACCTAAAGTTGCACTGGATGCTCGATTCTTTTTATAAATTTATTCGAATAAAATAGCAATTTCGAGTAAAAAATTTGTTTTAATACAAATGTTATTTATACTGTTAATTGAATTCTCAGAAATAAAGATTGCTGAACTTGTAATGTGAATGAGTTACATCATAAGCACTTTTTTAAAAAATACTGGTCTTTAAGATACATAACCCATAGAAATGTATTAACTTACAAAAGGAACAACACCAAGCAAGTATTTCAAACATAAAGGTGTTTTATCATGATCAATTATGATCCCAATTCCTCTTCTTTGATTCACTGCATCATCCTAATTTCTCATAATGCAGAAGAGTAGTTTTTCTTTAAGTGATCAATGAAAATGGCTTCTTGACAAAAGATTCCCACTGCTTCAGCTTACATATAACACGACTTTATCTTGCCCTAAACATCCCCTTCAAAAAGGGGACCTCAAAACCAGACAAAGTAGAGTTAGAGGGCTAGATTATTGGGCCTAAGGCAGAAATTATGGTTGAAAAGGGGAAAAGTCAGTAATATGGAAAAATACACAACGTGCCCTCTCAGTAATGTTAGGAACTGTCCAGCAGCCATTCCATTGCTGTGTTGGCTAGTTCAACACTTGACTGCATCTTAAATAAAGATCTACACCATTTGTCTATGGTCCACCTCAGACCAGACAAATCTAAGGGCTGGAATATACTTGCTGTGTACGAGAGCGTGCCCGCAAGCGCTCTTTCTGGTCTGTGTACATACTTGCTGTAAACTACGTAGGCACACCAAAACGGCCAAAACGGTCAATACCGGAGGGTACCACTAGGCGGAGTATGCAGCACTTGTACTCTTGTACTTGTACTCTGAAAGTTACAAGCTGCCGGTCAGTTCCGGGTTTTTTCCCTCTAACAACGACTTGAATTTAGACTTTTGAATCGAGGTAAAAGGACTGATAATTTTACTTCACAGTAGAAACCAAAGGGGAAAAGGCATTACCGCCGTTAGATGCGTTAAATGTGGCCGGTGAGCACGGAAATGCGATCAGTGCAGCCATGGACAAAAATGGTGCACGAGCACTTCTAGCGGTTACGTCAATATCGCAGCTCGCGCATGCGTCGCGTTACCTCGCGTCAACGCGAGCGGCCGACGTGCCGAACTGACATTAGCGACGCATGGCGGCCATGATGCGTATGCGGACGCGTCGCCAGCAGCAAGTATATCCCAGCCCTGAGGCTGAAATAGCTAATTATTTAGCTCAAGCCCTTAACTTTAGGCTTTCCAGTATCATTCTGTTGCATTGATTTCTGCCTTGTTGGGGATTTACACATTGAACACTTATTCATAAAGGTAATGATTTACAATACAATTGGTTAAGGAAGGTTTTTATTAGGTATGACTTAAGATAGTTTTTAATTTTCTATCTGATTGGGGTTGGGAGAACATCACTGCTAAAATTAAAACAGGCACTGTCAGAACATCAAAGTATCTTTTCTTCCTGGATATGGTTAAACTTGCAACAAGTCATGATAAAATTCATGCTTATCTCATTAATAACCATGAGATATTATATATCTATAAGGCCAACTGTGCATCCTTCTTACTCCAGTCCACTTGTGGGCAGTAATGCAACTATCTGGGGATGAAGGAAGGAAATTGACTTGAAACGTAAAAGAGAACTAAGTGTAGTGTCGGCAGTGGCGTGTCTAGAAATTTTTTCACAGGGGAGCAAGGCAGGGGCACATCCTCAGAAAAGGGTGGCACATGTGAATAAGACCTTTTTTCAGAAAATAACTTAGATTCTAGGTTAATATGAACTAAAGTAGTCATCTAACTTGAAAACTAAAAGTAAAACAAAACTAAGAAAAGTAAATAGCTAACAATTTTTTAAATTGTACTAAAGTTTACTTAGAATGATGCTTTTAGTCAATTCTGCACCATCATATTGTTCAATGATCAT
>JBBBVT010000005.1:19010858-19021479 GCA_037177035.1 Craterocephalus eyresii | reverse complement strand
CCCCCCCCCCCCCCCCCCCCCCCCCCCCCCCCCCCCCCCCCTCCCCCCCCCCCCCCCCCCCCCCCCCCCCCCCCTCTAGAAACGCCCCTGAGTGTCGGAGGAGGAAACTGCTGAAACCAACATTGCAGTGACCCACTAGGACTGGAGTTTGAGATCCGCGATTAATACGAAGTGCAAACTATGTCCTTAGTGAACACAAAAATGGGAAACATGACTAATTTGATTATTCACCTGAAATGTTAACACCACAGGGTCTACAGCAGGCATTCAAGCTCATGCCACTCGGTTTTCCAGTTCTTACAGTTCAAGTATGAAACATTAAAAACACAATCATGTCATTTGTGGCTGCAACCTCATATAAAAAGCATTCAACGCAAAGCAACAAGATTACAACAGCAGTTTCTTATTTCCAAAAAAAGACCCAATGCCCCTCGTAATCATTATTAGTATACTATTGTGATCAAGCTAAATCACTATAGGAAATGGTGCTGTCATAGACACCTTACTGAAATGCATTACTTTTTAAGCTGTTGTGGGCAGCAAGAAAACCCCCACAAATTTCATTCTTCTCAAGATTAATGAAACTTTTTTTTTTTGTTAAATGAAGAAACCCGAACACAAGCAGTAGAACTTAGTGGACAGAAACATCACATGCGGTATCCACCCATTGATTCCTACCAGCCACCAATGATCCAACAGGGCATCAACTGAACCCAGCATACCTAGGCTAAGACATCCCTCAAGGAGACAGGAGGAAATGAAAAGCAACACACATGTCAAAGAAAGCATCTCTAACCCAAGGCGGAATGCCTGAAGAAAACATCAGACAAAGTAGGCTGCCCATCATACTGTAGGTTTGGGATACATTTAAAAGGAACAGCACAGAGAGTACCAAAGAACAACAACAAATATCTTCCAAATCGTCTGGCAAGGTCACATACACTAGAACACCCCAAAGATAAGCCGAACAAAACTGTATTTACAGAGAGGACTGCATGGACTTTAAAAAGGGGAGATGACTGCTTTTTGCAATCACATGACACCGCATGGGAAAGTCAGTTTGTCTGGTGTAGACAGTGTAGTCCATGCTAATCTTTACGATAAGGGACACTCTTTGTTGGATACACTGGACAGTAAAAACTGGTGGTCTGAGAAAGGGGTCAAAGGTGGCAATCTTTCAATACAGACAAGGGCTATTGTTTTAATCATCCATTCCAATGTAGTTCATAAATTTTCACACCTTGTTTCACATGACCTCAAAATCTCATATAATGGCCAAGTCTGTTAACAACTAACATGATGTGGCAATAAGCATGTTGAGTGTATGAACATGCCTGGCACTGAACAGTGAAACATGCTTTAATGTGCCACAAACTTGCTATTTATCATGAAAATCGATGAAAAAATTTGACCCTGATAGAAAATATTAAAATGAACACAGTATCTGAAACTGATGCAATACTTGTCAAAAGTTGGACACATCTTCCCGTTAAATCCAATGGTACATGAGTCCAAACTTTTGACTGATACTACATGTGTATCAAAATTGAAAACTGGGAATTTATTTCTCAAATAAACAATAGCCATGGCCCAAATGTTGCTCCATATAGTAGTATCTCTTATGTCTACAGTTTTGCTAAACGTATTGTAGGATCAATATGAATCCAAACCAAAGTATGCCCTCTGTGTTGAGTGTTGCTGTAATTGAATATCTAGTTTATTCTTTGTATTAATGATAATAGATGTTAAAACTTTAAATATTGTTCTGCTTAATCTCCTGTTAGTTATCTTATGTTTGACTGGCATCATCAATGGAAAGGAAAAGTATGTAAGAAGAAGAACAAGAAGAAATTATTTAAAAAGTCAAACTTTGAACATCAGAAAAAATTCTTAAAACAGAGATGGAAAAGTACATTTTATTATTTTAATTCAGAACTTTTAAAGGTTACACAAAGTCATTGCTGTTAGCTCTGATAATAGCAATCAGACTATACGGATTAAAAAAGGCACGTCTTGCATTTTCTTTTGAGGATGATTAACCTTTACTGCCTCAGAATAAGGAAATGGTGCATCATTGAAGACAAATATAATTTAGAGGTTTAATTAAAAGTTTTTAATCTAGATCTCATTGAGATTTTGCTTGAGGACAAAATGGCAGCGAGGCACTGACTGGCCCTTGGGAGCTCAGCTTACCATGTTACATCACTAGATGTTGGTCCCATTTCCATTAATAAAGGTAGAGATGGACCTTGATGGAAATCCACTGTCAACAAAGAATAGGTTTGGATGTTTTGCTGGTAAGTGTTTCCTCAATTTGCCCTTTAGTAACAGGTTGCAGTTAACCATGAGGCCAGTTACTTTTGGCTGTATGATTACATCTCTGTCACTTCTGTTACTTCACATTTTCTTCCTCATTCTTCATCACATTGAAAACTATTAAAAATTCTTACTTTTTTCTGCTATAACTGCAGAATTTCCCCTTTTTTTTAATAAAACAGAATATTTATATCACTTGTATGCGGTGAAATGGTCTAATAAAACAATGACCAACAAAATAAAATAGGCCCAATAAAACCTGGCTAACATGTTAAAAATACAACCGTGTGTTTTTATTTTTATCCTTCCTTTTTGATCTACTGACCTGTCGCTTGGATGATGACGTAAGGGTTTGTTACTTCGTCGGTTGTTAGCTATCAATGAAGTTTCCTCAACACTGCCAAACAGTGTTCTGGCACTGACATTAACCAGTCTATCCGAGCCTGGTTCAAGCACTGGCAACTCAAGAATGAACATTCTCGAGCCAGGCACAGGCCTGAGCACGCCACGTGAAAAGGCCCTTAGATACAACCCAAAGAAGGGAGAGGAGCATCTCAGGTGCTTGAGACTCTCTGTCCTTCAGGTTTAAGATGTTTCTCTATGCACTGTGGGGGCAGTGTTGTATAGTTTAGCTTTAATTTTTGGCCAGTGAACAGAACAAAAAACAAAAAGCTGCAATGTTTTTAATGGTCACACCGACCACCGCCATCTATTGCGCTTTTAGGTCTCTGTACGCTATCATGATCTCTTTCATCATCACAATGTTTGCTTTCAAACTCAAAAGTGAATTCTGAACTACACCGCCCCTAAGGGCCACAATCCTCCAGGTTTTTAATGTGTTTCTGTTTCAGCTCACTTGAATCAAATGAAATGGATCTGACAGCCTATCAAGTTGATGACTCATTAATCGGAGTCAGGAGTGATGGAAAACCTGCTGGATTGGTTCCCTTTTAGGACCAAATAGCCTTGATGTAAAGCATACGGTGCATGAGAGTGAGCAGTGATATTTGACAATGTTTGATGTGGATGTACCATCACATGTTTAAAGGGGGAATAAAAGGCTTCAGTATTGCACATATCTAGTTTTGGCTCATCATGGATAGCAGATTTCATCAGTTAGTAAAAAAACAAAACCTTATTAAAAGCATTTTGTGGAGCTCACTTCCAGAAAATAACCACAGCCTTCCTCCAAACATAACTCTGGTGACATCATTTGAAGCAGTTCATAACACATTATGAAATAATGGTCTTAAAGTATCCATTTGACCCTTGTGTGTGTAGAGAGGGCATATTTAGTTTCTCCCTTTTAAAATATATTCCAAAAGATTTATCAAAGTAGCATGCCATGATTTAAACAATTGGTTCCCATTTTTATTATGAGTCATCCTACATGCCTGCCTACCTGTATGTGCCTTAAAAGTTCATCCTCCATCCATCGTATTCATTAATGATTTACTCACTGCTTTGTTTTTTTCATGTATAAAAGCACAAAGATACAAAGTCGTGAATCACCATCTACATCATTGTCATCATTGTTAGTCAGAAAATTTCATTCCAAGGGTGTGAGAACATCCGGTGATGTGCTTGTGGGCGTTTGCATGCGTCTGTGTCTGGTCTATCTATTAGCCGATCCTGCCGATCAATGAAGTCAGCGACCAGTCTGATGGCTAACACTGTGAGTATAGATCCAAGCTCAAGTTCATTTAAGTGTGTGTGAGGGTTAGCATGAAGGGCTTAGATGGACTATGTATTCTTTTGTGATGTGTGTATAAATGATTGCTGGACATTCTGGCCATCTATTTTGGCATGTTTGTGAAACAGGAAGATATACCTGTCTGACTTCTTTTTTTCCCCTTGAGTGTGTGTTTGTTGAAACACTGATTACGACTGTGAGCATTCAGCAGTGGCAGCAGCTTGAACTGACAGACAGACACACAAAGAGTGAGCGAGTGTGTCTATTCACCATATGCGGCCGTTTAAGCAGCAATCAACCCTCCCTGTCCTGCTTAGTATTCCTGAGGGATGCCCAGAGGCTACAAAAGCGAGGGCTGGATATTGCAAGTTTGGCCAAGTAGTGTCATGGATAAATAAGAGCTGCAAGGCTGTGAAAAATGAGGCAGTGGTGAAAATACTGATATATCAAGAGATGCATCCGCATACATGCATATTTGAACTAATTTAAAGTGATGTTACAGGAAATTATTGTTTCACATTCCCAAAACTGCAGGGCATAAACAGTTGATTATAAAAGTATAGCCACATACTGGTACTTTATGCCCTGATTTTAATGTCTACCTAGAGTTACGTAGTAATGAAACAGCATTTTTTATTTCCTCTGTGTTCTCTTAGACCCTTTCTGTCAATAAAGTTCAAGTTACTTGTGGTCTGTACCAGCAAGCTGCTTGATCTGCTTGTAGCTAAAGAGTGAAGCAACATACCCAGATAGCAAAACAGTGGTGGCGTTGCATTGTGGGTATGTACCACACATATGAGGTATAGATTTTGAAGGAGAATAGTCAGTCTAGATATGTTTTAACCTTAAAAGCTGAACCATCTTATAAAAATGAGAGTTCAGGTGCATCATCTGTGATATTTAAGAGACTTTCCTTGTGAGGTGGATTTTGGTCAAGGTTTCTTTCAGTTAAAGGGAACTAAAGTTTTTGTTATTTTCCTCCCAAGTTTTGATTACAATGATGGTAACTTTAAAGGAACATAAAAAAAGCTTTTCATAGAGTACATATCTCTTTTAAACACCTAATTTATGGCACCTGATTCTTAAAAGAAACCCACCCAAAACACCAATTCCTACTGATTCCAACACAAAACCAACAAGTTTGATCCAATTAGCTGTGTATTCTGGAGCAGTCCTTTATAAACATGTAAAGTGCTGGCTCAAATTCCAAGAGGGAGTTTGAATGGTCTCCTTTTACATGTCTCTGGTTACTGGGGTTTTGTCCCACAGTCCAAAAAAAAAATAATGCTAAGTTAACTGCTCATTCTGCAGAGAATGTGTGCACATGGTTAGTTGTGACTATTTGGGGTGAAAATGGTTTTGTCATTAGAAAAGTCTAATCTGTGATATTTCAAAATGATTATAATGCATTATTGTAGTATTATTGAGGAGTGAAGATTTGGGGATTTTGAGCAAAGCTTTAACCATCAAGTGATACAAAAGGTTTCATAAACCGTATTTATCAAATAAGACAAAATGTAATCACTTGCAAAATAAATATGAGGGGAGATTTCAATGATTACATAGAAAACTTTTGTGAACATGCTTGTTGCAATGTACTGGCAGCAGATGGTGAGTGAGTGTTAGAGATCAGTCGTTGAAAACTGCAGTGAAAATTGTTGAAATACTGGCTGAAATTAAACAGCCTGCATCCTTTTTGATTAAAGTAGAACACATGAGTGCGTTTTCATCAGTCAGTGGATGCCATGCTCCAGTAAATATGTGTATTTAATCACAGAAACTAGTTGGATTGTATCAGACACAGAGAGCAATCGAAGTGGTTTCTATGTTTGATATTCAGAGCAATAATCTATCTGAAAATTGCTGGACTAATTCATTCCTGAACCTCATTACTGTAGGGTCAGTTTCCTGACTTAAAATGCAGGTATTGTACCAAAGAAAGTGTTATAGATTGGAAACTTTAGGGCATCTCAACAGGTATTGCACTGACTCAATTAATTTTATTTCAGATATTTTTGGTTCTCTGAATGTTAACTCTGCAAACTCTTGTGATCTCTTCACTTCTGATAAGAGCTAATGAGATGTATCCAGTAACACCTCATTACCTTCTTGATGATTGGCACACAAATGAATGTAATCCGCAGATATATAAACTCTCTGCGAATCTGGCAATCTAAAAGGTATTTGAATCCAAAACTGAGGGCTGACTGAAGTCCATAAATCTATTATTTCTAAAATTGTATCTATAATTAATTGCGTAAGAAATAAAGTTTGATTCACCTTTCATGGGCTTCAATTAACTTTAGAGGTGTTCCTTTTTCACTCATAAATAATAAAAACCATTGATCATCTTTTAACAATGGAACGCTCCACTGGGAGACCTTAGGACCTGACTTTCAGCCAAATGTTTTTTTTTACATCAATCTACCAACCAAATCAGTGCTGTGTAACCCCTCCATGGCAACAACCCTCCCAAGTTGCCACCAACCTCCCCAGCAGGACAATGTGTCCTACACCAGTTTAAAAACTACACAAGGACAACACAAGGAATACAAAAAAAACAAACATTTAAAAGCCTTAAACTCTGCTGATACAAATCCCATGGAGGGTCTAAAGCATCGATTAGAACAAGCCTGGTGCTCACAGCTGTTCTCTTTCCATGCCCTGATGAGGGGCATGACTAAATAGTATATTTGTTATGGTGCACCTCTTTCAATCATTTCTAAAGTGGGTAATTTCAAGGTAGAAATGCAGAAATAAACCAATGAACATTTCAAGTTATCAGTTGTTTTGTTCATTGATACTTTACCTATTATAAAGACATTACAGTGGAACGTTAACACTGTTTCTTACACTGATATGTTCAGATGTCCAATTGACCAGTCACGATCCAAATATAATGTGTCCTCTTTTAATTAGGTTTTCGTTCCTCACTCAAAATATATATATACAGTATATTAATAATGTTACATCACAAAATTGTTTTCAATGCAAATGACTTACCGTAAAGGATATTGATGAGGGAAATCGGCATGACCAGGATGCCCACGAGCATGTCGGCTACAGCCAGGGACCTTAGGAAGAAGTTAGTGGCATTTTGCAGCTTTTTCTCCAGAGACACTGCCAGGATCACCAAAATGTTTCCACCAACCGTCAATGCGATGATGACAAGAATGAGCAGTGCCGGCCAGTTTTTCTCTTTGATCACAGTCCTGGTAACAGACTCTTGTGTTGTGTAATTGTCCAGACCTAAACTCATTGTGGCTGCACCTACCCCTCCAATGCTGCCACCTATCCCCCATGGCAGGGTTTGGTTGAGATCCAGGGGGATGTTGCTTGGCCAGGCCATTGGACCACCAACATTGAGGGAAGAGATGGTTGTGCTGAATCCTCCTAAAAGAGCCCTCTGTGGGCCACCCATTTCAAAGGGAGATGTATCACTTTTGGATATTAAGAGAGAACAGAGTCCCTAAGCTTTAGTTCATCTTCTGATGTAAGAAAAAGTTGGGGGACGCATAGAGGGAAACTTCAGTGAGGTGTTGAATTGTCAACATTAGCAGGACACCACTGGGTTCAGGGAGAAGGGCGAAAAAGAGGAAAGAAAGACTTGGGAGATTGGGGAATGATAGGGAAGCGGGAGAATTGCTGAGGAGGAACCAGCTCCGAGTGTTCTTGATTCTATATAATATTGGATAAGGTTTGCTAGCTGCATACAGCCTCAAATTGCCGTCCAAGTTCCAAAGCTTTCATTTGCAGCCAACAAATCATTGGCAAACTGCTCTCCAGGTATGCACACTGACCCAGTATGTCCCGAGTTGCTTCTTGGTATTCAACCACATCTCCTGGCTGATGGAAGGGAGAGTTTAAGAGCTTCTAATTCAGAACTGAAAATTGGATTACTTGTATCCATGGCTGGTTGCCTTCTCTGTTCCAGCAATCACTATTCATCAGGTTGCCCAGGGGTATGTTTCATCAATGCCTCCATTTGGCCGTACACCTTGCCGCTTTGTTTTCAATGTTCCAAGGTGTTTATCCAAGTGGCTCTTCGTCCATCAGACAAGGTGATCAGTCCAAGCTGTAGAAGACAGCCAAAGAAAAGAAGAAGTTATATTCTTTTATTTGCTCAGTTCAAACCTTTGACATACTCTTGCTTCCCTTTTCTCCATGATGTTGTAAGCTTTATTTGGTGCTTACAACCTGTCTTTCATCCATAATTTCTATCCCCTTCTTCCATTCCTCACTTACATTCTCCTGCACTACTAATGCATCCACCAATCAAACCAACTCAATTACTTTTTCTCGTTTTCCCACCCTTTGCTACCTTTGTTTTTGCAACAATTCTTGCTTTATCAGATACATTTATGATATTCTCAGCACTCCAAATCAATGATTTGAGAGTATAGCTAACAGCGTTAAGCTATAGTAATTCAACATGAACTAAGGGTGATAAACTGAAACAGCGGCTTTATTATTTACGCCCTCACATTGCAGTATGTGTTCAGAACCTGTCCTTTCTATTTACCCTTACCACTCAGTTGGCCTGGTGATTTAACACCTCATAAATGTTTTCAAGGATAGGTGGAGGAGTAAGAGTCCATGAGTGAATGCGAGTGAGCATGTTTGCACACATATGTCTTTGTCTCTAGCAGTAAGAGTATAAAAACGTGTTGGAACCAATGAAACATGTTTTGCGTGGGCAGGAAAAGTGAATGGCGTATGTGTCTCTGTGTGTATCTTTGAGATAAAAAGCCAGCACATTTCCAGATGGACCCAAGCCTCAAGCAAAAATACGTCAGCAAGCAGTGATTCTATGATACAAGATCAAGAAGAAAGAGACAAAGTAACAGGAAAGTAACAGGAAATCCCAATGTGGATTTTCTTTCACCAGCTGTGCGTTAACATTGGTTTGGTCTGAAATGAACAAGCAGTTATTTGTTTCTATCTTTTATTCGTTTGTCTAAATCATGTTCATAAGTGATCCTGGGCAATTAAAATTAAGACAGATAATTAATGTGCGCATGTGTCGGCAAATGAATTTTCTGCTCTGACATTTTTTTTTTTTTTATTACAAATCATAATTAAAGCATTGAATAATAAAACCCTTTTTCCAACCTTTCAAACCAACCTCTGTGACAGTAAGCAAAATTCTTCTTTGGCTTCCAGTGAGACATCTTCGTGGTTAAGTAATTAGTTTGATAAACATTTATGACTAGTATTAAAAACAAATTATTCATACTCAGGATTTTTATGCAGCATTTCAGCTGGTTGGAAGATGAGATATCAGGAAGTCATCGGTGCCTGACGGTTTTCTGCATGTTGTTTTCATAATGTGTATTTTCATTAATGATCATGTGGGGCATTTCTTTCTCTTCCTCTCATTTTGGTCGGTCCTGGTTTTGTTCCATTTTGCTCATTCTGCTTTCCTTCACAGGGACTGGTGGGTGGTGTCAATCAGGATGATTGGGAGCCTCTGGCCAGTTCTCCTGACAGTCATCAAATACCAACTGATTTAGTCTGTTGGTTCCCTTCCTTCCTTTCCTTAGCTACAGTAATGCCACCATGTTCGGCCCAACTTCACCAGGTCAGAAGTCAGTTCACACAGGTGATATTATATAGTATAGTGAACAGAATGTCTGCTGAGGGCAGCCAACGGTTGAAGTTTAACATGTTTATCAATGTTGTGCCAATAATAACTCTCATGCAGTTTGTTGGAGCATATTTTTCTGTTAGCTAGTTTTGATTCTACTTAACAGGAGAACAGTTTATGAGGAGTTTAGATGTGAAAAAAAGAATGGAAGGTTTCTGTTTCAGTGGTTTCAGTGACAGCTCTGTGTGATCAATGTCAGGAATGAGACTGATTAGTTCAACTAGGTTACAACCTCACCGTGAGAGGGAAAAATAAAAAGAAGGGGCTTTGATAATAAATAGTCAACATGGATCCCTCCTTTATTCCAGCTGGACCACAAACTGTTTTTATTCTCTGTATAGATTCCAGTGCAGACATTAAATGACACATACTGACATATGTTTACAGTAAAAATGTGCAGGTGTGATATGAGGTCAGACTAGCAAAGCTTAATATGTAGTTCATTTTCTAAATCAGTATTCTGATAAAAACAAAATTAAGCAAATTCTATAACAAAGAAACTCTGTGAAAATATATTAAATCATTCTACTTGTCAATATACGTATATGATTATATTGCCTATATAAAAATATAAAGCAGATCATCTGAGTTATCTAGTTGTCTTCAGTGTTGCAGAAGCTCCAGATTTAGAAATCTGTGAGATATTTCTCTGCACAGCACCATCTTCAGTTCCCCTGAAAGAAATGCTGGTGTCCTTCCTGTATGTTACAGTCACAGTTAGACAGTTCAGTTTTGCTTTGCTGATGCTATTTTCAAGTATTTCCAGCAACTCTTCCCGCCATCTAATCTGAAGTTCAGTCATGACCAGGGCCGTAACCAGGATTTTTCAAATACCGAGGTCAAATATTACGATACATCTTATTTAATAAAAAAAAACATCCTAATATAGTGACTTTTCATACATTTTTTGAAATGTGAATGAACAGAGTTAAAATCACAAGCCCAACAAGCAGATGACCATGTAG
>JBBBVT010000005.1:18944266-18959190 GCA_037177035.1 Craterocephalus eyresii | reverse complement strand
GTCTCGCTGCTAGGTCGTCTTAAGTCGGCGACGTAAAAAAGACGCGGCGGCGCGTCCAATGACTCCTGAGTGTTAAGCAGTTGTTTTGGGGAGAAGGAAAAACTGAAATACTAAAGATTGTACAATCTGAGCCGTACATTGTAAGAAATATAAGGTAGTGTGGGAACACTGGTATGCTGCGTGTCTAGACTACTTTAAAAAAATGGACTTGTTCTTTGCTACTACAGACTTTAAAGCCATCTACAACAGTGTCATCATAAGAAATGTTCATCTGCTCCATGTAGTTTGTCTTGTCCTTGGATCTACAACTTTGCACGAATCCATTTTTCAGCTCTTTGTTATAGGACCAGTGAAAATGTCGAACACTTGTGTATCTTTTCATTTCACCGCTGCCTACGACTTTGTTGGCCAGGACAGATTAAGAGGCGAGAGTTTGCCGTAAATCTCCTCCCGACTGCTTCGCTCGCTTCCCTCTTCCGAGCGATTTGAACCAAAAGTTTGACAAACTGATTCCTCACATTCAAGGTTTCGCGCCAGAGATAATAAAGACAACTTCAAGTTACACTGTGCAGAGCTCAGATGTTGCTGCGATGAGGGTTTATGTGAGTGTGTTTTCTTTCCAGGACAGTTTGAGAAATGCAAAAGCTCTCCTATGGACATCAAAATTTTTTCTCTGCATGGACCACAAATAAAACCAATATATAAGCCAACGACTTTATAATATGCTGAAGGTTTGTTTATTGACCTTGGGAGGTGGCATGCCGAGTATGTAAATACCCTGTTTCATTGATATGACATTAAACACGGGAGATGCCTTCGACAAGAAGACGAGAGCTCTTTTTATCCCACTCAAGCCGGCCCATCTCTTCTTCGTCCTCCTCATCTCTAAATTAGATTTTTTTCAGAGACATTGTCTGTTTTCCATTTACATTATCACAAAAAAAAACACACTGTGAGGAGGAAGAGAAAGCTGAACGAGTAGGAGGACAGTTTGCGCAGCACGGCATCTAAACACACAAAAGTGCAAGTGTGTTTGCGTTTGCCCACGTGTGTGCGTGTGTGTGTGTAGGCAGGGCCCATGGGAATCTCACTCAGCCCTTCACTCTTAAACAGGAACATCATTGGTAGATTAAACAAAGGGACACACGCAACACACTTTCCCCCTCTCGTCCTTACTGACAGTTCCTTGATGCTACTGCCTGCATTAATAGGTTTGGCACTGAATGCCGGACCCCCCACCCCCTTAGGGAAGAGCAGGGAGTGGAGAGGAGAAGAATTTCCAATCACTTTAACTGCCAGCGTTGTTGGGATTTTTTGGTTTGGTTACGGCCTTATCAGCATGTTATTATGAAGCTGGAGGACGCTTGATAGACAGCCTGGATGGGGTCCTTTCTTTTATGGGTATGTGTGAGATTGCACGTTTTCTAGACACTCACCACATTGTTTACTCAGTTTTAAGATGAAAGTGGGAGTTGCTTCAGCATCTGGTCTTCTACAGTCCTACAACTGCAGTGTTTTATTTTTAATCACCATTCAGATATTTTACCATAGAATGAACCTCTTTGAACCAAAATGAATCCACAGATTTCTCCATCTGGATAAAACATGCAAAGCTGTGAGGAGAGTTTACAGTAAAACAGTAAAAAAACACATTTATCAAACATTTTTTGGCAGCTTTTTAGCAGTGGTTCTAATGGAATAGTTTTACATTGTAGAATAACTGAAAAGCTGAAATGAATGAAAGTTCTTTGGTTGCAACCCTGTCTGATATCACATCCTCCTGACAAAGATTAATGAAAGAGAGTAGTTCTTCTGCAGTTGCATAATCACATTTTTTCCTGCAGTTCAGCTTGATTTGTTGGGATAACGGGTGTACTTATCTTAAAAATACACAATTAAACAATCGTTGTCCAAACATATCTCAAGTTACACATTTTACAGCCTTCTGAAAGGCAAAATATGATCTAGTGTTCCTGATGAAGGGGCCGCACAGCAATACAAAAAACGAACAGAAAAACTATGCTATTATCAGGTATGGGCCGATGCAAGCATCCAGGAAGTTGATCAAACTTGGTCACATATGGCTCTCTTTAAAATGAAGGCCTGCTTGCCATTGGATTTTCAGCATCAGTCCTATTTGTTTTCAAGGACATTCCTATAAATATGCCAAAAAACTATTATTCTACAGATAGAAGATAGTTGTTTTGCATTGCAAAGATACACAAAACCCCCCAAAAAGACATTTCTATTGGCAAGACGCCATCCTGCAAGGACATAGCAGACATATGTAGCCTAATAGAAATCCCCCGTGGCTGTGACGTAGGTTCGTGTTAACTCTGTCCTCTTTATTCCAATCAATCATGAGACGCGTCGCGACGCATTGATGGAGCTTCTGATACAGTCAGTGACACTCTACTATAAATGTCAGCTATGGCAGCTTCATAAAATATGTCCCGGCCTGGTATACTGACCCGTATAAACTATACAATGATTCCAAACGCTTCTGGGTCGATATTGTTTCTGAGCATGCTTTAACCACGTGAGGGTTACATGACGCAACGAGTTTCAGGGAAGGATTGGACCATTGTGGCATGGGGGGGGGGGCACCACAAAGCAGATGTGGTTAGGGCAGCCACATGGCTAGCAGCGGCGCTGCTGCCCGTACGGTCACAGCCACAGTGTTTTAGCGCCCAAAATAACATTTTTCTTCAAGTATTCTACAGTATGTTCTCCATTTTTAAGAAGTTTGGCCTCTAGGCGAGTTTTATATATATTCAATTGTAATAAAGAACATCTTGCCAAAGGCTTTAATCTACGTATAATTAATTGAAAAACCTTGCAACTGCTGGGTTGTTTGGTCCCTTTATTCTGTAATTGTGTTTTCAGTCTCCTTTCATAGTTATGAATGTTTTTCACTTTGACCAAATTAACTTCTTGTGAAAAGAAAACGTTTCAGGGCTAGGCAGTAAAACTATGTGTCTGCAGCTATAACTGCAGAGCAGAGACACAGGGATATAAAATGTCAGTTTCTGTTTGTTTCACAGCATTTTTGTCAAAAGTGAGAATACAAAGGCGGCATCTCAGGGTCAGACTTTGTGCGCGCACAGCTAAAGCATGTCTTTATTCTGTCTGCTGTGGCCTCACTGCTCTCTGTTTATGTGCCATGTGTCAGCAGCGCCTGTCGCAGAGAAACTGAGCTGCTGCTCTTACAGAGAAAATACCTTGTTCTTTTTTTTTCATACAGCAGCAGTCTTTTAAGGAGAGTCCTCATAGGACCTTATACTGTGATGGAGCTACAGTGAACAATAGAAATATTAACTTGATAAAAAATACTGCAGATGGAAGCTGACTCCTTTTATAGTTTATGCAGTTTCTTTTTAACAGTCACTTAAAAAAAAACAAAAAACAGACTGAATCCTTGAAGAACAGTTAAACAGAAATAAAATTGGTTTACCAACAGTTGAGTTTCATCATTCAGGCTTGAGGATAGCAGAGGGCTTACAGAGGGTTTATTGACTTAAATCAGAGATAAAAACATCTCTATTTGCAGCTGTTTACCACAACAAGTAAAAAATAACTTATTTTTTGCATTTGAACACATCTACTTTGAGGGTTTACTTTTTAAATTCTATTTAATTTATTTAGCAGTTTGTATTTAATTTTTCTTGATGCCTTTTCTGTACCCCGCTGTAATGCTGTATGCAAAGCACCTTGAAGTGTCCTGTAGATGAAATGCGCTATACACATAAACTTGCCTTGCCTTTGATGTGGAATCCTCAATATCACAGAAAGGTGGTGACCTACTGGTTTCCAGGATAACGGTTGCCGTGCCATCCACAACAAGGGGTGGAGGCACAGTTAATGCCGTCCACAACAAATCCCATCCAGTGGAGGTGGTCAATTATCGATACTAGACCATACTCTTATATCATGGTATGGTATATTATACTGTATATAACATACCAGGCTCCCCCTAGCTTCACCTCCTCAGTCACTCCAATGACCACTCCTTAACTGGTCATTTTTCAACCCCTTCATCTAGCAACTAATCGCTGTTGGTTTGTAATGTCACAAACATGCACTTCATTCCGTGGTTTTCATCAGCAACAGAGGCCAGAGGAGACTGGGCATTCTGGTTAGAGATGACAGAAAGGCAACAGTTCCTCAAATAACCACGGGTTCCAATCAAAGTATGCATAATATCATAACTGAACGGACAACACGTCTAACCTTGAAGCAGATGGGCTCCAGCAGCAGACGACCACACTGGGTGTCCCTTCTGCCAGCTAAGAACAGGAAACTGAGGCTACAAATCACATACACTCACCAGAACTGGATGACACAGGGAGCCAGTGAAGTGAGTAGAGGAGTAGAGCTATTTAGTAAAACCTAGACATCTACTAAGACATGTAAATGTAAAGTGATCCGATTAATAAAATGATAAAACCTCTTCTGAATATCTTATGCTTGCCTCCTTTATAGAAGTTATTTTTACTATTTTATCATTTGAAACACTATGCAAGAGACTGCTAGTAAGGCAAAGCAAGGCAAGTTTATTTATAAAGCACTTTTCAGGTTCAAGACAATTCAAAGTGCTTTACATAAAACATTAAAAGCTTAAGAATTACAATAAAATCATTCAACAAAAACAGCATGAAAATGTATTATCTTCTAAGAAAAAGTCTAAAAAAAAATACACATGACGATCTAACAACTACGAAATGCTGCCATCTGATGGCTAATTAATGTTTAACATTACAGTGATTCTGTTAAGTTTCGTGGAAAATAAACTCCTTGAACTTTCTTTTAAAATTCATTGTTTCAAACTGGCTTTTTTTGTGAAATATTCATTTTCTAAATGCAAATACCCTAACACAGAGAGAAGAGGAACGTTTCTAACCTGGATTTAAAAGCTTCACATTTGGTTAGAGTTTAATCTCTACTGGCAGTTTGTTTCACTTGTTTGCAGCATAATAGATAAAAGCTGCTTCTCCCATTTATAAATGCAAATATTTATTAAACTTACGTTCACTCCGTTTTTGGTTAACCTATGTAAGGTTTAGTACTGCTGTTGAGGTGATGGTTGTGTTTTGAGTTGGTATGTTTATACCCAGAATTTTCAAACAGGCCACTATAGCATAAAGTGCATCAGCACCACAGATAGTTAAGATTAATAATTGTAGTGATAAATTTGTGCTGGCAGGACTGGGTAGTGCTATGGTCATTGCACCTGACAGATATACAGTGACTGCCCCTAGAGCTGAGTCACTGCCCCTGACTATCATAATAACCGTCATGATATAGTTTGGCTGGTCATAAAATCAGCTCAGCTTTCGTTTAGCCATATTCACAAGCCACCTAATGAGCTCTTTAATCAAATACTTCTGCTGACATCTAGTAAACCATTTTTCCCACTTAATTGCCACTTGAGCACTGTGAAAATATCTGGTAATCACATAAGTGCACAAATGACCAATCACTGACACCACAGGAGTCAGATCAGACAGAAACAGATAGGGCAGTTTTTACAACAGGTGCTGAAAATAAACTCAGTTGACACAAAGAATGCATCTTCATTATGTCCTTGCTTCATGCAAACACATGCAGAGAACGGTGGGTTCAACAAACTGAATGCCACCTTTATGAAAACTTAGAGTACAGATAATCCAAAACAACAGCAGGGTAAATCAGGACAGCCTAGCAGAAGAATACTAAGCCAAAACACAGCGACTGGACACGCATGAGGAGACAAGATGATACATCGGGAATTAAATCAGAGAGTGGACACATTTAAACAAAGCGAGTGAAGTGGAAAATCCAAAATCTGACAGAACAGAGCAAAACTAGAAAATATGCACAGAGAGGATATGAAAAAAGTGAAAACTGCACAAAAACTGGAATACCCAAACAAAGAGAAAACGAGGCAAATGTAAGGAAAACACGGGAAAAGCAGAGAGGTAATAAATTCAACAGAAAAACCTAAAACCAAAGCACTAGGAAATTTACTTTTGTGCTGTTTTGATCATGTCTCAAAGAAACCAAGATGCCTAGTTCCACATATTAAGCAAGCCAGCAGTCAGAAGAGAGTCGTGACCCATTCATAAAAATTACTACATCAGGTGTTGCTCTCATAAAATTAAGAAATATCAAGAGCTATAAACCATGATTAAGCTGAGTGAATGAAGGAAATTGAAAGGTCTAAGTACAGCTTGTTCAATTGGCTTCTTGATCAGTGTGATTCACTCACTTTGGAAGTGGAAAAATATATACAATACATGTGAAAGTTAAAGAGAAACATTTTTCTTTATCTAATACAAAATTCTGTTTACAATATATATTTCTTCAAGACTTTCAAATATTGAAATGAATGGTCATTAAATTTAAGATGCGTCTTCTTTTCACCGTTTTCCTTAGCAACAACATACATTTACAGACCACTTTATTCGGTTAATTTGTTCAATTGTCAATCCTATATCACATGGCAGCAACTCAGTGCATTTATTCATGCAGACATGGTCAAAGCAACTCACTGAAGTTCAGACAGAGCATCATAATGGGGAAAAGAAGATTTCATTGACTTTCATTGTGGCATGGTGTCAGATAGAATGACCTGAGTAGCTCAGAAACAGCTGATCTACCAAGATTTTCACACATAGCATCTCTTCAGCATTAGGCTTTTGCTTGGGACATGTTTTTAACACTTTCAATCAATGTAGAGTGGGTTGATTTTTTCTTTTTCATTTAAAGAAAGGTAAAAAAGTGACTTAGTTTGGACAAATTAAAGCAAAGTAATTTCTCAGTATTCAAATACACTGTAATAAAATTGGTGGCAGAAACATAGTAGTTGCCAAATATATGGACCCACAGCAAGCAGAGGTAAAAACTTTCTGTTGAGAAACCCCTCTACCCGGAGAAGGCCTGCTTGCTGACTTAGGACAAAAGTTTGTCTTTGTGACAAACAGTCTAAAGATACAATATAAAACAGGATCTTGGCTCAGTTGTCTCTTCAAAACTTAAATGAAATGCTTAAGTTTAATGAGCCGGAGGAGTCCAACATTAGCCTGATGTTGTCAAGCAAAAAAAGAAAAAAAAAAGAGAAAAGAAAAAAAGAAAGAAAAAGAAGCTTTACTCTGAAAAGTCTGGCAAAGTCTAAGTAAAAACTTTGAGTTAATTTTTGCTTAAAATCTCTTTAAAAGATTAAAGATAGTCTGACTCTTGAAAGGAAAACAACTAAAAGTCAAACATTTAGTACAACAAATCTGTAATTTCCTGTAAACACACACAGCAGCATATTGGCAGGAGACCACAGCAGGTGGTCGTAAATATCAAACGAGGAGTCCTTATGCAGATGTGTTAAACTTATTTACTGTTACCGATCAGACATGGAGCAGTACCATTGTAAATTCAGCAATAAGCAGGAATTTATTCCAATGAAGAATGACAGAAAAAAAGGAATATGGTAAGTACTGTGGTTCCAATAAATCATTAAGGTAAAAATTAAAAATAAAATAAAAAACAATCATGTGAAACATGCCGTCTTTCTGAACTTTCAACAGGTTTGAAATGACGTTCTGCTAATTCCTAAAGTAAATAAGCAGCTTCTGGCAAAGGAGCATTCATACGGAGGTAAGCTGTGTTCAAGCAGTGTGTTAATCCCTTTGGGGTAATTTACTTATTTATTTATTTATTTATCTCAGACAGATTTACACTTGATTATGGCTGATCACACTGGCTAAACAAACAGACATACATATGTTGCCCCTTCAGCCACAGTGTAAAGGTGCTTAAACTTAGCAGCTCTGCTGCACAGACAACAAATTGATTTGGGCTTTAGGATTAAAGAGACTGTGCATGCGCATGAGTCGTATGTTTAAATACAGTTTTGAAGCGAGACAGAAAGGGGGACCAAGGACAAATTAATGTAGTTATCTGATCTCAATGTTCTGGTGCCAGAGTAGAGGAGAAGCAGAGGAGAAAAGAGGTAGCAGGAGGACTTAGCAAAATGGAGGAAAGGAAAGCTCCTCCACACCTGAGGGCTAGAGATACTAATTAAACTTGAGAGACATGCCCTTTCTGTCCTACTCCCTCAGAAAGCCTGTGTGTGTGCATTTCTAAATGATGAAGGGGTAAAGTCATCACAGCCAGATGGATTCAAAACACTTGTGCTGTGAATAAATCATCCATCACATCATTATTTACTAATATATACCTTCTTCTACAGTATAAAGTATATGTTGTAAAGCAGGGGTGGCCAACCCTGGTCCTCGAGAGCCCCGTTCCTGCAGGTTTTCCATTCATCCCTCCTTCAACACACCTGATTCAAATCAAAATAGATCCAACAACCAATCACAGTGGCTCATTCATTTGAATCAGGTTTGTTGGACGTGGGATGGATGGAAAACTTGCAGGAACAGGGCTCTCGAGGACCAGGGTAGGCCACCCCTGTTGTAAAATGTACTCTTGGGTTGTTTGGGTTTCCTACTGAAGCCTTTCAATTGCTATGTTTTCGACAAACCTTACATCAGGTGACCTTAAGATATTGCACCCTGGAGACAGAAGTGAAGGTGAGCGTCAATGCTAGCTGCTCTTAAGCGATGCTAATGCTCTTACAGTCACTAGTTTTTCTTACTTTTCCAAAATGCCTGTTGAGCAAATAGCACTCAGCCACCAACTATGGAGAGGCTTTTTTTTTTGTTTTGCTTTTTTTTTTTACTTCCAGGAGGTGCAAGAATCAAGTGTCATAAAATATCTGGAGAAGAAGTTTAAGCGGTTTATTCTACAATGTTAGCATAGTAGGGCTAAGTTATGTAGCTACAGCAATGTGGATGCCACTTTGACACTTTTATTTTGTTTGTTGCTGTACAGAAAGGTGTCAGTTCTGGTATGTTCTGAACATAAAAACACAAAATTTGTGTTGTACCACTAATTTAGATGTGATGTATTTCTAATCTGGAGATCATTTTACTTTGTTTTAGTGGTGATATGTAAATATAAGACATTACAACATACTTCTATTGGATTTAGGCAGCAATGTTGCTTGGTTAGGATCACAGTTTTGGCTAAAATACATTCTTTTTACAATGCAACCACCACCAATCCTTTGCAGTTAACCTCCAGATGTTTCAAATTCTTTAAATGTAATTATATGTGTGATCTAGCTGCATGCAAAGTTAGTGGGTAATTTGAACGTGGCCTTGACAGAGGTGGTGCTGAAGGGAAGAAAAGAAATTCAAGCTTGCAATTTAAATCCTGACTATCCACTTACACAAATTTGAAAATGCATGTATGTGAGTCTTTGTGTGAAAACTCTTCTTTCGCTTCTACAGCAATTTCAGGTGTTGGAAGCAGGAAAGGAGATGAGGATGGCTTTTTTTCACTAGGCTCACTGGTCAAGGTTAACCCTATAATGCACAATCTATCATATATACTACTTTAGGTGAGTAAACTTGATACTGATTACAGTAGAAACCCTTCTTCTTCTTATTATTATTCCGCTTATTGGTTCTGTCTTTTGGCTCAGCCCCTTCTCCAAAACAAACCAATGCAGAGTCCGCATCACTGCAGATGTGGCACCAATCCGCCGATTGATCCCCCATTACATTCTCCCCTTGCTCATGTTCAAAACCCCGTTGAAGATAATCAGAGATAATTTGGAGATTGAATAGGTATGGTAGTGGACCCATTTACAGATGTTAAGGAGGGACCAGAGTTCATCTCCTGCCGTGACTCTCTAAATACACAGCTATCGAGTCATGGCTGTGGGTGTTACAAGAATGACTTTGTGTTTTTGATGTGTTTAAGTGTGAACGTTATTTACTGCTAAGCCTTGTCAAAGAAGAATTTCTTTCACCTTTGGGAGAGACACTAAAGTTAAACTATGTGACCATCCACTTAAAATGTGCATGCATAAAGGCCTCCTTTTTCTCTCTTACTTGGTAGCATGTCTTATGGTAAAAGACCAAAATACAAACCCATACTATGTGTAAGACATCAGATTTGAGATGTATGGATTATTAAAAAACACAATGCAAAAACAAAGATTTTTGTTGCATGAACATTCCATGTTTTCCTGAGACCAACTTGGTCAATTAAAGAAAGAAAAATCATCCATTTCTCAAAAGAACTGGACTGAAAATCATTGGCAACAGGCATCTGGGGAGATGACCTCCCCAGAGCTCTGACCTCAATCTTACTGAAGCAGTGTGGGATCATCTTGACAGAGAACAGAACAAAAGGCTGCCAAAATCTAAAAACGAGCTTTGGAAAGTCCTTCAAGAAGTCTGCAGACTACACATGCCTGTCTCAGAATACAAATTTTAGTTGTTGTTTGCAGTGGTTTTCAAGTAAAATTAACATACACTGTCATAAATTTGTTTGGTGTTTTTCAGCCAGTGGTCCAACTACAAGAATGATCCTGACCATTGCGGGGTGTTTAGAGCCCTCTGGGTACAGAAAATGGGAGGTGTGACAAGTACCTGTCAATAAATCATGCTATCACACTTTGGGGAAGTTATTCTGCTACAAGAGAGAAAAGATGTAAGAAAATGTAAGAATATAAAATAAAATTAAACTCTGTTACCTTTATAAGCAATATAAAGTTGTTCTTGTCAAAGTGTCTTGAATATAAATTAAATATTACTTTCAATTTTAAATAAATGTTTTTTTTAGACCATATAGGTTAAATTTGATCATTTCTCATGGCACACCTGACAGTCGCATGGCACACAAAATTTATATAGCACTAACCCTAACCCATGTACACACAACACATAAGAGTCATGACATGGCTAGGTACTGACATTTCACGTGAGGAGGAACCACCTGTGGGAGGCCATCCATATCACAACACAACCTGTGCACACAGACTTCCCTTCCTCCGGTAACATCTTCTGTTGCTTTGCTTATTCTGCTAAAGCAACATAAGATTAGAGTCAGAAAGAAGAGTTTTAAGGTTGAAAAGTTAAAGAATGGGCCTTTAAATTCAATACTTCTGTTTTCTATACCACACTACACTTTATTTTACTGTACTATACTTTATTATGAAGTCATTTACCAGGCACTTTTATCCAAAGTGTCACAACAAAGACCATATCAGTCCACAGGTACAACAATGGGATGGAATCAAACTGCAGAGTTGATACAAAAAAAAATCAGAGAAGATGATCAATGCATGAAACTTTTCAAAATCAGCTACTAAACAAATCAAAGAAGTACAAGAAGAAGAACAGTTTGTCTTCCTTTACTATGGCCAGTAAAATGTATGAAAGTCACTTTCATACAAAATCATTTTTTGCTCAGGTTCTGTCGTTTTTCTCTGCAGGACAGATTCTACAGCTTTTATTTTGTTGACCAACAATAAAACTAAACAGAGCTAGTACACTGTAAGCCATTCATGATCTGCTGTCATGAAACAGAAAGTAACAGGTACAAATAGATTTATTAACATCTGCGAGTATGTTTTGAGTGTTAGTACAAAATAAGAATCCAAGCAGTGGAGTAGACATGCCCCTTTCCTTTATCTATGTGGCAACAAAATAAATTAGCAAGCTAATGTGCCAAGGATAATACGGCCAAAGGAAAACCATGATAGAAGGTCAGCACATTTACTCCTGTAATACACAGGGGCAGAAGTACCTCTTGATTTCCATCTATGTTTAAAAACATCTAGCTTATTTAGGTCCCTAAAAATCATCAAATAAGCAAAAAATCAGATCAGTATGATGTATCAGCCAAGATGTTTACTGAAACCCCTATATATGAAGAATATCCAAGTTATATTGCTGAAAAAACAAACAACATGTTATTTGGATTCTGAAATCAACTTCAAAATGTTGGAGCCCATATCAGTCCTACAGCCTCACTGAGAGCGGAGTTTCTTTTGAACTTCCTTAAAAAGAAATTGGATGGTGGATTCAATACTCCACCTGCAACAGAACATTCCCCAAGTCTTTGACCTCTTTAAAGGTTTCCTGACAAGCAGGTGTCCACTCAAATTTAACTTTTGAACTGGAAAGGTCTGGTTAAAAGATGCAGCAACTGTCAAAATGTTGCAAAATTGTCCATAGGCAGCCAACCATACCCCACAAAAATCCCTCTCACACCTCTAGCCAAGTCAGATCTGCCGTGACAAGAATTTGTATGCTTAACCACACCAACCTCTCAGGCGCAGGACACTCAATTATGATCCACTCTAGCAAATTTACCCAGGATAAAATAAAGGAAAACCAAGATGGTGGTGGCGGCCCATCATGTATGGCTAATTAAAATGATATGAATTATGAATTCATTCATTTTGTATACCGCTTAGTCCACTTCTGGGTCACAGGGGAGTTGAAGCTCATTCCAGCAATTAGCAGGCGAGAGGCAGTTTCCACCCTGGACAGGTCGCAGTGCCAACACACAGAGAAAAACAACCAGTCACTCCCAGACTCACTCCTAGAGGGAATTCAGAGCGACCAATTAACCCAACATGCATGTCTTTGGACAGTGGTGGGTAACAATTAGAGAGATCTTCTCCAAAAAAACTCCAATCTTTATCAAGAATTTGTCTCTAGCAACCAACATGTGTGCGAGCCCCAGATGTTCACCAAAAATAAAGCAGAAAGAAAAACAACAGAGGTCGAGTTTCACTTATCGGAATATCAGCAGACATTCCTGGATTAATGAATGCAGGCCGGACTCGGGCAACACAGCAAGAGCACTGAGCTAATTAAAGCCAAGTCCTCAAAGCTTGGCTGGAAGCTGCAACTTTCTCAAAGTGAAAGACAGCCAGAGAATGAGGAATGCTGTCTGAGAAAGAGGGGAGAAAAAAAAAAGGGTGTGCGCTTGTATGCATGTGCGTCAGTCCCCTCAAATAGACCCCCGTCAGATGCAGAGGTAGAGCAGAGGACACAGAGGTGAACATGACAGGAGGAGAGGGAGAATCAGGCATCCACTGGAGGGAGATAATTAACAAATCTGAGCGTGTGCGAGGGGTGACATGCGTGTGTTGTACCAACTGTATCGCCTGCCGATGTATGTGTGTCTGAGCTCATGTGGGAGTTTTTCGCTGTGAGGGGACAGATGGTGCCACGAAACGCTGAATGCTGACGTTCTTTTGTCTGAGCCGAGCCGTAAACATGCCCACAGCATCTCTGAGCTTCAGGTACCCGGATGACATTGGATTGTAGCTTTTGTGTGTGTATTGGTGTGTGTCTGCTGCAGTCCCTTTACACTGACCGAGGCTGCATGAGGAAAAACTAATTGAAAACGATACTGGATCACAACGATAGGTAACAGAGAAAGCAAGCTTGTGAAACCTAAAACTCCAAGATGTTTGTTGCATTGTACGACTTGTAGCACTAATTATTCAACTGATATTCGAAAAATCACAGATTCTTGCTAATTAGTCTGCAATATCACATATTTTAATACAGTTAGACAATTTGCTCTCCATACGGCTTCATTAAAACAGATGTGGATTTGGATGTTAAAGGAGATTTGTGTATTTTGGTGTACTCACCTTTACTTTTGCTGCTCTGATTCTCATATGGATCAATCTCCAAGGGGTGAGTTGTCTCAGTGTTTTTAGTTGTATGCTTTGAAGATCCTTTCTTCAAATCTGATCCATCCAATTATCCACCAAATATCTTTTAGCCTGAAACAAAGAGAGAAATAAACAACTGAATATAAACTTTTAGATTTTAAATATCCAACTTTAGTGTTGACAACAAAAGCAGCAAAAAAGGCTGATATTATGGATGGTAGAAGAACTTCCAGATCATTAAGTTGAAATGTGGAGCCCTGCAGCTGAAGTGCTCCGTTGATGGCACTTTTTCATTATTTTCAACAATGTACTCAATGGAATGATGTGGAACTTTTTTTGCACAGTCATTATCAACTCATCTTCAGTCGAGTTGTTTTCAAGACATAGTCGGAACCTTTGCTACCCACTAGCAACGGTGTTTAAGATGAAGAGAGGATGAGGACCGTGCGCACCCAGTAGCTCTTTAAATGCATCCAACACAACAAAATCAAAACTATTGCAAGCTCAATGAAATGTCAGCAGGAGCTGGATAATGATCAAATCAATAACAACACAATTCTGACCCACAAACGCAACGCAAGGATCGTCTAACTTCTACTGCTCAAGGGCTCTTATGAACAACATTGACACAGAGAACAAGCAGCAGTGAGAGGCCCCGTGCTGGGTCTCATCAGGGCCTGTTGTCTGGGCAAATATAACACTTGAACCTCAAAGATGATTTCAAATTGGCCAGGATGTGCAAACCTATGCAGCCCAGTCTCATAAGGAATAGTCAAATATAAATGTTTGTCCAGACATGCAATATAAAGTCATACTTTCCCTGACCTCAGGGTGGCCAATACACAAAAATGGTCCATCATTTTTCAGCCTCAAGCAGCCACAGAGACATTAAGACTAAATAGTATTTAGTTTGATTTACAGGGGAATAAGGGATATAAAAAGGTCTGAAAGTAGTTGAAGGTGACATCACGATGGACCAAAGTTCTATTAATTTCAATACTTTATTTGAATAGGGCAGTGCATGTTAATGAACATACAATATTGCTATAAATATACTGGATTTAGCAAAGTTCTCCGTAGTCCCATAAATGAAATACATAACATCAACAGTAATGCAACACCATGAAAGACATTACAGTAAGAATAATATTAATTAAATAGTTTAAGACACAAAAACAGTAAATACAACACTCTTAAAGTGTATGTATTAAAAGGGATAATGTTCAGAGCGCTCACAAAACCTTTATACACATACAGAAATACCCCATATACAGTATGTACACACATACATGTGCATATATATATATATATATAAAATATATGAATGTAGTGGTACAACCCACAATTCCAGTATAAATGAAACATTATTAATTTGGATTAAAGGAGACCTCTCACTTTC
>JBBBVT010000005.1:18887368-18902636 GCA_037177035.1 Craterocephalus eyresii | reverse complement strand
TATGAGTACTTTACTGCTTTTATTTTGATTGGTTAACAGGAGGTAATTTTCCCACCACAAGATCCCAGTCCTAATTGGGCACCCAGCGATTATTATGGTAACTGAACATGATTAGAAAGTGTGTAACATTCTAATCATGTTCATTTACCATAATCATCACTGGTGTATGGGATTATGAGGTGCTAAAGTAGGATGACATGATAAGAGAGCTGTCTTTTATTCCTGACTGTCCTGGCTTTTATGGCCTAATTAGAAGAGTCCCAGAGGAGATTCCCTCCACATTGACACTCTGGAAAAAAGGAGGGAGAAGAGGAGTGAGAGGCAAGGCATGCAGGTCAGAGGCAGCACTGAGATGAGGGCTGTCACAGAGGGCTGTAAAATTGATAGAAAGCCAATGCATGAAAGGTGATGGGAGGAATAGTAGAGATAAAAAGAGAACGGAGCAGTCCAAAAATGTTGATTTCGCCCCCACCTTTGAAGCCATGTTAGCCAAGCCAAAGACTGGGAACACATGACTGCTACATTTCACTGTCCTCAGTAACATGAGATGCCCTTGTTCTTCAGCACCATTAGGCAGTTATGAACTTCATTATCTTTACTGTCAGGATTCTGGGACATGTTCCTGCCTCCATTTCTCAGTGATACACATGACTGCTGTTATTATTTCTGTTGGTTATACACTACAATTATAAATTAAACAAAAGAATTATATATGAATGACTACAATTAAATAGTTTACGTAATGTCATTTTGATGCTGATTTGACAGTGATGTGGGATGGTGATGTTTGATTTTGGAGTCAGAGACAAATAAACAGATGGACATTAAAAAGTACATTAATCCAATTAATAAGGATCATGTAAACACCAAATTTCAGTATCAATTCAATGGCACCTCAGGCCAGGAGTCTATAACGAGATAGAATCAGACATGCCATTAAGAGCTCTGTGACATCTAAACTGCTGGGAGATGGCTGATGGAAAACACATCTTGGTTGCACTTCACTTTTATTGACCACTAGATGTCCTATTGGAGCACTGGGTCATTGAAGCCTCAAGTAATGAACCTTCAACAAAGCTACAATCAGCCATCACCAGGTATAAATTGATACTTTGAAAACGACTTAATTTCCACAAATGAAGAGGGGAAAAGCTGACTCTCAATAGGGTGAGCCAAGTCTTCACCTTCTCCAACTCAGCACATGGGGATGGGGCTTTATACTGGCACCAAGTGGCAATTCATATGACGGGCAGACAGTGATACCATCATGTAAAAGAAGGTAAACACTCTGAAGACAGCCACGGTGGTGGTACAGAAGATAGATAGATAGATGCATTTAAGCAGTCTTTCTATTATTTAAACTGACAGTAGGTGTGCACTAAAAATGTAGGAGCGGCTGGCTTGACTACGTGAAAACGAGAGGCGGCTGGCTTGACCGCAGTTGGATCTTGTTGGTAATAATATTAAAAAAAATTCAGTTTGATTCAGTCCATATGCATTATGCTAGAGTAAATGAAACATAGAAACATAACTGTAAACAGCGCTACCCAATTCTATTATCAGTTGATATCGGGAGCAAGTTATAGTAAACGTGGGACACAGATCAGCTTTGCTTTTTTAAGATAAAAGTTAAGTTAAACGTTAAGTTAAATGAACTATACCTGATATTATTTTTATCTTTCTAAGAAAAATGGTTTTTTACGTGGTATAGTATGTGGTAAAAGTGGTAATTTCATTACAATTAATGACTCATTGATTGTGCATATGTACGAGTCCAGGGCATTTTAGTTAGCGAAAGCGGCTAGTTTTTTAGCATTGGCGGGACGCTCTCTCTCTGCCGGGTTAATTTTTGGAACGTCCAGACTCCGATCAGCCTGTAATAGCGTTCCCCTATTGATCCGGAGTCAAATTATGAAAGTTAAACCCTTAGCCAAGAAAAAGCGTCACACAAAAGCTAAAAAAAAAATAGCCGCTATTGCTTACTCAGCTAGCCGGACGTGAAATCGGGTATAGTCCCTTTAAGGTCGGTTACGTGTCATTGCAGTAGGCTCTGTGTATACCAACAGATGCTTGACGCAAATCTGTCAGACTGATGTGCACCCTTGCTACACAGCATGGTTGTGTGGAAGTACTCCCTTCTGATTGGTCAGTTTGGGATCGCGTGTTTCCACATTTCTTCTCTTTTTACTGTATTTCTCATTTGTTTCTGCGTTACAATTCTGTAACTGAAGAGTTATTTCTTCTTTTGCTTCCACTGAGGATGAATATGACTATCACCACAGTATATGTGAACATCATCATAGTCAGGACAAAATCAGAGCAGTTTTAGGACAATAAGCCCAGGGGAGGTCTCAGTTTGGCCAAATTTAGCACCATCTATTCACAACGTCCCCAAAATGGAGGACCTCCAGTTTTAGAAGGTTAAAGGCCAAATAAAAAGTTGAAGTGTATTAAGATACTATACATTTCTCTCTTGTCAGAGTTTACACTGACTCTATTTTGTATAAAAAGTGTACAGAAAAAAAACACTCCCAAACCGTGACCTAGCTAGAATTTATTAATAGAGCTTTGTCAAAAATGAAAATGGAACTACTCTTTATTTAATCAATGGGCGTATAAATTAAAAGCAGAAAGGAAAAAAGTAAAGACGTGAATTATAATGCAATAATGGAAGCACATCAAACAGATCTTTCCCAACACTGAACAGAATACAGAAGTCTTGATAAGTCTTTCAGCCGAATGCCTTCGTTCTGCGCGGCTGATTCACTGACTGTTGAAGGGCTGCTACTTTGAGAAGACCTTGAGAAATCTTTTGTGTCATCAGTTTCAATTCCCCGTTAATTTTCTGTTATTTATTGTCTGCTTGTTTGATTTATTGCCCCTGGCACACACAGAGTCATTTTCTTTTCTTGCCATCTGTTGTTTTCTCTCTCTCTCTCTCTATCTCTCTCTCTATCTCTGATTGCATTTGTTTTCAAATAGCATAATCCCTGACACGTTCATTTCTAGTTTCAAAGTAAATGGCAAGCATTTTCTTTGTCCTTGTATTGATATTTCACATTGTTTTCGTAAGAATCATTCAGGACATTTTAAAACAAACACTGATGGAGATACCTTATTCATATCAGACGGTTGGAGAAAAAACACCATTATAATCCACTTTCCTTGATCATCTTTGAGTTGTTCTTACATATTCTCAGATGTGTTTTGGTAACATTATACTGCAGCAATATGAATACTTTAAACAGGTGTCCAAAGGTTTTTATATTTCGTGTATTTGAGCATTCTCTTGAAAAAATACATTCTTCAGTTTAATAACGATTAGCCTTGAAAAGAAATAAAAATCCATTTTGTGTATCTAATTGCCTCACTTGGGCAAGATAGGCACATTTGATGTACTGCCAATAATCTGTTTCTTTAGTCTTCAGAGATCACAAACCAAAGGACATCTATCTTTGCAGCAGACTGCCTAAGATCTAAAGAGAAAGCTAAGATCTCCATAAGCCCTTACAGATACTCAGAGTATTTGTTCTGTCTGGGGTACAGAAGAGACGGGGATTTGACTTGTGGGAATATCATCCAGCAATGCTTTGCAGTGCAGACTCAGTCAAATCAAAAGGGGGAACATTTTGTAAGATTTCATTTTGTTAGAAGTTTAAGACATGGCAAACTACATAGAGATAGCAAAAACCCTTAATCAAACCATTACATTGCCACTTGCTTAGTTTTTAAACCTTTTTTAAAATGCAATTTATCCAGAGAGTTACTAGAAAGCAAATGTCCTTTTGCCTTCAAACAACTCCTTGTGTCAGAGGCACTTGTTCGGCAGTTGTGTAGAATATAAAAAGAAAATCCACCCTAAAGCATGCCCATTCTTAAGTCATGGCTGTTAAAGCTGCAAAACAACTGAAAATGATTTAAACACAAATTAAAACATGTAAGGTAGTTAGAAGCTATTTAATTCAAGGATATAGGTTATACTGTGAAATTAATCACGAGCAAATAACATGCATTATTTTTTTTCTGACAAACTTGGCATGCCTTTATTCCATTTCCAGATCGTCTTAACCTTCTCATCTTATTTAACAGATTGCTCTTCCTATGTTTCAGCACTGCTGTCGGCTAGCCAGATGATCTTAGATATTCCAACACGATTGGACTATTTTCAGGTTATTTTCAGAGAATTCAGAGTCTGTCATTCTACAGCAAAAAAGGTTATTCACAAGTACAAAACATTCAAAGACAGTTGCCGATCTTCCCAGGAATAGACGTCCCAGCAAGTTAACCCCAAAGTCAAATGATGCATTGTTCAACTTGCAAAAAAAAATGCCCAAGAGCTATATGTCAGATTCATTTATTGCTGGCCTCAGTTAGCATGTTGATATTAAAGTTTATGACAGTACAGGTACCTCTCGGATATTCTGAATATCCTGAAAGGTGTATGCATTTCCCTAACTTAACTTCAAAGCTTCAGAAAACCACAAATTAAAAAAACCCAGAAAATTTTAATATTGCTTGAAATCAATTAAAAATGGATTTTAAATACAAAAATGTCAGGCCTCTGAAAGTAAACTCTTTTATCTACATAAAACATTTCTAGTATATATTCTAATTTCTGATTAGTACATGTATTATAAGAAAAATGTACGAATATTTTTTTTTAGAAGAATAGACAGGTTTACAAAGCTGTTTCTGAACAAACGACAAAGCTTCTAAACCAATGGGCTTTCGTTACATGAAACCAATTGTCTTTGGTGTAAATCTTTGGTCATAGTGCAAAGCACCATGTTTGAAGAAAATAATGAAATAAGATAACACCATCTAATAATTTCAACCGGCCTGTTCTAAAAGACTGGTTGGTGATATGGCTACAAGAACCAACAACTTTGTCCTTCCCCCACTCTGTGCATTTCCGGTGCTCTGGACCCATGGGAAGTCTGAAGAAAAGAAAGGGGTTCGGACTTTTGAATTCAGAATGAAGCTTGCTCAACCCTTATTCCAGGATCTCCTACCCTACAGTACCTTTCACTAAATCATTGTGATTAAAAACGTTCATCAGAAACGGTGAACCTGAAAAGTCGAAAAATCTCTTTGTTGCCGAGAAAGTTAAATGAATAAATGAAGGTATGTGGAATGATGCACTGACCTGACAGCGCTACGCTCAGGAAAGCTGCAGCTTCACTTTTTCTTTGATGTGATGGCCGATCCAATCTGCATGATGGCATTTCTTAATGGAGAAGGAGCTTTTTCCATTTTCCCTTTCAGAACCCAGTTAAAGTTTAGTTTTAGTGACAGACCCCAGTCTATTGATCTAATTGGTGAAAGCTAGCCTGCAACAGAGACAGTGATACAAAGGTGGTTCAGTAAATCGACTGCAGACTACATTTTGAAAGTGCATGCCTTTTCCCAATGAACAAAAAGGCTTCCCAGACTGTTCTAAATGAAAAACTGTCTGGAGCATCAAGCAACTAAAGTAGATAGAAATGGTCAAATCACACAAAAAAACAGAAGCTAATTCAAAATAATTGAAATCAGTGACTTTGATCAGACAGTTGTGAGGACCCTGATTTTGCCTTTGTAAATCTTGTATTTATTTATAGGTTGGTGTGTCATCTGGTACACCTGTGCTATAAAAGCTCTGGCTTCCTGCATTTCTCTCTACTCTACAGCTTGGTTTATTCACACACTGAGTTGCAACCACTTTACACCCCGGACCAGCTGCTTTCACACGCTTCACTCACCTTTTTCTGTTAACAGAGCTCTTTTTTTCTTTGATAAATATATTTTCGCAGTATCAGAAGGCTATGTCCTTGCCTCATTTTTGTCACAGCTTACCACGCAGGTCATGACACTGTTATCTCAAGAGTTTTTGGTCCAAGAGTTTCTTCCAAAACATCCATTAACTGAATTTCAATATATGGCCCGCTACTTAAAATGCGCCTAATCGATAACCTGCCAGTTCCTGCCAAATGACACATCACCTCAACCCTCCGCTGTACACGAATAAGTTTCAGTGTAGGTACTCTAAAACCACTCGATCAGCACTTAAGCACAGTTTTATCCCCTCCCATTGCAGACAAGCACACTCGGCTGTGACAAGGAAATCAATACAAAAGCAAATTACACTGTTCTGTGTACTGAAATGGCCTTCGATAAATCTGTGTATTAGAATGTGAGTGTGAGTGACATCATCAAAGGTTAATTATCGGTGATTAATGGCTTCACCCAGGCTGGCGTTGCGGAGTTTAATATCGCCCTTTGATATTGGTGGAGAGGGTGTTACCCTACAATCTGATAGCGATGCCCTCCAACCGTGAAGACAAAGTGCTTTCCTTCGCATATTAAACAAACACGCTTTGATGAGCGTGCACGCTTGCGTGAAGGGAAAAAAAAAGTAGAGGAGTAGGGAAACTGTAAGTTGCTAAACTGACAAGGTTAGCTGGTAAACGCTGCTTGACAGCATATATAGCAGCTGAAGTGTATACGTGTGTGTCAAACTGTCAAACAGAAGTGGAACAGACAAATTCCCTCAGCACATCAACCGCAAAAGGAAGACTACCCAGAGACCACGCAAGCATGAGAGGGAGACGGGGTGTGAGAAAGATGGGGAGAGTATGGAGTGGGTGTGTGGCAACTGTTTCAGACACACCGGAGGACCAACTCCTTAAGAGTTCAGAGAGAAGACAGGAATGACGAAGGAAATACACAAGTGAAAATAGGAGAGGCTGGATAGGAAGCAGGGAAGGGAAAGTGAGTGAGAGAGGTTAATGGCTGTAAAAATGTATTAAATAGATTAAATAATCAAAGAAAGAATGGGATGAGGGGAGGCAAGAAGGAAAAGTGAGAGAGAAGAAGCAAGGGAAGGATTGGGATAAAAGATTAGAAAGGAAGCATAAAGGGAGGGTCCCGGGGCAGGTTCATGCAAGGATGGGGGATAGAAAACAAAGGAGCAGGTCAAATTCTACACACTGGCAATCAGGAAAAGATGTAGGAAAGAAATGGAACAAAAAAAAAGCTAAAGATAAGAAGGAGTAAAAGGATGAGAGGATGAGTGAGACTAACAAGCATGCAGCTGGAGGACAGAACAGAGATGTAACAGAGGGATAACATAAACAAAGACACGAGGATGAGGAACAGGTTAGAGACTAAATAAATTCCAACAGTGCAGTCAAGGCCAAAAGCACAAATAAGGAAGTTCCAAGCAGAAGGAAAAATGGTATAAAAGTAAGGGAGGAATGGGGGATAAAAGGAAGAGTAAAACTAGCAGCGAAGGAAAGCCAGTGATCTGTCAAAGGAGGAAAGGGATGAAGAAGATGGCTTGGAGATGAGGGAAGAAAGATAAGGAGCATACAATCCAAAAGAGGGAGATAAAAGTGGGATGTGTGCAGTATGGAGGAATGAAAAGACATCAGTAAAGCAAGAACTTTCCTGGAAATACTCTTGGAGTGAAGAGCTGTAACTTTTGTCATTTTTTATCATTTAAAAATAGAAAACAATAAACCAGTCCTCGAAAACCAAGTAATTTGTCCATATTCTTTAACTCAGGGTATGTTTTGAACAGTCAGGGCAATATGGATTAAAAGAAGCTGATTATGTGAAAGAAATAGTAAAAACACCAAGTCAGGTCAAGAATGAGCTCAGGTCACTTCCCTGCTTGTTACTGAGACCTGGAGATGTTGGTTCACAGTAAAGTCGAACAGAGCTTGACAGGATCTGCAGTAAGAAGTGGCATAATTTGGCCAAATCCCAATCTTTCAGGTCTACTTCCTCTAAAAGACTACATGCTGTAATGTCCTACAAAAACAGCTTCATAGCAGTAAGTGGACTGAACACTGAAGAAGTGGCGCTGCAGCAAGAGAATGCAAAGAATGAATTAAGTGATGATTGAGGAAAATGGCAAAGAAAGAAGCCATCAAAGAGAAAATAATCTGTTAAATAATAAAAAAAAAAAATAATCTGCTACATATTAAACAGTCCCGAACGGCTCAACCCTTTCATGTTAAGAACATTGAAAACATGACATTTAGGCATGTACAGAGGCTGAAGTACTTGTTGCAACCAGCCTGGATTTGTGAAAATTTTATTGCATATTGTTTTCTTAATTTCTTATGGTTTAATTTCTTTATTCAACAGTAACATTTTCACTAGGGTTACAGTCTGTGTCCTCTCATTCTAACCTAATCTCACACGTGGCAAATGACACTTGAAACATGAAATCTTTACTTTTCTACGGCACACTGCATACATGCAAAACACGCACACACCACGGTTATGGAATTGTGTAAACAGATACGTTTTCAGACCAGTTATTCCTGGTCCCCACCCGCATAGCAAAGCCTTTCTTTTCCCCATTTTCTTTTCTTGTTTTAAACAGAAAAAAAAGTAATGAAATGAAACAAAAAATTAAAATATTAAACATAAAATAAGCTAACCCTTTCACCATAATGGAAACTCCTTGAACACCCAAAGGACACAGGGAACACAGCATGTAGAAAAGTGTGCATTTTAAATCTACGTGTGTTTGCTGTGCTGCCATTACTCAGCCGAGCCAGAGGCTGACAGCAAGCCAAATATTCATGTGTTTGTCGCTGTATGAACAGGTACATAGAATCTTCTGTCATGGCTGCCTGGGTGCATGACAGCATTGCGACTTTCTGTCGTGTATGCATTTACAGCATTCGCAGCTTTACAGCAGGAGCACGGAACACACACTGTTTTTATTATTTGCACTCAAAGTTGTGACAGGCAGTTGCATAAGTGAAAATTAATGAAAGTCTGAGGGGAACAGTAATGCACAGTGCTTATTTGGAGGAGCTGCTGTCATGACCACCAGATAAATGCGAACCACCGGGGTTTTCTACCACTGCGTGACAATGGGCACTGCTGAGCTGTCATATACCTTTCTGCATCAGGCACTCGCTCTCAAGCATTCAGTCTCAAGACTCCAGACACAAACACCATCATAACATTTAATTGCAAGAATGGGGAGATCAGTGTACTTGAAGAATAATGTTTTCCCTAGGAATTTAGGGAATTCAAGGTGCTCACCTTGAAATAAGGCTAACCCAAAAGTCCAATAAAAACTTTGGCATAGGGGCTTTGCAATGTCAAGAAAACTTCCTTGAGGATGGCAGGAATGATACCTCCAATAATGCTTGGAAAGAGTTTTTTTTATTGAAAAGACAGAAAATGCAACTGATTCTACTGTGATTGTACTGTCATTGAAACCTTACAGAGAAAGCAGCGACTTAAACAGTCTTGAAGTATAAACATTCTACCAACCAACCATTCCCAGGTAATTTATATTTTTCTGTGATTTGCTGGTACACATTAACCAAACTCTGCAGTAAGGATATATATGGCAAGATCAAACTAATTTAAATCTACATTGCAACGCTCTCCATGTGCACCTCCTCTGATAATGCAAAGAAATTGTGGGTTCTCGGAGAACATCAAAGACCCACACAGAATCATCCTTCATATTTCACTGAACGAAGGATGAAGTTCTTCAAAAGGACCCTCAACAAAAGAGGAGTCCTTCAGCAAAAATTGATGTTGCATCAGTTCCAAAGGATTCATCCCTGACTTCAAGGACTTCCTCCATTTGTTTAATTGAATTTTGCCTTGATTCAAACTCAAATTCCAATTTCGTTTCAGCTTTGTTTGTATTGCACCACCACAGCAAAGTCATCACAATCCAATCCTATGGAGTCCAAAAATAATCCAACATTGAAATTGGATATTTATGACCCCCTTAACCCTGGCAAATGAAGCTTTTTGACCGAAAATAATTAACTGATTTCATGTACTTATTTTACAACCTGCAAGCAGGCAGACTCATCCTTCTCCATCCGCTACTTTCCATTTTCTCATGTATATCTCATTCTCCCATGTCCTTTATTCCACGGACTCCCTTTCTCAGAGCCCTTTCCTTGGAAGTCCCTCTCAACCTTCATATCTTTCACAAGTGACAGTCTCACTGTGGAGCGCCGAGAGGAGATCAAACGGGAAGGAAATTGCAAAATAACTGCTGTCAGAATGGGAAGAGATAGTAGTGGCCACAGCATACAGCAGAGAAAATCTACAAGGAGCCATGTGGGTTGTAATTCACACTTTACTTCGCACTTACATGTGATTTCAAAAGGATTCTCCGGAGAGCTGCAGCAACACAGCAGGATGGGAGAGTATCACCATAGATTTTATGTTAGAAAATGTCCCGCCAAGACGTTTATGATTCTAAGCTCAGTTTTTCATTGCATGTGCGAGATTATTGATGTCATTACGATGTTTTAATGACATCCCTGAAGCAACAGGGGATAAACAGGACTCAAACTGTGATGTGATAGCATTCTGCCTCAGTGAAGCTAAGGGATATAAACGAACAAACAAAAGATGCTTTTTCAGGTAATGTTTTTAACGTGACAAGACTGAAATTTGGGAGATTTTCTGGCCCCTAAAAAAGGTCATTTCTCCATCTGTTTAACATCCTGTCTCTTCTCTGAGCTGATGTTCTCGACACAAAGTTGCGTAGTGTGGTCCCTAGGACCCTACAGGGAAATAATGGCCCAAAGAATGTGCATAATGCATGTCATCAAAACAAGTCATACATACAATTTTTTTAAAAGGTAAATGTTGCTGGAGCTATAGCTGGTATTTTTCTAATCTTTCTAAAAGGGGTAAGTCCATAAAAATGAATGAATTTTCTCAATCCAGGCCATTTTAGTTAGCAAAAGCTTTGGCATGACCCTCTCTCAGCCAATGGGTTTAACTTCCAAAACCTCTGGATTTCTTGGGGAATGGTCTTACTGGCTGATCGGAATCCAGGAGTTCAGGAAGTTAAGCCCATTGGCAGAGAAAGAGCGTCACGCCAAAGCTAAAAAAATAGTCACTTCCGCTAACTAAAATGGCCTGGATATGGGCCAATGGGTGGTATACTGAAGGTATACAAAACAGCAGGAGAGACACATTTAGAGTAACTAGTTAACTAAGTTAACTAGTATAATTGGTGAAAACCATGAAATGCTCTGCTACAAAATGGCTTTAAACTATATTGGTTTCCTTGCTTTCCTTTTCTTACATTATTGAACCTCAGACATTTTAGCATTCCATGGTGAAAAACTATGTGTACGCATCGTACAACAGAGGCAGCTTGCAGGAGGAATTGATTCAAACAGTTTTATGTGGCATGGAACCATGATATAAACTATGTAAAACTGAGTTTTGTGTGCATTTTTTGTTTGTTTTTACTCATTCATTGATATTTTTCAGATTTTTCCCTCTTTTCCAAAAAAAGTATCCATCCATCCATCGATCCATCCATCCAGACATTTAAAGTGCATTGAGGAGGGGGTGTTTGGCCTCAAGCAGCTGCTTTAGTCATTTATGCCTTGGGCACAGTAAAACATGTTTCCCCAAAACAAATTGTAGACCATTAAAAACTAAACCAGACATAGACTTTATAAACTGTTATTAAAAGGCTCAAAACAGCAGTTTAAAAGCAAAATTAAATAATAGTGGCCATAAACATTGTAGGAAATCCACTCACAGTAATGTTACATCGTGCTGTCATTGCCCATTGGTGGTAAGTTCTGCATTAAACATTGGGCGAAATAACTAGAGACTCGGTGGGCAGGTGGAACATCGGTCAGGTGTATTCTAACTTTTATGCAGATCTATACAATTTTGGCATTATCCTCTTTTACTTCATTTAGCCTTTCATCTTGAATCAGTGATCTCGGTAAAAGGTATCAGCAAAACGAGTGTAAAAGGCTGGTACATACCAAAAGACTTAACCGTGTCATCATTACTTTCATCCTGACTCATTTCACCTGAAGAACGTTCACTTTGTTCCTCAGATAAATCAAATCCTCACATTTTTAATTGAATTGCAGACACGGTTTCTTTCTACCTGAAGATGCAGAAGTGTAAAATTGCAAAGATCAGGCACAAATTTGTTATTTAAATGAGCTGATGCCGTTTATACTGATGCCATTTATGCAGTCATTCCAGATAATGATGTTAGTCTACAGTTCAGTCGTCTCTTAGACTGGGAATACTAATGCAAAGCTCTGCATTAGTTCCGCACCGCATCATGTTCCGCATCGCTTTGAAGTGAATGTTGAACTCACCGATTGATAAGCAAAAATGCCAATGAACTTCAGCTTTCTTGTGTTGGTTTGTGTGTATGTTACATACAAATGGTACTGGCTCTGAGCAAATTCTCAAAAAATATAATGTGTGACAACACGTGACATGTATGTTCAAAAGAATTTTATTACTTGCACAAGCCTAGCTGAAACCGCAACTGAAACAGTATGTAAAAGACAGTCTACCTTAAATCCAGCAATCCACAGGCTTAGATAGTCAAAAGCATATGATCAGAGTCTACATAACTTCAGGATATGAAGTCATGATGGAGTCTTTTCCAAAAACCCCACCATTATGTGTTTTAACAAAACACTCCAACACATCAACATGCTGATTTAAAACCATTATTTGTTTAAAGGTCACCGTTTGTTTTGCTGCATAGTTTAGTGAGCAGTGGATGAATAAGCTCTGACACGCATGAAGCTAAAAGCTAAAATGTTAATATCTGGAGCTTCATGTTTTCTTCAATTGAAGTGAAAAAACTAAAGATATCAATCAGGTTTTTAAGACTATGTTTTCATAATCATGATGAGACAGAGTCAATGTAGTGATTCATACCCTCCCATTAAGGAAAATAACTGACTCTGAAAAAAGTAATAAAACTTTGCTAAAACATAATTTAATGGATTGATATGGCTTTTATTTGAGTTGAAAAAATGGTCCAAAATACCTGTCAACAGGTGCAGTAGTTTGACAGTTACAGAAATCACTTGATTGCAGTGATTCAAGTCATGAGTTACAACCTCAAAAAAGATTGTTCAACAAAATATTACATGTTTTGAACATGGTTTGAAATTTAGCTTGTAAAAGTTGAGCATTTTTATATGTGCATTCAAAGTTTTAGAGAAAGTCAATTTAATTCACCCACAGAGGTAATGGTGCATTTTAAGTTTGTTCTGATATCCCTCACTGAAAATTCAAACTTTGGTTATTTGCAAAGCGCTTTTCCTGCGATTGGCAACACAAAGTGCTTGACACAATAAAAGCAAATTTTATACATAAAAGCCTTCACACATTATACTGTATCATGAAAACACACACATCCCTGCAACCTCCTTCTCACAGTTACACAAGCACGCACAAAACAGAAAAGAAATGCACAAATTTTCCCCTTGTTTTCCTTCCTATTCTAAATGTAAAATAGTATCCAAAGTTTCTGTCTCTTAGGTGAATGTAAAAAAATCAAAATCTGGCTTGACGCTGCCATGATGAAGTGATATCTTGAGTCTATTTTGAAAAGCCCATTGACTACAAAGATGCATTTAATTTAATCCATTTATGAATACCAAAACTGAACACAAGTTTAATGGGTTTTCATGCAACAATTCCCTATACGCCAATTCATTCCCACAGTAGCTCTTTAACTATCGCTTCAGCCTCTGGGATTAGGCTTTGACCAATGAGAAGTGGGCTGGTAAAACCACTAGGACAGTGACACTTACACATTCAGTTTTAAGGAGGGGGATTGTGGAGGATTATAACTGCCCTGCTGCCTTTTTGATCTTAAATGCCAGATTGAGGGGCATTTGTATTTAATCTGCTCAAAAGACAGCAAAAGTCGGGGTGGATAAATACAACTATGGAAATACAGAAATAAAAAAATTAGAATCCGTGCTCCTGTGGCCACTTTTTTGAATTCCCTTTTTCTTCTTCGCTGTACCGCCTCATTACAACAGTGGTGAGGTGCTCACAGCACAGTTAAACCTTTTTAGATTAAAAGTTCATGAAGTCATTCAATGTAGGAAAATAATGATACAGACTGTTAATGCTGCATCCACTTGACTCAAAAACTCAATTTTCCAGACATTTATTTATTTCTAAAGGTATGTTTCTTTCTTTTTTGCAATATCTTCTAATCTAATCAATTGTGTGCAGGGAAAGAGAAGCCATGTTTTACAATGTCAGACTTCTACTTCTATAAATCTGATCAATTGTCATTTGTGGGATGAATACGTTTATGCATCTTCAATGAGCCCTCAGAATAAAATTGATGCTTATGTTTAAGATACCTTAAATCAATTATTTTCACTTATGTTAAATGGATATTCAACTTTTCTTAAAAAAAAAAAAAAAAAAAAAGGTTTTCAGAATATTTGAAGGTCTTACATGCAGTTTAGTGGTTACATTGTCCTAGGTGTTTGGAGCTAACAGTATTTCAGAATGGAGACAGTAAAAATGCGTTTTCACCATCCACCAATCAGAATTCCTTACACAGCAATTCAAATGAATGTAAATTTTCTCTCTTTACTTTGTACTGTAACTTGTGCACGAGTTATTTGCACTGGGTTTACATAACAGTCCACACTGTTGCAACCGGCTATGGACCGCATAACATTTTGTGGTTAGGAAAATTTACCAACAGAATATAAGAAAGTAGTCGTACAGCAATAATCCACAATAACATTGTCTCAAACACGCAAAAGGTTTTGTTTGATATCGCTTTAAATGGTGAAAAATTAGCGTTTTTCCCGTCCCTCAGAACAGCTGTTAGCATAGTTTACCAATCTGAATTCCTGCTTACCTCTCCAGAGTAGCTACATCTAACAGATGTTCGCAAGTGCTTCATAACTGTACTCTAAAAACCAAAAACTGATTCATTTCTCTCATTGGATCCCAATCTACAGGGTGGAAAACTGTAATTATTTCACTTCCTCGCTTTACTTTTCTGTATTGTTCTCTTCATTCCTGCGTTTAGACCATAGACTGTAAAAAGAATGGACAAACCCTTAAACCACGTGACCCATAGGATACTATTGAGCTGAAGTGATGCACATTGGGCGGTTACTTCCTCCGCCATCTTGTCACCGTCATGAGTCTTGTGCCTGCTGGAAAGCCCATAAATGGCCGACAACGAGGCACGGAGAGGGGGGTTGAGAGAGTGGGGAGGGATGATTGACAACCATTAAACTCCGAGCTACGTGCTAATAAAGCTAACCCACAGTTAACGGGAGCTAACCAGCCAAGGGAGGAAGGCGAGTTAAAGATATGAAGCGCTGTTAGCGGTTAAAAACCGCGGTTATGCTACGCTAGGCCTCGTTTTCCCCGATATCTGGCACCTGTCAATCAAAAGGACACGCCCACAACTAATGAGGAACTTTAGGATTAAATAACATCTAAACGG